>OY992880.1:128975483-129392716 GCA_963921405.1 Cepaea hortensis | reverse complement strand
GAATAGGTTACACTTGAATATTCTGCTTTCGATTCCCCTTTATGTTGTATGATACCGGGATGTCCTTTGATGTTACTCGGTGACCATAGGGACTACACGGGCATACAAATGGGAGTGAAAGAATACGATTTTAAACTTCCTATCCTCTGTTAACGAGGTAGCGGAGTCACTCCAATACATGGTAGTCATTACGAGTTAGGTCTCCGAATTCGACAGCCGACAGGACACTCTTTTTTTTAGTAACCCTCTTAACCGTGTGCCCCTGATTGTACCCTTACACATGTGACCGGTATCAATGGACCCTATGACCGGATGTTAACATTTCCCATGTAACCGGATGTATCCTAAGCATGTGGCCGGAAACAACGCCCCTTTGACCGACAGTAACCATTAACTACGTTTTCGGGTGTACTCCTTAAACATAAGACCACGTGACCATCTTTACATCGTTACACAGCATGAGGACGAGGACTGTATCTCTAACACACCACCAATGGTATGATGATAGTGTTTAAGTCTCATCTACTTCAGATAATAATAACCGCTATTATAATAATAACGGTCACTTTTCCTAAGATATACAATGGACAATCTCAAGGCTTTTGATGATCGGATTCGCAAATATGCATCGAAGTTGATGGTAGACCCCTAACCCTGTAATATGCTGCCTTTTTTTACTTTTCACTTTACACAAAAATAATACTATTTTTAATATTACCTCGTATATACCATTACATTTTATAATTACAGTTTAAAATTCTACATATACAAAACTGGAAGCAGTTATGTATCTCAATCGTGAGATTTGCGAAATCACGATTCATTTACGTACGGATTGTTGCGTCGTCACTTAAGCGTATATCAGAAAAGTATTTCAGGTTCAGGGGCGCTTCTGACAACATTTCCAAATGAGCATAGCATACTAATTACCATGAGACACGAATCTTCCCGTCATATAATTAGATGATTTTATGCCAGGAGAAATGTTGATGAGTATTTAGTCTTATCTCCCGAGAGACGCGGGCATCGGTGTGACATATGATCCGACCGTTAATTACCGCTAATACATGCTTGTGTTTTATTGGAAATGTTACATTTGTAGACTTGTGTTGCTTGAAAGTACTTACCCTCTGGGTGATGGACGCGGGTTAGCATCCGTCCTGAGGGTTCACTAGTCCATCCGCCACGTCTCGCTTTTCCACTGGCTTCACTAGTCTGTCCCGCCCCACCAGCCCGCGACCTCTTATACACACACATACGCACACAAACAAACACACACATACACACACACACACACACACACACACGGCCAACGACATATACACAGAAAGACTTCTTCTTCTTCTTCTTCTTCAGCGTTCCGAGCCATTGGGTTCTTTGCTGCAGATACAATCCGTCTCCATTCGTCTCTCTGAAAAAGTTACATGAGTTAATTGAGACTGACATTAACCTAGATGTGACCTAGCGCCAGCTGAAGAAGAAGGTGGATTGGGATCAATCCACCGGGGTCAATCCCATTTAATAATTAGTTAGGACATTCCGTACTATTGACTGGCTGCCGAGCGTATGAGCCACTACACTAACGCGGCTCCCATAAGTGTGAGGATAACTAACTATCAATCACTTTCTCGCACTTTACCTTTCCACGTAATCTTTCTGAGAGTCCACACATAAATACAAAGTTACTCAGTATTATCATTCTGGCACATTATCTTTATACATAATCTCGTTATTTATTCACACATACATGTGAAGGTAAACAATAATTAACATTGTCATACATTATTTTCCACATGTTACCTCTTTTATTCACACATACATTTAAGAAGAAAATAACACAAGGTTCTTAGCAGGAAGCTACTGTGGGCATTTCAAGTGTTAAGACAAGCACATTTCGTAGCCTGAGTGTACGATGGAATAGGTTTGAGTCTGTTTTCTTCGCACACCGCTGGCTTCGACACCGTGCCCGACAGAGCACATGTCATGGTCATCACAACGTCCGAGCCGTTACAGCAACGCTCCCGCTACATGTTTTGTCAAGTATCCAGGTCATTTACATTGTTATACAATGATGTTCCGCATGATCTCCATGCCTGTCTAGATCATTGTTCCATCCGTACTTCAATACGTTTACCCTAACACATCCGGTTTGGTGTTGACCAAACACCCACAGAGTGTTTATTGGTCTATTAAATATGATTCAAGCACGATATGCCCTATGCGTCTTATAGCGTGTAAAATTGTCCTTTAATTATTTACACAACAAAAGCCTCAACCAGGACTTGACAGCAACCTAGCCCCACTTCATATCACTGTCCAGCTACATGCTTCCTAAACAAATCAAAAGTGATTGAAGTGATTGAGGTCATGGCTTTGAGGTGGGTGCTCTAGCATCTCATGTTTCAAGCGTTTTAGTGTTTAGGCGCAGGGTTGGCACTATCGGGTCTTACAGACCGTAACACTTAATTCAAGCAATCATTGTAGCTGTCAACCGATCGTATCATTCAATTCAGTATTCCGGGTAGCTATCAACGGATGGTGTCACTCAATTCCTGTAATCCGGTATGCTATAAACAGATCCACCAATCCATCATGTGCCATACCTATAAGCGTGGGCGGTCATGAGTCGTCATGTCACTCCATCACCAAAGTCGTGCATCAGCTCTGTGTTCTTGACTCGACCATACCACTTGGCGAAGCCGTCTTCATGTAAAATGGCGACGACATATCGGTGTTTTCTTCAGAGGACGTTTTTATGTTTATCAATCGGTGTTTTCTTCAGAGGACGTTTTTATTGTGCATCACGGATAGTATCACTCAATTCCTGTATTCCAGGTAGTTTTCAACGAATGATATCACTGAATTCCAGCGTTTCTAACAGTTTTCATAGGATATTGCAGGGCAATCCTTGTGGCTTTCATGGGGTTCATTTTCCCTCTTCTTTTTTTCCCCTTTTCGGCACTGGGGCCCTCAACCAACACACCCCAGGCGGTCAAGGGATAGTATCACTCAGTTTCAGCTATGTGGCGTAATGTGGCCCAATGTTATATATGTCTTATTTATTAAAATAAGAAGAAGAAGAAGAAGAAGAAGAAGAAGAGAAGAAGAAGAAGAAGAAGAAGAAGAAGAAGAAGAAGAAGAAGAAGAAGAAGAAGAAGAAGAAGAAGAAGAAGAAGAAGAAGAAGAAGAAGAAGAAGAAGAAGAAGAAGAGAAGAAGAAGAGAAGAAGAAGAAGAAGAGAAGAAGAAGAAGAAGAAGAAGAAGAAGAAGAAGAAGAAGAAGAAGAAGAAGAAGAAGAAGAAGAAGAAGAAGAAGAAGAAGAAGAAGAAGAAGAAGAAGAAGAAGAAGAAGAAGAAGAAGAAGAAGAAGAAGAAGAAGAGAAGAAGAAGAAGAAGAAGAAGAAGAAGAAGAAGAAGAAGAAGAAGAAGAAGAAGAGAAGAAGAAGAAGAAGAAGAAGAAGAAGAAGAAGGAAGAAGAAGAAGAAGAGAAGAAGAAGAAGAAGAAGAAGAAGAAGAGAAGAAGAAGAAGAAGAAGAAGAAGAAGAAGAAGAGAAAGAAGAAGAGAAGAAGAAGAGAAGAAGAAGAGAAGAAGAAGAAGAAGAAGAAGAAGAGAAGAGAAGAAGAAGAAGAGAAGAAGAAGAAGAAGAGAAGAAGAGAAGAAGAAGAAGAAGAAGAAGAAGAAGAAGAAGAAGAAGAAGAAGAAGAAGAGAAGAAGAAGAAGAAGAAGAAGAAGAAGAAGAAGAAGAAGAGAAGAAGAAGAAAGAAGAAGAAGAAGAAGAAGAAGAAGAGAAGAGAAGAAGAAGAAGAAGAAGAAGAAGAAGAAGAAGAAGAAGAGAAGAAGAAGAAGAAGAAGAAGAAGAAGAAGAAGAAGAAGAAGAAGAAGAAAAGAAGAAGAAGAAGAAGAAGAAGAAGAAGAAGAAGAAGAAGAAGAAGAAGAAGAAGAAGAAGAAGAAGAAGAAGAAGAAGAAGAAGAGAAGAAGAAGAAGAAGAAGAAGAAGAAGAAGAAGAAGAAGAAGAAGAAGAAGAAGAAAAGAAGAAGAAGAAGAAGAGAAGAAGAAGAAGAAGAAGAAGAAGAAGAAGAAGAAGAAGAAGAAGAAGAAGAAGAAGAAGAAGAAGAAGAAGAAGAAGAAGAAGAAGAAGAATAGAATAGTGCATAAGACAAGGCTTGTACATTATTCATTGACACTGCATCATAATTTAGTCAGAGCACCCTAGCCACGCGAGACGCCGTAGAGGACATGGCTAGACATTAGACTCCATTCCGTTGGTAATGCGTTCGATCCCCATGGTTACGGATTCGGATTTTAACAATTGAATGTTTGACTCAGACTAAACTAGGAACCAAAATTGTCGTGGGAAGTTCATGCGGCTGGTGAGATACTGAAAATATCACCCCGAGTGAGAATGGTCAATGAAGATGTGGGTCTAGCACAGAATGCCTTATGTGAGCATGATTGGTCCTATGCTAAATTATTTCTTTACCTTCCTAGTTACAGTTTTGGTGAAACACTTACATGGCGATGTGTAGACAAGAACAACACTGGCTGGGTCCGACAGAAATTGAGCAAGATCGCTTGTCATAATCAACTGTCGACAACAGTGGGTACAGCTTTTGTTAAATCCCAGCACTCTGGAATACACAGGAATGTTAAAACCGTATTACAATTATCTATATTATTTACTACTCTGGTAAATGGAAACTTTCTGAATAACCCTCAATATTAAACGCAGAAACAGAAACACATAGATTATAATTCGGAACATTGATACATACACACACACACACACGCACACACACACACACACACACACACATATATATATATATATATATATATATATATATATATATATATATATATATATATATATATATATATATATATATATATATACATATATAGGAGTGGGCAAGACACACTCACTCTACAGGTTCACCGGCTAGAAGAGCTATGCTGGCGAGAAGGACAATTCCCACAGGATTTCGAAGACTCAAACATTATAGCATTGTACAAGAACAAGAGTGATCGGAGCGACTGTAACACCTATAGGGGTATCTCAATTCTGTGTATTGTTGGTAAAGTATTTGCCAGAATTGTTCTGCGCAGACTTCAAGTCCTGGGAGATCAAGTCTACCCCGAATCAAAGTGTGGCTTTCGACGGAACAGGATTACCATTGATATGATATTCTCATTGCAACAAATGCAAGAAAAATGCCGTGAACAGAACCAACCACTGTTTATTGCCTTCATCGACTTCACAAAAGCATTTGATTTGGTCAGTCGTGAGATTCTATTCAAGGCAATAAAGAAGACTGGCTGACCATCAACTCTTCTGTCCATTGTGGAATCGTTCCACACAGTCATGAAGGGTATAATCAAATTTGATGGTGCAAATTCAGAAGAGTTTGAAATCAAGAGTGGAGTTAAGCAAGGTTGTGTACTATCTCCTTCCCTCCTTGGAATATACTTTTCACTTCTACTTGTCAAAGAGCTACGTGTGAGCTCAAAGCTAAGGAGAGCTAAATAGAGCTAATGAAAAGGACAAGTAACATAACGACTTAGGAGACCAGACAGAAGAGACACAAATGCTATAAATAGCTATAACGGGACACACTTGTGTCAACAAGGAGGGCAACAAGTGCAAGTGAGCTGGGGTTGCCCAAGAGACTGGGAAACCCGCTTCACAAGGTGTAACCTGTAACTTTGGTTACTACAACCAAGTGACCAACGTGTTGGAACACGTAAATTAGCAAATGCACGGAGTGCTAATTGCTCGTGGCTGAACACAGCACAGAGAGCTGGGTCAGACAGAGACTGGGCGGCGTAAGGAGCAGACGGTGTATCCGCTGTGGATACTGTGTAGTAAAGGACAGTATCAATAGTTTAGACTTTAGCTTAGCGTCAGTAGCGATTATTATTAGTATCATCTCCTCATTCCATTTTCATAACATACTATGATATTTAATACCGATGTGGTAATCCGCTCGTGGAGCTAGTGTACGATCAGCTCCGAATAAAATGTATCCTTTTGCAAACAATACGAGTTGTCACTTTCGTGTTGTGCAAAAGTAGGGAATCCTTGTATGCCTGTCGCAAGTGAGTTGCTGACACTACTGAAATACGCCATTCGTGATCAGATTGGTCACCGAAATAAGTGGACAACTCTGCAGCTGAGCAGAGCAGGGCACTCACTTTTCCTTACAGTCGGAAATGGCTGTCAAAGGCAGAGGTAAAAAGACCACCATGTGGATGTGGAAGGCAAGGGGAAACCACCACATTATCTTCCCAAGACTTCATGGCAAAACATATATCAAAGTTAGTGAAGGACGTTAATGGCTGTCTTAGGGCATCCTCGTCCGGTAGGGACAGTCATGAGCCACAGGTGACACCAGACCGTCATCCAGCTACTGTTGGCAAAATCTTAACTAAAATAAATAAATTTAGAGTAGGATCATGGAATGTAAGGACATTAAATGAGCTAGGAAAGTTGACCAATGTTCTAAGAGAGATGTATAGCATGAAAATGAATATACTAGGCGTTAGTGAGATGAGATGGAAGGGATCGGGCAAAATTATAGCTGACAATCACACAATAATTTATTCTGGAGGGGATACACATGAAAAAGGTGTAGGAATAATATTAGACGAAAAAACAGCCAAGTCAATTAATGGATACTGGTGTATTTCAGATAGAGTTATTATGGTAAAAATCAAAGGCAAACCAATAGACATAAATATTATACAAGTATATGCACCAACAGCAAGCAGTAGTGATGAAGAAATACAACACTTTTACGACGAAATAGAAATGGCGATGGCTCAAATTGGATCACAAGAAATAAAAATAATACTTGGTGATTTTAATGCAAAAGTAGGAAAGGGAAAAATGGAGGATGTAGTGGGGAATTATGGTTTAGGTACAAGAAATGAAAGAGGGGAAAAGCTAATAGAATGGGCAAATATCAATGATATGATAATTGGAAACACATGGTTTAAACACCATAAAAGACGACTGTACACATGGATAAGCCCTGATAAGAAAATACGCAACCAAATTGACTACTTACTAATTAATAAAAGATTTAGAAATACTTTAATTAATGTAAAGACAATGCCTGGTGCTGACTGTAATAGTGATCATGTACCACTATGTGGACAAATAAAAGTAAGATTAAAGAGAGGGAAAAAAATGGTTAAGAACATGAGACTTAATAAAGGGGTTCTGAAAATAGATAAAGAAATGCAAGAACAACACAGAGTGACTGTGAAAAATAGGTACAATGCAATAACTAAAATACAGAGTATAGATGAACAATGGGAAATGTTAAGGGACTCCATCCATCAAACTAGCAAAGAAGTATTACCGGAGAGAGGCAAAATAGCTAAGAGAAAATGGATGCATGATGATATCTTAAAACTGATGGACAAAAGAAAACAGAGTAAAAATGACAAACAAGAATACGTTAAGATAAAAAAAGAAATAAAAGATAAATGTGGGAAGGCTAAAGAAAGTTGGTTAAACGAGCAATGCAAAAAAATTGAATTAAATTCCATTAAAGATACAAAAAATATGCACAGACAAATCAGTGAGCTTACAGGAAGAAAAATAAGAATAAATACAGGGTGTTTGAAATCAAAAACAGGAAAGATAATATTAGAGGAAGATGCTATAATGAAGAGGTGGAATGAGTATATAAGAGAATTATATGAAGGAGAAAGGGGAGAATTAACAGAAGATAGTAACTTAGAAGGTCCACCTATTCTGAAAGAAGAAGTCGCTGACGCTATGAAACGTATGAAGAAAGGAAAAACAGCTGGGCCAGATGAAATCACAATAGAAGAATTAGAAGTATTGGGAGAATTTGGAGTAGATATATTAACCAAAATGTTGAATGATATTTACAGCAGTGGATATTTACCCAGTGATAAGCTGAAATCTGTATCTATAGCTATACCAAAAAGACCAGGAGCAATTGATTGTGAAGATTTTCGTACAATTAACCTTATAAATCATATCACTAAGCTTCTACTCAGAATCATAATGAGAAGAACCAAAAATAAAATAAAAATGGAAATTAGTGAAGAACAGTATGGATTTGTGGAAGGAAAGGGCACAAACAATGCAATTTATACATTACGGACACTAATAGAAAGATCAATAGAGAAACAGAGAGACATATATTTGTGCTTCATAGATTATACTAAGGCATTTGATAAAATAAATCATGATGAACTGATTAAAATTTTGGAAGATATCAACACTGATGGAAAAGATTTAAGAATAATAAAGAATATTTACTGGAACCAAGTAGCAGCAATTAAAATGGGAAATAAAGAGGGTAGTTACGAACAGATAAAGCTAGGAGTACGACAAGGGTGTGTCTTGTCACCAGATCTTTTCTCCCTGTATAGCGAAGTAATAATGAGAGAGATCAAAGAGATGCCAGGAATACTAGTTGGAGGTTATAATATAAATAATATACGCTATGCAGATGACACAGTATTGGTGGCGGATAATTCAACAGACCTACAACAATTATTAGACGTTGTAGTAACAGAGAGTGCAAGGAAAGGACTCTCCTTGAATATCAAGAAAACAGTAACAGTGGTAATATCAAAGAAAATGGTGACACCAAAATGTGACATAGAAATAGAAGGGAAAATCCTTAACGAAGTTGATAATTTTAGATACCTAGGGGCACTTATAACATCAGATGGAAGATGTACAACAGAGGTTAGGAGCAGAATAGGGCAGGCAAAAGCCGCATTTCAGAAAATGAAGAGTATCTTATGCAATAAGTCACTATCACAGAATGTAAGAAAGAGAGTGCTGAAATGCTATGTAGAACCAGTTTTGCTGTATGGCAGTGAATCTTGGAATGTAAATGAACACATTAAGAAGAAATTAGAAGCAACAGAGATGTGGTTCCTGAGACGAATGTTGCGAATTCCTTGGACTGCCAGAGTAACTAACGACGATTGCTTGAAACAGGCTAATGAAACTAGAACATTATATACAACAATAAGACAGAGACAAACATCTTTCTTTGGTCATGTGATGAGAAGAGAGACATTGGAGAACATCGTGACGACTGGAAAGATCGAGGGGAAGAGAGGCAGAGGTAGACCGAGAGAAGTTATGCTGGATGGATTGAGACGGTGGCACGGAGGAATATCAGCAGCAGAGTTGATCCAGAAAACCAAAGACCGAGATCTGTGGAGAGCCATGAACGCCTACGCCAGCCGGCACGGCACTTGATGATGATGATGATCAGATTGGTGATATATACATTCACTCACGCTCAGATAGCGGACTCTACAAAGCGCAGAGATTGAAAGCCAAGACCAAAATTAGGAGGGTACTGATCAGAGAGTTGCTTTTTTGCAGATGATGCTGCAATTACGACGCACTCTGAGGAAGAACTACAATGCCTGCTATCTGCATTCTCCAATGCTTGTTCTGAATTCATTCATTCATTCAGTAGCATGTCCTTTGAACCTCGCTCCCATAACAAGCTTCCGGAAAACCTCTTGATCATAAGCAAGATATCCCGCGTCCGATACACTCATCTGGAGATCATCCGCCGCATCCTGCACCCATCTTCTCTTTGGCCTTCCTCTTCCTCTCTTCCCAGGCATATACCCCTCCATTATTGTTCTCTCCAAACTTTCGTGACGTTTTAAGTGACTAAAATATTTCAATTTTCTTTGTTTTATCGTCTTTAATAGCCAACCTTCTTCAATATTCAACTCTTGAAGTATTGATGGATTTGTTCTTTTCTTTACCCAAGATATTCTTAGAACTCGTCTATAACATTTATATTCAAAGGCATGTATGCGCTGTTCAGCTTGTTTAGTAAGTGTCCAGGTCTTACAGGTGTATGTTGCAATGGGAAAGATGCATGCTCTTAAAAATCAAATTTTTGTAGTTCTGTCTGTCCCATTCCATAATTTATTCAGTTGCTTTAGTCTTTGAAAAGCAATTGATAGTCGTCGTTTAATTTCTTTCATTGTGTCACCGTTGTTGGTAATCAATGACCCAAGATATTCAACATTTTTCACCACCTTCAATTTTTCCTCATTAACATAATTTCTTTCTCCATAGTGGTTTTATCTGTATTCATTATCTTTGTCTTTGCAATGTTAAGATACAAGTTGTGATTTTCACTATTCAGTTGGGTTGAGGGTATTAGGTTTTCTATACCAGTCTGTGTTGTGGATAGCAATACAGTATCATCAGCATACCGAATCTCTGGTATGTCAAGACCACCGATATTTAGGGCATCATATAGCTCCCTATTTATATCACCTCTTACATTTCTCATTATATTTTCGGAGTACAGGTTAAGCAAATAGGGGGACAGCACACATCCATGACGGACTCCTTGCTTGATGTCAAACCAATCTGATGTCTCGCCATCTATTCTAACCGCTGCTTGTTGGTCTAGATAGAGCATTCTTATGAGTTGTATTACATGTGGTGGAAAGCGCATATTCCTCAAGATTTCCCATAGTTTCTGATGTTGTACACAGTCAAATGCCTTTGAATAATCCACAAAACATGAGAATAGGTTTACATTAAATTATCTGCACTTCTCTATTATTAAACGCATGTTGAATATGTGATCTCTTGTTCCTCTTCCTTGTCTAAATCCAGCTTGAACCACGTTAATTTCTTTTTCCATTTTCTTACGAAGTCTTCCCATTATGATTTTAGTAGAATTTTACTTGCATGACTGATCAGGGCAACACTTCTATAGTTGGTGCATAATTTCAGGTTGCCCTTCTTTTGGTATTGGAATAAAGATAGTTCTCTTCCAATCCTTTGGCCATATACCATATCCATATCTTTTTACATAATGCGTGAAACATTTGTATGCTTTCTTCTCCTCCCGCTGTAATTAGCTCAGCTGGTATCTCATCACATCCAGGCGATGTACCATTCCTCGGGTTCTTTATTGCCCATGCAATTTCATCTAATGAGGGTTCAGGTTCTGTCTCTGCTGTCGTTGAGTCATGTATCTCATTCATATCCTCACTGTCACTCATATCATACATTCCACTGCACTACTCCTGCCATCTTTCTAGAATTTGTCTAGATTCTGTTAAGGTATTTCCCATCTTGTCACAGATAACATTCAATTGAGGTTGAACATTCTGTTCTGAATTAGGTTTATAAACAAACAGCAAAGAGAAGACACAGATTATGTCACACGGTGCACATGGGTTACCATCAATCTTTATTGACGACGCTGAACTGGAGATAGAAACCATTTTACATATCTAGGATCAAAGGTAAATAACACATTATTCCTAGATCAGGAAATCAACATCAGGATTGGTAAGGCAGCAACAACAGTGAACTGATTAACAAAAAGAGTCTGGGAGAACAGGAAGCTTGTGCCAAAACAAAAGTCCTTGTCTATCAAGCCTGTATCCTTAGTACTCATCTTTATGGCAGTGAAGCCTGGTCAACTTACTCACACCAAGGGAAACGTTTAAACAGCTTTCATATGTGGTGTCTGCGAAGAATACTTGGTATTAAGTGGCAAGACAAAATCACAAATACTGAAGTATTGGAAAGATCAGGTTGTGTGACGGTGCGTTCCGTGCTCAGACTTCGTAGACTTAGACGGATATCACACGCTGGGAAGGATGGATGATGGTAGAGTACCAATGGACATCCTTTTTTGGTGAATTACAGATGAGTAAGAGATCTCTAGGTCAGCATCTACTACGATACAAAGATGTGTGTAAGTGGGACATGATTGATACAGGCATTAATAATGCACATTGGGAACAAGTCGCCGCTGAACGTGTTACATGGAGGGGAATTATCAGAAATGGAATAAAGACAAAGAATAAATTATTGCAGCTAAGTCACACACAGAGCATGCAAGACGTAAGATGGTGCATGATGGTGGAAATGACCATTTGTTCACATGATTCCAATGTGGACGAACATTTACAGCGCAAATTGGCTTTATCAGACGCATTCGCTACCGCCATGGTTGTAGGAATAGACTCCTTAGCTGCCACACCTTGGAGAGAAATGCACTAGTCTTGGTCTCGATGACGTCATAATTTATATTGCCTTAGTTCAAATGTGAGCTAAATGATTCGTCGAGTACCCGGCCAAGACATTGCCGCTTAAATCAGCAAGGCGTTAGTAGACACTTGCCATCTTGAACGTTCGAAAGATAAGTCGCTTCCCGCTTCGGAGGGCAATTAGCACAAACAATTCACTCTCTGTAACCTAGGTACGTTTGTAAATGCATTATGAATGTGTAACCATGTCTTTTGATAAGGGACATGTGTCATGTTTTTAATTATGAATTTTGAAAACTGTTGGATCAACAATTCATGTGAAAAGATGGCCTGAGTGATTGCTTTCTACTGAGCCCACATGTCTCTCTGTCTCTCTGTCTCACAGCCGATTTTCCAATGCATACAGGTTAAATTCCTATGTGTAACTTATTATATGCGTTGTGAAGCTCACTATCAATGCATATCTATCTGCAAATGTTCTATGTGCTGTGAAGTATTCACTCTAAGTTAGTTAGTTAGTTAGTTAGTCGCAGTTCCAACTTCACAGCAACGGGTCGTCCCCATTATGCTCCGTTCCTGTGCCAGTGAATATCACACAAAACGCTCCCCACTGCCCAATACTCTAAGTGTATTTCACGAACCTTTTCTCTATGCGGAAGCACAGTACTTTTAACGCATATTATGGACATAAGTTCATGTTGGAGAAATATTTCTGTTAACTTGTAACTTGAGCTATCGTGCCATTATGATGCTTCTTCTTGTTTACATCTTAGTAACCATACAACATGTGTAATGGACATCTAATCATTTCATAAATATGCAAGGGATTTGCCATGTTGGATGAGTATAGTCTCATGAATAAAGAAAGGAAAACGCACGATATATATATGTTTTGCGGGACGATGCCTCCCGTCCGCATTGCATCATTGTTGTCGGTGCCTGGGCGAATATTTATGTTCAGGAATTTGCCAACAACGTTCAGAATGCTTACCATGTTGCATAAGTTATTCCTGAAGACGTGGATTTCTTATGCTAGCAACTATTGCTGAGTTATATTACAGCGTTGATTAACAACCATGCTTCTATAAGCAGGTGGGAAGAGAACCATCTGTTCTGATCTTATCGTTTGGTGAGGGGAATAAATATCCCATTAATGGCCCTGCATTATTTATTATTATAATATGAAGGATTCACATGTTTTCTCTGTTATGGGATTTATATATTCCATTCGTGATTGTTACTTTCACTGTTGGAGTATACATTTTAATGTTTTCCCAGAGGGGACATGGTGATGATGATGATGATGATGATGATGATGATGATGATGATGATGATGATGATGATTAAGAAGCCTTGTGTACGTCTGTACAACAAGAAGAGAATATTGACTGTTATGATTGTTGGCCTTGACCTAATGCTGTTTGCAGCTGTGGAAAGGAGATGAGGAATTCTTCATAAAAGGCATATGTCTTAGAGATCCTTGTCATGTTGTGACAGAAGTGATATCAAGATTTTTGCAGAGTTAGGATGTCTTTAACTCATCAGAAAGTCTCAGTAGCGATCTCCGAACAGAATACTGAGTGAGGAGATACCCTACTCACTTTTGGAGTTAGATTAAACTCCACCATAAGTGACGAGGGATGGGAAAAATGGAACTACCCTCCTTTCTCCTTCCTTTTTGTTTATTTTATGTATGTTGTGATAACTATTACCACGACATGAGTTGTATTGATGAATTGTAATGTGTTCTTTTGTTATTCCCAGCTCTCAAGAGGCAGGTGGTGGTAAGGACGTTACCACCGAACAGGAACCTGGTTAATAGCCTGTTTTTAAGTGGGGCATGAAGGAATGACTTATAGTCTGGACCTATAAAAATGTTGATTGTTGCATTTATTAGCTGCCTTTGTCAGCGGAAAACGTGACCAAGATGATTAGCCAAAAGCTACTGATACATTCCGTCTTCCGTCGGAATACTCCAGGAGGCCTCCCTTATCAAAATGTCTACCAGGACAAATGGATATACATAGTACACAGATACCAGAGTATTGTCCTCTTTTTCATTCTGTGAGGTACCGCCTGACGCACCATCAATTAGCAAGATTAATGAAACTAAGGGGCATTCTAGGTTTAAACAAATCTAACAGCAGTAAGAACCCTGCAACTGGCCGTTGGATTCCCAGTTTCTA
This sequence comes from Cepaea hortensis, assembly GCA_963921405.1. Taxonomy (NCBI): domain Eukaryota; kingdom Metazoa; phylum Mollusca; class Gastropoda; order Stylommatophora; family Helicidae; genus Cepaea; species Cepaea hortensis. The sequence continues at coordinate 129,378,482 of OY992880.1, read as the reverse complement.
ATACAAAAAGTATTAACTTTAGACACAAGTCATATGCGGGCACGTTTAACACCAAGACCTACATATGAACACCATCGGGAAGACACTATCGGGAAGACACTATCGGGAAGACACTATGAACAAAGCAAGAGGAGTCAGTGTTTATACACATGCAGCAGAAGGAATCCTCCGACTGTATTGCGACTCCCAGTTTGTGTGCTAGAAGTATTCTTCTCATATGTCATGCCTGTGCAGACCAGTTCTGGACATAGTCGCAGATATTAGCAATGAGTGACTCTCACCACTGTGTGTTCCTACACTGGAATGGATATTAAAGGATAGCTCTTTGCTGGTCCCAGGTCGGCCTGATTGCATTATCACCAAGTGTGTGATGTCCTATCAACCTGAGACTGGGTGTGTGTAAAATCCTAGTGGACAAGAGATTCTGATATAAAAAGCAGAGTTGCAGGACGGTCGTCATCTTTTTCATTGTACTCGACGGTGTAGGAAAATACTTTCTGCCTAGTCTGAAGAGGAACTCCTGAAAGTTTGACTGACCCAGTCCCCAGCTTCACTAGGACACATAGCCAGTTAGCATAAGAGTGTTCTTGTTTTCTGTCCCTGGATAATAGGGATTATGATGTGTTCTAACGCCAGATTGGCAATGGATATCAGAAAAGTGGGACACCACTGAGTGCATTCATTCGGCTCCTGGCTAATGGGGATATAATCTGCCTTGCCTTAGAGAGGAATAAATATTGGCATAACACAAGGAAAAGAAAGAATGAGACTGTTTAATTTGTCTAGTTATGGTGTTTTGAATTTGGAGTGTTGATTTGCTTTTGAGAGCATTGATTTTGGGAACATGGGGTTATCACGTGTGTATGTGTTCATGATATTACATATCATCCCATGGACTTTTTAAAACTCAATACTGTTAAAACAATTATATGTGTACTCTGGATATTTATTTAATTCCTGGTGAAATATTGTGTCCCAATGTTGATGTTTACGTCAATTTGTTGCTAATGTTTGTTCAATAGTGGTTGTTCTATATGTTGTAAATAATCAGTGTTCTCTAACACTATATCAAATTCAAAAGGCGATAAAATGGGAGGGGATATCTACACATAGATACCATTGTCTTAAGGCGTGAATTGTTTTTACCCTTGTATCAGTGGTAAATTTCCCTGATCACCTTTCCTTATAAGAAGTGAGTGAGAATGAATATATATTTAAGAGCATGCATCTTTCCCATTGCAACATACGCCGGTGAGACCTGGACACTTACTAAACAAGCTGAACAGCGCATAAATGCCTTTGAATATAAATGTTATAGACGAGTTCTAAGAATATCTTGGGTAAAGAATAAAACAAATGCATCAATACTTCAAGCACCAAAATCACAATATACAAAACACTGATCAGACCAGTTGTGCTGTATGGCTCTGAAACCTGGAGTACAACGAAAGGAGACGAAGCCTTGTTACAAACCTTTGAGAACAAAATTTTAAGACGCATCTTTGGACCCATTAGGGATACACAAAGTGGAGAGTGGAAAAGAAGAAGTAACAAAGACATTTATGATCTGTTTAAGTCCCCGCTAATCACTGGTATCATGAAGGCTAATAGACTACAATGGCTGGGGCATATAGAAAGAATGGAAGATAATAGGGAAACAAAACTCGCTTACACTCAGGAAATAAATGACCATAGACCCCGAGGTAGACCAAGAAGGCGGTGGAGAGATAATACATGTACAGACCTACAAGCACTTGGAATCAACGACTGGCAAGAGAAGGTCCACCAGAGAGACGAATGGAGACGGATTGTATTTGCAGCAAAGAACCTCAATTGCTCAGAACGCTGAAGAAGAAGAAGAATCAATACTTCAAGAGCTGAATAGTGAAGAAGGTTGGCTATTAAAGACGATAAACCAAAGAAAATGGAAATATTATGGTCACTTGAAACGTCATGAAAGTTTGGAGAGAACAATAATGGAGGGGTATATGCCTGGGAAGAGAAGAAGAGGAAGGCCAAAGAGCAGATAGGTGCAGGATGTGGCGGATGATCTCCAGATGGGTGTATCGGGCACGGGACATCTTGCTTATGATCGAGAGGTTTTCCGGAAGATTGTTATGGGAGCGAGCCTCTGCAAAGGACATGTTACTGAATGAATGAATATATATATATATAATCTCATCATGTTCCTCTTGTATCTTGCGGTGTCGAGGTGAAGTATAAACACCGTGAGAGTGCCCACATGAACTCTGTTATTCCCTGCATCCATCGTTTACGAGGTCGGCCTCTTCCTCTGCTTCCCTCTGGTCTGTACATCATTGCTTGTTGCGGTATACTGTTAGTTGGTAACCTACTTGCATGGCCAAACCATTTGACTTGCTGCCTTCTAATAAAATCTAGTACAGCTACAACTCCCCACTTTAGTCCTAATTTCTTCATTTCTGATCTTATCTCTTCTTGTTACATTGAGTATTCTTCTCAGGAAAATCATTTCTGTTGTTGTGATTTTTCTTTTCTCTTTTTCTGTCATTGTCCAGGTTTGGCATTGGTAGCATAGAGTTGGTAGGAAGATTGTGTTGTAAAGTCCGTTCTTAGTAGTTATTGATACATGTTTGTTCCTTAGTATTGATGCCATTTGTCCAATGAGTTGTTTTGCCTTATTGCATCTATTTTCGATCTCGTCTTCTGATTTGCCGTTTGATGATATTATACTTCCTATGTACTTGAAACTCTTGTCTTGTTTCAAGGGATGTTCGTTTAGGTGAATCATTGTTGCTGTTTCTTCTTTACTTACAGTCATTACCTCTGTTTTATTTGTGCTAATTTTCATGTTATGTTCCCTACACATTTCATATAGACTATTCATGTGGTCTTGTAATTCAGTTTCTGATATTGCTACTAGTGCTTGGTCGTCGGCAAACAGGAATTCTCTAAAGGTTAGATTTCCAGGTGATTTTTCTTCCGTGTTCTCGTCATGCGGTCTTCTTGTGGTCTCTATGTTTGGCTGGTTTCTTTACATATGTTGTCTGTATATGCTATGAACAAGAGAGGGGACAAGGCCCAACCTTGCCGTACTCCAGATCTTATGGTGAAGGGTTCTGAGTGTCCTCCAGTTGCTCTCACTATGCATTCACTGTTGTTGTATAAGCTTCTACATAGGATTGTTACATATGTACTCACTCCATATTGTGTAATTATTACCCACAGCTTGTTTCTATCTACTCTGTCAAATGCCTTTTCTTGGTCGACAAAGGCTAAGTAGAATGTTTCATTGAATTCGATTGATTTTTCTATATGTTGTCTAAGAGCAAAAATGGCATCCTTTGTTTTTCCTAGCTGGGGTTATATAGTAGTTCGTAATCTTTTCTCAAGGATTTTGCAAAATATTTTCCCAGTATGACTCAACAGTGAAATGCCTCTGTATTGTGTGCAGTCTTTTTTGCTGCCTTTGTTTTTGTTTTTTTCAATTAGGGATAATTATGGCGTTTCCCGAGTCTCGTGGTGTTTGTTGTTCTACCTATATATGGTTGAATTGTCTATGTAGCCATGCTGTTCCTACTTCTCTTGCTGCTTTAATTAGTTCATTTGGTATTTCATCTTGACCTGGTGATTTGTTAAATGGGGCTAATCTGCCAGCTTCTATAATTTCTGGAGACGTGGCACCGTAAATCGGACTTGACATGAAAAAGGCAACAAACAGTCTTGTACTGCCTTGACGAGGGGATAAGTTGATAACAGTAATATTGATGTTATGTCATTTTTGATGTCATCATATCATTAACACTTTGTCATACACCTACTGACTTTAACTGCTCATCTATGCCCCTGTCACATTCCTGATTTCCTTATCTGTTTTCTGGTGTCCATATCTCCAATAAGACCCTGGTACATTCAGAACACATAGCATCAATAAAGGCCAGAAGATGATAGACCTGCAGACAGTGTTGTGCCATCAGCAGTCAGCTTAGTTCAAGCACCAAGGAGAAAGAGGATCATAGCTCTCACCTCCAGGCTCTGCTACACTTCTTCCTACTCCTCATCCTTTCTTTCCCTGTTCCCCTTTTTCCCTTCCCCCCCCCCACTCTTTTCATCATGACAATATCAACAAAATGTATATGAATGAATTGTTGTTTGCATTGATAATGAGGCGAGAGGTGTTCCCTTGGTGTTATCAACATGGTCATGTCAAATTGACCAGTCTGTGACGGAGATGTGGAGACTCAGTCACGCCGCCTGAGTTGAAGGGCACGTTATCACCATGGCAAGTGAGCTGGAAGCTTATCCAGAGATTCCCTCCTGTATGGTAAACGTAACAGTTATCAGTTCCACTCCCTATCCTCCAGCAAGACCATGAAGCTACGTAACGGACCCCGGGCACTCCAGACACCTCAAACTCACTTCACATAACCTATTCTGAGAGGCTTTCAATGATTTAGGCTACTTATAATCCTCAGAAGAGAATATAGATAGTGGACTAATCTCAGTCATTCATTGGAAGGACTATTATTTATGGAAGACTATAACATTTTAACACAATCCATTCAGCAATCAGACCAGAGGAGAAAACCAAGATGCCTTCACCTTCATTTCATAATTTAAAGATATTCATTGTTATGAATAATGCTTATATTGCATCAAATGAATGGTTGTAATATACATGTCATTTGGTGAGACATCTCATCATTATTTCTCCTCCTGCTGAAATTGTTATTGATTAAACTTTGAAGTTGATATACTTTTTGCATTCACTTAATTGTCATGTGGTATTAGTTTAATCTATGTTTAATCGTGAGAATAATGAGGCAGAGTAACCTCACGCAGGCAACATAAACAGCTTGTCCTGCGGAAACAGCCCTGGTTCCCATTTTCTGTTCATAGAGAACTAATTTCCTTACTTTTATCATTGTATTCCTGGTCCTTATTAGACTAGTGGGTACAATTGTGTGTTCTAGAGCTACTAAGGTTCTCTTGTGGCAGGCAGAATTCTAGTGTAGTTCTTTATTTTTTCCGGGAGTCCCCTAGACATCCAGAGTTTATTTGTGTCACATCATTCCTGAGTGTCATTACCACACTATAGGAAACCAGTCCCACCTCTCTATCATTCGTTGGTACGGGGGATGCACATGTGGGTATTGCTACTTTCCCCCCGACACCTCAAAGGTATGCAGAAGGTCTCTTTATCTAGACAATGGCTACGGTCAACCGGTCAGTATTGTCACTGCTAAAAAGGAAAGCAACGGCAAACTGTCTTCTTTAAAGATGCCTAGTTTATCATTGTCGCATAATACTGGAGGGCATCGCCCTGATGACTGAGGACATAGTGAGGGTCATTGACCGAATGAGAAAGAAGACAGAAAAAGTTGTTGTGAGGGTCATTGACCGACTGGTTCAAAGGACATACAACGTCGAGTGAGATTTCTACGATCGTTTTGTTGTAAGCACGGGATCCCGATCTAAGAGTCGGAAGTCTTTGATGTACGATGAGCGGAGTTCCCGTGAACCACGGAGAAAAAACGATATACCGAGAGATCGTGGTTTTCAAAGAAGAACGTCAACCAGGTTTTGGGACAAAGATCAAAAGATCAAAAGATGATTGGGGATGATTAGGTAGGGAGGAGAAAAGCCAGTGACGTCTTACCGAAACAGTATATATTGGTTGAAAAACATGTTTTGTTTTAGTGTGTTAACAACTATTCCACCTAGCAGAAGTGTTTTATCTATTCGTGGTCCTTATTAGAAGAGAAATTACGATGTCCCGAGTTGCTTAAAGGCAATGGGCATTTGTGCTTATGTGCATATATGTTTCGATTCAGGACTACAATAGGTGGTATAAGGTAATAGACCTTTAGCTTTGTAATCTAGCATAGTGAACTGGCGTGTGTGATCGTAGGAATAGAGTGTCGTCAGAAGAAGGATGAGGCAGGACTTAGGCTGAGGCGAGTGAGGTGTAAGTGCACTCGGTATGATAGTTCTATGCTAGGATATTCTGGTAGGGTTGTCTACTGGGTGTCTGTGCCTTGCCGTTAGCTTTTTCTTCCTTTATCTAGTCGTCTGATATTTGATGAACTCATATGTCTTATGTCAGAGTATCGTTCTGTACAGTCTGAGTACGGCCTGAGGCCTACTCTCAGATAAGAATTAGTCTGAGTCAGGTTGATATCACCTGGTTATGTATCTTCAACAGGTTCCACAGTAAGTCACCTGACATAACCTTGAGAAGAAGAAATTTACTACTCTTGTGCAGAGATAAATAACCTCAAGTCTAAGAACTCGGTGGATAGGAATTTACTTCTCTGGAGCAGAGGAAATAACCAAAAGATTCTGAACTCTGTCAAAATATATAAAAAGGGAAAATGGATAACTCACGAACAGTTTCCATGCATACAAAAAATCATTAATTGACTAACCGGCGACAGTGTGTCGAACATATCGAGATACAATGGTTTAGACAGCGTTGATGTGCTTTCAGCAATGGATTTTATTATCTACCTGAATTGTGAGGGTGTAGAATTCAAGGACTTACATTAATCCCATTATTCAGTGGTGATCAGACTGTGCACCAATTTCAAGATATTGGAATACGTCCAGAATCAGCAGGAGAGAAGCATCTCCGGGTGAGCTCAATCCAAATCTGTGTGGTGGGTCGTCGAATGGCCGTATAGTGATGAGAGATGGGATGCTGAACATAGACATAAAGAGTCCTATCTCGCATACACAATAGACTACACCACAGATTACATATACACAATCAATACACCCACCTGACATAGTTTTCTGTATTAAACATTATAATAATTGTTTGAGGAAAGTATTGTCGGGTTATGTTCTGAAGGAATAAGAGAGAGAGAGAGAGAGAGAGAGAGAGAGAGAGAGAGAGAGAGAGAGAGAGAGACAGACAGACAGACAGACAGACAGACAGACAGACAGACAGAGAAAGAGAGAGAAATAGTGATCATAAGACATAAAGGGGGGGGGGGGGTATGTAGACAAAGGTCCACCAGCAGGGAAAAACTGAGAAAAAGGATATTTAACGGTGTGCTTGTTGACTCCACTTTCCCCCCAGGGACGACAAGTGACAATCATGATTCAGCTAAGTATGATATTCGAAATAGTATGATATTCGAAATAATAATGAAGGGTCGTCAGTTTTGAAGATTGAGGTTCGGAATATTCTTAAACATATCAAAACTCCTCTAAAACATACCAAAAGTCCTCTAAAAGTACTGGAGAGTTTTGGTCATAGACCATAACTTTAGGAAGGGAAAATCCCAACTGTACATCCACGTGGTGTGGAGATCACGGTGTGGCTAACACAGCTCTGGGGACCGAGTATCCACCGGAATAAGTGGACAACTCTGCAGCTGAGCAGAGCAGGGCACTCACTTGTCCTGACAGTCGGAAATGGCTGTCAAAGGCAGAGTTAAAAGACCACCATGTGAATGTGGAAGGCAAGGGGAAACCACCACTTTATCTTCCGAAGATTTCATGGCGACACACATTTCAGGCACCAACAACAAGCAATAGTGATGAAGAAATACAACATTTTTACGATGAAATAGAAATGGCAATAGCTCAAATTGGATCACAAGAAATAAAAATAATACTAGGAGATTTTAATGCAATAGTAGGAAAGGGAAAAATAGAGGATATAGTGGAGAATTACGGTTTATGTACAAGAAATGAACGAGGTGAGAAACTAACAGAATGGGCAAATATTAATGACATGAAAATTGGAAACACGTGGTTTAAACACCATAAAAGACGACTATACACATGGAAAAGCCCTGATATGAAAACACGCAACCAAATTGACTACATACTTATTAATAACAGATTTAGAAATGCATTAACTAATGTAAAGACAATGCCTGGTGCTGACTGTAATAGTGATCATGTACCACTATGTGGACAAATAAAAGTAAGATTAAAGAGAGGGGAAAATGGTTAAGATGTTAAGGTGATATCAAAGAAAATTGAGACCCCACAATATGACATAGAAATAGAAGGGGGAATTCTCAACCAAGTGGATAATTTTAAATACCTAGGGGCACTTATAACATCAGATGGAAGATGTACAACAGAGATTAAGAGCAGAATAGGGCAGGCAAAAGCCGCATTTCAGAAAATGAAGAGCATCGTATGCAGAAGTCGCTATCAATGAATGTAAGAAAGAGAGTGCTAAAATGCTATATAGAACAAGTTTTGCTGTATGGCAACGAATCTTAGAATGTAAATGAACACATTAGGAAGAACTTAGAAGCAACAGAGGTGTGGTTTTTAAGACGAATGTTGCGAATTCCTTGGACTGCCAGAGTAACTAACCACGATTGCCTGAAAGAGACTAATGAAACTAGAACACTATATTCAACAATAAGAAAGAGACAAACAGCTTTCTTGGGTCATGTGATGAGAAGAGAGGCATTGGAGAACATCGTGACAACTGAAAAGATCGAGGGGAAGAGAGGCAGAGGCAGACCAAGAGAAATGATGCTGGACGGATTGAGACGGGGGCATGGAGGAATATCATCAACAGAGTTGATCCAGAACACCAAAGACCGAGATCTGTGGAGAGCCATGAACGCCTACGCCAGCCGGAACGGCACTTGATGATGATGATATCAAAACTGGCAAGACCCTAGGTTCAGACAACATCACAAAAGAAATTATTAATGCTTTGGAAGAATATGGAAGAGATCAAGCCACCAGACTGCTGAACACAATATATGATTCTTCTTCTTCTTCTTCTTCTTCTTCTTCTTCTTCTTCTTCTTCTTCTTCTTCTTCTTCTTCTTCTTCTTCAGCGTTCCGAGCCATTGAATATCAAAACTGGCAAGACCCTAGGTTCAGACAACATCACAAAAGAAATTATTAATGCTTTGGAAGAATATGGAAGAGATCAAGCCACCAGACTGCTGAACACAATATATGATTCTTCTTCTTCTTCTTCTTCTTCTTCTTCTTCTTCTTCTTCTTCTTCTTCTTCTTCTTCTTCTTCTTCTTCTTCTTCTTCAGCGTTCCGAGCCATTGATATATATATATATATATATATATATATATATATATATATATATATATATATATATATATATATATATATATATATATATATATGATACTAGAGATATACCTCTTGAATTATGTAACTTTGTATTTATTGCAATCCCAAAGAAATCAGATTTGGAATGTGATCAGCATCGAACAATTAGTATAATGAGTCACATCACGAAGATTTTGCTAAGAATTATAATGCAAAGAGTCAAGAAGAAAATACAACCTGAAATGGGAGAAGAACAGTGTGAGTTTGTAGAAATGTACATTAAATGTTGTGTAATGGATAGAACAGTATTTGAACGTTCCATAGAAGTAAACAAAGATTTACATCTTTGCTTTATTGACTATACAAAGGCTTTCGATAAAGTAAGACATGTCAACATGATAGAGATGCTAGCGGATCTACAAATTGATGGGAAAGAAATTAGACGTGTAAAAAAACATATATTTGAAACAACGAGCTGCCATAAGTATTAATAATCTTCTTCTTCTTCTTCTTCTTCTTCTTCTTCTTCTTCTTCTTCTTCTTCTTCTTCTTCTTCTTCTTCTTCTTCTTCTTCTTCTTCTTCTTCTTCTTCTTCTTCTTCTTCAGCATTCCGAGCCATTGAGGTTCTTTGCTGCAGATACAAGCCGTCTCCATTCGTCTCTCTGGTTGACCTTCTCTTGCCAGTCGCTGATTCCAAGTTCTTAAGGATTAATAATAAGGTAGGTAAATATCCGCCTATTAAGGGAGGTGTGAGACATGGATGTGTAATGAATCCAGATCTGTTTTCCCTATACAGTGAAAATGTTTTCAGAAATGTACAAAATATTAAAGGAATCATTATTGGAGGAAGACACATTGATAACATTAGATATGCAGATGATACAGTATTGAATGCAGCCATTGAGCAGGATCTGCAACATTTAGTAGATGCGGTGGTTGCACACAGTGAACAACTAGGATTACAATTAAATTGTAAGAAGACACAGATTACGGTCGCCACTAGGAAGGACGAAATACCACAATACAGGTAAATGAGAATATTCTTAAACAAATAAATCGGTACAATTATCTTGGAACAGTCATAACATCTGATGGGAGATGCCTTGAAGAAATTATAACAAGAATCTGGTGAAGGTAGCCTTTTTAAAGATGAAAAATACACTGATCAATAAAAATATGTCAATTGCTACTAGAAAAAGAGTGTTGAGGTGCTACATAGAACCTGTTCTTTTATATGGATGTGAAGCGTAGACAATGAGCAAACAGGCTGAAAAACATATAATGGCGGTGAAAATGTGGTTTCTGGAAGAAATGCAAAGAATACCATGGACAGGCAGAAAAACCAACGGTCACGTCCTACAAGAAACAAATGAAAATCGTAAAGTGATTAGTGAAATTGGTCGTAGACAGTCAAATTTTTTTGGGCATGTTATGAGAAGAAGTAAATTGGAGAATTTGGTGACAACTGGCATGATCAAGAAGAAACAAACAAGGGGAAGACGGAGAAGTAAATACCTGGATGGTTTGGCCACGTGGCATGGTCGAGACGAGACTCTGATGATCGAGTGAAATGGCGAATCATGACCGCTCACTCTTATCGGCATAACGCATGATGGATGGATGGAAACCTTAGAAATGGAGCGTGTTAGCAGCTTATGTTATAGGCAACGAATTGTGTTAGAATTTCTCATTGCAGAGAAGGAAACTGTTATGAACATTCACAAGCGTCTATGTGAGCGTATGGAAGTTTTTCAGTCGACAGGAGTACAGTCTGTTGCTGGGTTCGACAATCAAAGAATCAGGAAGTAAAGATAAGGAGGTTCTTGATCGGCCGCGCTCTGTACGTCCTGCCGCAGCCTCCAAGAAATGTTGAAATGAGGGCATTATTTTTACTCATAGGCGAATCACTACTCAACAATTGGCCTTATAGCTGTCAGTCAGCATTGGTAGTGCAAATGCAGCAAAAAACTCTCGGATTTTTTAAGGTTTGTGCAAGATGAGTTCCTTGAAGTGTCACAAATGTCCACCGATTGCAAAGGAAAGCCATTTCTTCTGAATTGTTGGAGAGTTTAAATGCTGATGGAGAGAACATTTTGGCTAAGATCGTTACAGGTGACGAAACCTGGGCATATCATTTTGAACCTGAGACAAATGACAGTCAATGGAGTGGCATCATAAGCAATCATTATAACAATTATAACAACAATTATAAGGATACTTTTAAAATGACCGGCACACTTTTGACATGCACCAAAGAGGAGCAGTGTTCTGTTATCCATTTCTTTTATTAGTGAAGAGGTGAAACCTATAGAAATGCATCGGTGAAGGTCAAATACGGTGATGCCTGTCTGTTAGTCCAGCAAGTGTATGCGCGGAATATAGTTTCAACAAGGTGTGACTTCTGTGACAGACTGTTCACGACCAGGTCAGGCACACCGAGTAATAACCACAGAGTCAATTTTTCTACAGGAATCCCAGCACTTTATCGGCACTGAAGGACTTGCATTGAACGCAGTGGTTAATACATCGAAAACTGATACCTTTTATCTTTATTTTCTCAGAATATATTCACACCCAAAGAAAAAACAAACAACTTAGGTTTGTTTCATTTGAACCCCCCTCGTACACTGCTAAATTAGCTTGTGTCTTTAGTATTCTTCTTAATGACAGCGAAGCGTGGACAACGTACTCACACCAAGAGAAACGTTTAAACAGCTTTCATACGCGATGACTGTGAAGCATCCTTGGTGTTAAGTGGCAAGGTAGATTCACAAATACTGAAGTATTTGGAAAGATCAGGTTGTGTGACGGTTTGTTCCATGCTCAGTCTTCGTAGACTTGGATGGGGAGGACACATTAGGAGGATGGACGGTGGCAGAATACAAAAGGACATCTTTTTTTTTAAATTATTATTTTTGGGGTGAATTACAGATAGGCAAAAGATCTCCGGGTCGGTTTCCGCTACGGTAAAAAGATGTGTGTTAGTGGGACATGATATTGGTACAGATATTCATATTGCACCTTGGGGGAAAGTAGTTGCTTATTGAGTAGCATGGATGGCAAAGATCAGTAATGGAATAAACAGAAAAGAGGAAATGATTGCAGATAAATGAGATAAGTCACACACTAAGCGTGTGAGACGTCAGATGATGCTTGATGGTGAAAATGACCATGCGTTCAGGTGCATATATTCTGGTAGAACATTTACCCCGTGAATTTGTTTGATCGGTCACAATCGCTACTGTAGTTATTATACCTGTTGTTTTGAAGCGGAATGAACAAACTATAGTATTTAAATATTGAACACAACCCACTACTGGCAACGCTGATCGTATTCTAGTATGAACCTAAGGCCTATCCACGTCAATATGGAAACACTATACTCGAGTTTCGCCCTCGTTTGAGCTCGTCAGTAGTGCATATCCCTGACCGGATCCAGAAACAAGCCCCGGATCACTGGCGTGTGAAGCGGGTGTGTAATCACGCGGCACACGTTGGACACACAGCCAAATTATCATAACAGAATATCACAACGTCACCCATCGTAGGCTATGCTCAAGATTGCCCAATCGCCGCGACTGACGTCCGTCAATCGATGGGACCCGAACGATCAGGACTTCTCACTGTCAAGGAACACCAGGCCTCCTAAATCCAATGAGCAATAATCAAATTGATTTATTTGGTTATTTCGGGATTTGAAATTTAAATTTTGAGCACAACCCACAACTGGCAACGCTGATCGTATTCTAGTATGAACCTAAGGCCTATCCACGTCAATATGGAAACACTATACTCGAGTATGTCAAGATGGCAAGGTACCAGTAACACTGCTAAATAGGTCAATAGTTTGTTTGGGACCTGTGCACGGTCATACAGGTCTATTCTGTAATGAGGAGATTAGTAACACCAGGTAAACCTCGTATTTCATGAGGAGATGAGTACCGCCGTGTAGATATCTTATGCAATGGTAGATATGGGCACCGCTAAACAGAGCTTATGTCGTATGAGGAGATTAGCACTGATACGTAGATGTCCTGTTGAATGAGGAGATGGTAGCTGGCACGTAAATTGCAAATACAATGGGGAGTAGTTCTCGTTGCAGATGAGAAGATGAGCAAATATTTCTATTATTTAATGAGTAGATGATCACGGGAATTAGATATCTTGTTTAATGATTAATGACAAGTGGATTTCTTGTTTGATGAGAAGGGAACCAGCAAGTAGACCCTCATCTCTTGAAATATGTTGATAATGTGATGGATAGCACGAAGTATTGAAGCTTCCATTATGATATCATACAATTAAGTTTGCATTATATGATGTCTGGCTGCTTGAATAGCATTAATATTCTCTTGAACCTACCTGTCTAAGTGGTACCCTGCTATTTCAGAAGTGTGGCGTTCCAGATCATCATTATAGTAAACTCTGTCTGCTGATTCATAATCCCTTGGCGCTCTACACATTAACAGAGACAATTATGTTAGTAACATCAACATCACACAATACAGCATCACAGACAAATTATGAAGAAATCAACATCAAACAACACTGCAAAAGAGACAATGATGATGTAAAATGCACTAAGTAACACATCAACAGAGTCAATAATGTTGGTAACATCAACATTCGATATCACATCAATTTCAAACAATGTAGCGACAGTTATAATGATGTTGTTCATTCATTCATCATGAGCCATCACGTTAAACGTGGGTGATTCATGTTTCATCATCTCACACGATCACCAGAGTCGTGGATCAGCAGTGTTCTTGTCTAGCCATCCGGGTATTTACTTCTCTACCCTTCAATCTTGCCAGTTGAGTTTACTTCCCTCTCCCACCCCCACAGTAACCTTACCTGCGACAGCCCGCTCATTTCCTTGTACTCCCGCATGCCCTGGTACGAAGATGAAACTAATGTCACAGAGTAACACAGACAAGTCACTGAAATAGTTCTGGTGACTACATAAAAGCATGAGTGGGGCAGTCAAGAATAAGAGTATTCCTAACTTCCAAGGTGCTAACCTCATCTGGCAGAGGACTGACGAGAACAAGGTTAAAGCCCTCTTTGAACGCTATCTATAGCAGAGCAACCAGACAGACATGAGAAGCCGACATCTCGCCAAGGAGGACACCTCAGACAGGTGCAATGCCCAGAACATTTCGGATGAAGACACAGTGACAGTAATCAGAGCTGTGCTTCGACGTTAAAAAAACAACAGTGTATCGTCAGGGCAAGGAAAGCGATTAGGTTGCTGTGAAACTACAAATCGATCTCAATTGCATAAGCACTTAGTGTGTTGATGCTGGGGCACTGGTCAGCCAAAAAAAAAAATTCAACAGTGACATGGTTCTCTTTGAATAACCATATTGTCAACACCCCAACGCTAACTGTAAATCTGAGTTCAGAGACGGTGGAAAGAATGCAGGCGATGAATTACTTGGGGATACGATTTGATCTAAGCCTAGCTTATACTGAGCATGTAGACCAGGTGATAACAAAGGCGAAGCGGGGTTTGGCTGCGATGTGGGTGATGGTGGCGGCAAACTGTGAGCAGCGCCATCTATGTCTTCTTTACGAGAGTCTGGTCCTTTCTGTTTTGGAGTATGCGATGACGATCCTGACTCTCAGTCATAAGCAGAGAGAAAGGATGGAAAGGATACAGAACGAAGCTATGCGCATTATTCTTGGATGTACAAGAGATACATGCAAGGCGATGCGCTACCTTCTTGATTTTCCAACCATGAGGGGCATAATACAATTCTGCCAAGCACGTACATATCTCAGAGTCAACGCAATCACACAACATCCACTGCACAGAGAGATCAAGAAGGTAAAGGGCAACAGGTTAAAAGGAGGAAAGTCGTGGATTGGTAAGCAGAAGACATTCTTCAGCATTTGTGTTCACTTGAGGACTTAGAACCTGGTGAGGAGTGGATACAAATGCCAACAAAGTTCTGTAGATCCTTTTCAGTGTGCATCCAACTAAACAGGAAATGCAGTAAGAAAATTCAGCTGCTGAGGGGGTGGAGGTACAGGATCTGATCTTCGAGAATTCGTTATAGGATGATGCGGTCATTTACACGGATGGGTCGTTCGTCCGAGGAGTGAGAAATTCATGGGCCTTTATGGCTCAGGCCAGAGGGAAATGTGTGAAGGAAGAGTCCAGCACTTTTGCTTTGACCACAAGCAGCCTGACTATGGAAGTCATGACAGTAAGTAAAGCAATAACATGGCTCGAGACACAGACATTCAATCGGGCATATATCATTAGTGACTCAATGAGTATGCTCAGGATGATAGAGATGGGGTTGGTCCAAAGAGAGGGGCTGCTGTCTCTGGAGCGGTCTCTTCTGGCAAAGATTAGTTTCATCTTCTCGCCAGGGCATGCGGGTGTACAAGAGAATGAGCAGGCTGACAGGCTTACTGTGGAAGGCGGACGAGCCATGGACCAGGCAGACAGTCTGAAAGCTCTTCGAGAAATACATCGTTTACGAGAACCAAGCGATTACTGGGAATCGACAACCATGGTCAGGCTGCGAGAAAAGCAAGTTAAAAGAGGCATGGCCAAACAAGAACCCTACGCATGAGGCCAAAGAATAGTAATAAACCAACATAGAACTGGTGTCTTGAGCCGCTACACGCTGCGGGATTTACTGAGGAGGGGATCCGAGCACTTATGGACTGAATGGTTCGATGTGCAATGAGGATGATCTGTCTACTAACTAACTAACTAACTAACTAACTAACTAACTAACTAACTAACTAACTAACTAACTAACTAACCAACTAACTAGCTAGCTAGCTAACTAACTAACTAACTGACTGACTGACAGACTGACTGACTGACTGACTGACTGACTGACTGACTGACTGACTAACTAACTAACTGACTGACTGACTAACTAACTAACTAACTAACCAACCAACCAACCGACTAACTAACTAACTAACTAACTAACTAACTAACTGACTAACTAACTAACTAACTAACTAACTAACTAACTAGGTAACTAACTAACTAACTAACTAACTAACTAACTAACTGACTGACTGACTAACTAACTAACTAACTAACTAACTGACTGACTAACTAACTAACTAACTAACTAACTAACTGACTAACTAACTAACTAACTAACTAACCAACCAATCGACTGACTAACTAACTAACTAACTAACTAACTAACTGACTAACTAACTGACTAACTAACTAACTAACTAACTAACTAGGTAACTAACTAACTAACTAACTAACCAACTAACTAACTAACTAACTAACTAACTAACTAATTAACTAACTAACTAACTAGGTAACTAACTAGGTAACTAACTAACTAACTAACTAACTAACTAGGTAACTAACTAACTAACTAACTAACCAACTAACTAACTAACTAACTAACTAACTAACTAACTGACTAACTAACTAACTAACTAACTAACTAACTAACTAGGTAACTAACTAACTAACTAACCAACTAACTAACTAACCAACTAACTAACTAACTAACTAACTAACTAGGTAACTAACTAACTAACTAACCAACTAACTAACTAACCAACTAACTAACTGACTAACTAACTAACTAACTAACTAGGTAACTAACTAACTAACTAACTAACTAACTAACTAACTAACTAGGTAACTAACTAACTAACTAACTAACCAACTAACTAACTAACTAACTAACTAACTAACTAACTGACTAACTAACTAACTAACTAACTAACTAGGTAACTAACTAACTAACTAACCAACTAACTAACTAACCAACTAACTAACTAACTAACTAACTAACTAACTAACTAGGTAACTAACTAACTAACTAACCAACTAACTAACTAACCAACTAACTAACTGACTAACTAACTAACTAACTAACTAACTAGGTAACTAACTAACTAACTAACTAACTAACCAACTAACTAACTAACCAACTAACTAACTAACTAACTAACTAACTAACTAACTAACTAATTAACCAACATATTCAATGATAATGTTAGCCACATCATACAACATATCAACATATACAATGATGATGTTAACAACATCAGACAATATAGTAAACGAGACATTTATGAACTTAGCGACATCAAACAACACAGAAATAGATACATTTGTGACGTTAACAATAAATTAACAGACGCAGGAGATTTTATATTCCGGTGTACGCTGATGACCAGGTAGCTGGTTCAACCCTTACACCGGTCAATTGGACTAGCATGTTGACTTCTCGTCCTTGATTTAGTGATGTACATTACAAGTACCTCTGAATTCGGAGTGGGTTTGTGTGGTAGCGAGGGACGCTGGTATAATTCAGTCCAGCTACCAGAAGTAGTGTGTATGAACTAAGCTTGAGTTCAATGCGAGCGAGGGGAAAAAATATCACTATTAATACACCAGCAACGTAAACAACAACAATATAAATACTAACAACATAGACAATAGTAACAAAACAGCATAAGCATAGACAACAATAAGATAAGCAATATCAACATAGAACATACTAATGTAAACAACAGCCACATAGACAACAATAAGATAAGCAATATCAACATAGAACATACTAATGTAAACAACAGCCACATAGACAACAATAAGATAGGCAATATCAACATAGAACATACTAATGTAAACAACAGCCACATAGACAACAATAAGATAGGCAATATCAACATAGAACATACTAATGTAAACAACAGCCACATAGACAACAATAAGATAGGCAATATCAACATAGAACATACTAATATAAACAACAGCCACATAGACAACAATAAGATAGGCAATATCAACATAGAACATACTAATGTAAACAACAGCCACATAGACAACAATAAGATAGGCAATATCAACATAGAACATACTAATGTAAACAACAGCCACATAGACAACAATAAGATAAGCAATATCAACATAGAACATACTAATGTAAACAACAGCCACATAGACAACAATAAGATAAGCAATATCAACATAGAACATACTAATGTAAACAACAGCCACATAGACAACAATAAGATAAGCAATATCAACATAGAACATACTAATGTAAACAACAGCCACATAGACAACAATAAGATAAGCAATATCAACATAGAACATACTAATGTAAACAACAGCCACACAGACAACAATAAGATAAGCAATATCAACATAGAACATACTAATGTAAACAACAGCCACATAGACAACAATAAGATAGGCAATATCAACATAGAACATACTAATGTAAACAACAGCCACATAGACAACAATAAGATAAGCAATATCAACATAGAACATACTAATGTAAACAACAGCCACATAGACAACAATAAGATAGGCAATATCAACATAGAAAACAGTCATGCAAACACCAGACAGATAAACAACATTTCACTAAGCACTATCCCATTAATAGCAAAAATATAAACACTAGCCACATAAACAACAGCAATATATACACCGGCAAGGTGAACAACGCTATAAAGTATGACAATGCAAAAACCAGGACAATTAACAATAACATATAAATACCTTCCACATAAAAAACAACCTTATCAACACACTGTAAACAGCAGCCACATGATAAATTGCAGCTTAAATACCAGCTGCACAAATTTCACGGAAACTATACATAAAAGAACAATTACAGTTATGCGGTATACAAGATAAGGTGGAATAAGAAGCCGGCCTTCAGTGAGAGAATACTGGGCATGAGAGCATCTGACTACAGCCCAGTTGTCTATGCGTGTGTCTAAAGCATTGGTTACCTCACTCCCTGCCCAGGCAAACCACTGAAAGGACTGACAATTATCCATTGACCATTTTATTAGAATTACTATATATGTATCCGTCACAATTTCCGTCTTTGTCCCTTTACTCGTTGTATTTTTCAAATTCTACTGCCGTCGCTCGTCCGAAAATGTTTTTGACGTAATTGCGCGTGCCTGTTTACAACAGAGCTGCGATATTTGTGCCTTTCAAAATACACATCCTACGTGTTCATGTGTTTGTTGACTCGGCTAGCCTTCCTGGAATGTTTGTTCTAACTTCCATGAATAAATTTCAATAAAACAATGCAGGAATACTAAACCTGATGAACTTGACTCGTTCGATGGTATCATCAGCAAATAGCAGGCTGACTTTCAGTGTACTATTGTATTTCGCCTTCTCTGTGGAAAATAAAATGATTGTAGAGTATTGCTCATGATTACAACTTAATTCTCGAAGCACAAACTGTTTCATTCAAATTCTACAGCCCACTGTTAGTATGTACGTGTAAGAGGCAGAGCTAAAGAGTTCTGAACTCTAACACATGGCTTGAAAACTGGCAATACTGTAGTCTATCCTCCGACACTAACCGAACGTACATTCCTACCTGATATTTAGTGCATGTTTCAGCTGTACAGCTGTCTCGGTGTAAGCACATGAAGAGTTGGCGTGTTACCAAAATGGAATAAAAGAAATGTGTAGTGTTGTGTAATAAATGTTGTTCCACAATTAGTCAATTAAACCGAGCTAATAGAGAGTGCAGATTTTTTCATCACACAAGGAGTTTGATGGATTTCAGTGCGTAGAAAGCGAATAGTTGTTATGGAAGACCTTGCTCTTCAAATACGGATGAGCATGTTAACACAGTGAGGGCCTTCATGATAAATGATCAATAATTGATTGTCAGAATGTGAGGGTTTTTCTGAGGTATGGGCAACGTCTGACAATAAGAAAGTGGGTGAACTTGTGGGAGATTATCAACATTTGACAGTCAAAAATAGAATTTGTAAGGTGTAACTGATGCTTAAAAATCAGCTTATGAGTTCTCCGCAAGGTATAATAAATGACATTTGAAAAATAAATGACTTTTGAAAGTCAGAAAAAGATGGGCCAAAATCCATGATCAAAATTTGACAACCAGAATGCGATTTCTTCTGTAAAGTTTGTTGATGCTTGACAGACAGAAAGTAAGCTCTCGTGAGATTAGAACGACATTTCACAATGAACATGATCAGTACACAAATCAGTCAATCAATCAGGTGCCGTCTCCATAATAAAGGTTGGCTGCAGTGGATCTCCAACACTGCCTGTCTCTCGCCTTGACTGTACATTATGTCAGATTCATGTTCGTCCATCTCTGTGTGTATCTTCCCAATTGTATCGATGTCTGCCTGTTGCTTGCTTGCCCTCAACCTTGCCCACCGGTATGGTTTTTATTAGAGTGGTATGTCTTTTAACGTGGCCAAAATATTTCATTTGCCTCTTATTTATTTCTTTCATCAACTCTCTTTTCACTCCCAGTTTTTCTAGAATCTCTGTATGTGATTGTATTTGTTTCCATAAAACACGACACATTCTTCTGTATATCCACTTCTCCAAGGCCTCTATTCGACTTTCTAGTTGCGCGTTCAATGCCCAGACTTCCACGCCATACAGTAGTTTTGAATATACTTAGCATTTGACAATTCTCATTTTTAATGCGTTGTTAACCTCTTTAGATCTGATCTCATGTTATTAAAAGCATTTATGGCCATTCCTATTCTCTTTTTAATTTCTACCTCGCTTCTGCCATCATTTGTTATTACATGTCCAAGATAGGAGAAACATTTTACTTGTTCTTGTTTCTCCCCGTTTACTGTGATGACCATTGATGATCAGTACATAAGTGCATTTGAATCCCTAAACCATTCACAACATACTGACCAAAGGATCTGGCAGGTGAAAACATTGTTCAGTGCTTATTTATAAATATTCACCAAAGACCAAACAGAAATTAAAAGAAAAGTACTCTCATACATCTTTTACTCCACTTGAAATATACCAAAACTTGTCAGACTTCTAATAGGCTGTGAAACGGATTTTCTACAATGAACCTAAGTAAAAAACAAAAATCCCACAGGATCAGGTTTCTCACACGAACAATCATCTGCCCCTCAAGACAGAGAAAATTGTACAGGACTTTCTCCACACATTGAGATATATTGGGTATATGGTGCTATTCCGATATTTGTATAGACCAAACGGCACACAACTGATTATGTGGTCACTATCACGTCAATCGCCTTCACTGTCCAGATCATTTCCCGTTAACTGCTTTTACTCCAGTACTAATTTTATCAGGTAACGAATTGGGGTAACGTATGTGGAACCTACAAGAAACAAATAAAAATCGTAAACTGATTACAGAAATTAGACGAAGTCAGTCAACAATTTTTGGACAGCTTCTGATTGTCTTCTTTCAGACGTATTGGTGTTACCTTTCCTCTGGAGTAAACTAGGCAGGCCGAGAGAGGGATCTGCATGGGCAGCATATGGTCTCTAAATTCAGCCCAAGCTGATTGCTATAGTGAGATATAACTCCATTTTACAAACCATCGTCCATCAAGGCGGAAAGGTGCCAGTCCGTTTTTGTGCATTTCAGTTGAAATGATTTATTACGCTACTTCATTACATGTTGATCATGATTCAATAGTGTGCGCCTGACGATATACAGAGAAGTATATGAGACAATTAATTGTGATATATATTTTTTCTATATTCAATATTCAGATTATCGAAATAATACAGATGAAGTGATACAATACCCAAGCATGTCTGCGTGAACAGCATGGATTTGTAAGCTTCGCTGTACATTAGTTGTTTCAAATAGCATTGTAAAGAAGTGATAAAATAGTTATGTGGAGGGTTAGACGCCATGTTCTTTAGTAGTGATTGTCCAGTATTTTTATAATGGTGCTAGTGTCAATGTGTTGAGGAGGTATGTGCAGGACATAAAGAGGACAAGGGACAGAATAGAGGTAATAACATATAGGACATAGATAAGGACTTCTACAGGGTAGTAGATAGAGTAGAGACAGAATAAGGAATTCTACAGGGTAGTAGATAGAGTAGAGACAGAACACAAGCTAGGACTTAGACTGGTCATAAGACAGGACATCTACATGACAGTAGATAAACGGGAGACAGGACTTAGGTGGGGACACAGACGTGTCATAACCAGGACATGGGCAGGACCAACCCAGAGGATAGGAGGGGACGCCAGTTCACGGGATACCACCCTGAACAGACCAGACGTTAGTACAACCCAGCTTAGCACGGACGGACTACGAGAATGATAGGACAGCACGGGGTTGGACAGACAGCACGGGGTCTAGGACGACAAAGCCAGCCGACGTGTTGAAAATCGTCAGACGGGACGTGACAGTTTTCAAGAGAGGACACTTGGGTATTTCCCAGTGCAAATGCTTAGTTTGCGAGGGCGCTAGTTGAAGATAGCGAGTTTGAATAAGTGATTGTGTATGATTATTGTAGAGAAGGCGGCATTTGTATATTTGTGCAGGCAGCCACCGCCTGGGTATGATGTATAACTCGCTCAGGTTTGCCTGAAATAAAAGACGTGATGTACCATCCACACAACGCATGCATCTTTGGGTGTGGTTGAAGAAGCGAGAGTGTCTGTGTGTAATACAAGATGTTGACAGCTAGGGTAAGCATTACATAAAGTATAGCAAACCAAAAGGAGAGCATAAATCTGACAGATATTTTGCTGAAAGAATACTGCACCTGCTGAAACAATGGGAAGATTGCTCAGGTTAATGATTATATCCTGCAGAAATCGTTTATCATTGGGGTCGTACATTCTTGTGTGCATCGATGAATGCAGCATATGTTAATTGATGCCGCACTCTTTGACACGAGCTCATTATTTAGTGTTCCGGATTGTGAGTGAGTATATATATGTGTGTGTGTAAGGACGTGTGTTTGAGTGTGTGACTGTGGATATACGGCTGTGTGAGTATCTGTGTATTTGCGTGTGTAAAAGTGGGTATGTGTCGATTATGCGTGTATGGGAAGGAGTGAATATGTGTGCCTTGCTCTATGTATCAGAATATATGGACATGTGAGAGAGAGAGAGAGAGAGAGAGAGAGAGAGAGAGAGAGAGAGAGAGAGAGAGAGAGAGAGAGAGAGAGAGAGAGAGAGAGAGAGAGAGAGAGAGAGAGAATTCAACAATGGACAGGAGAATTAGTGGGCAGCCAAATTTCTTTAGTGCCTTGAACAGACCCTCACGACTGACCAAATCAAATGCCTTTATGAGGTCGATGAAGGCAATAAACAGTGGTTGATTCTGTTCACAGCATGTTTCTTGCATTTGTCGCAATGAGAATATCATATCAATGCTAGACCGGTTCTGTCGAAAGCCACACTGTGATTTGGGGCAGATTTGATCTCCCAGGACTTGAAGTATGCGCAGAACAATTCTAGCAAATACTTTCCCACGAATACACAGAAGTGAGATACACTATAGTTGTTACAGTCGCTCCGATCCCCCTTGTTCTTGTACAGTATTATGATGCTTGAATCTTTGAAATCCAGTGGGACTTGTCCTTCTCTCCAGCATAGCTCTATTAGATGGTGGATCTGTACAGTAAGTGTGTCTTGCTAACTCCTGATAACCTCTTTTGGAATCGTATACTTACATGGAACCTTGAAAGATGAAAGTTAATTTATAATAAAGTTAACTTCTGTTATGGTGATAAGTGTGTCCAGGTGGTCAAGAGATGGCAGGGCCTCTATGGCGTTGAGGGCATCATCCGCTAGTTTGGTCCCACTTCAGTAAAGCTCTACCCATCTATCCATCTGCGTTTCTTATCAGTAATGATTTCTCCAGTCAAGGTTTTAAGTGGTGCACTTCTGTTGATCATTGGACCAGTCTTCTTTATCCCTTCATACACGCTTCTGACGTTTCCCTTATCACTTGCATTTTGAATGTACTCGCATAACTTGATCCAATAGTCATTTGCACACGCCTGGCAGCCTTTTGCACATCCTTCCTAGCTTGCTTCAGCTCACTGAGAGTGTTTCGTGTTGTTCTTTCCTTGTTTCTTAACAGAGCTATCATCGTTTTATCAGTCTGGCTGTTTGCCGCAAACCAGTCCTGTCTCTAATGGTTCACAGTGCCATAACCCCTACCGCTGTTTTATAAAGAGTTTTCATACGTTTACCCCCACTTTTCACTTGCTGTACAATTTTCTGATGTTTCAGTGAAAGCGTCTTCAAGTTACTGTTGGAACTCAAAGCACTTATCAGGATCGTGGGTGTTAATAATATTAATTCTGGGGCTAGATGTGTGTGTAGTCGTGTAGATTCTCTTTGGTCTCAGTCTAACCATTGCAACAACTAAAGAAGTATCAGTATCACAGTCAGCACTGTGGTAACTTCGAATTAATGAGGTTTGGTACAAATGTTGTCTCCGTGTGATGATCAAGTCTAGTTCATGCCAATGGCCAGATCTTGGGTGTTTCCATGTGACCTTATGCCGCTCTTTTGTTTTTAGAAAAGGAGTTTGTAATACATAGGTAGTTTCTGGTGCATTGGTCCTGCAGTCTTTGACCATTGCCATTCATGTAACCGATGTTGTATTTTTCAAGGCACACTGGCCATGAACTCGAATCCTTGCTCACACAAGCATTAGAATCACCGAATATATACATGTCAGATTTTGGTACTACCATGACGACAGAGTCTAACTCATCATAGAATAAATCCTTTACATCATCAGAGGAAGTGGGTGCCGGTGCATATGCAGTGATAATGGTGGCAAAACCAGAAGTTGTTGCAAAGCGCAGGGATAATAATCTTCCATTTCCGCCATTTGGAAATTCAATCATTCCCAGTAGTGAATTCAATCACTGCCGTTTTTCTCACATCGGCAATATTCGTCAGTTTAGTGGATAATCCTATACATATGATTCTCACGTTCCATGTTGCAAGCCGTAGCTTGAAGTTTCTATTTTTCTTTTTAGTAGTTCCTGGTACTTTAGTTTTATAGCCTGCGAATCGATTTTGTCCTAGCCCCAAGCACCCATTGAAGCAAGCAAGCTGTGGCGGATCAGCACCTAATTGACCTGGGACTGCCCAGCTTGAGGCGGGCTGTAGCTAATCAGTGACATCTGTAGCTGTCTCAAACCGTCAGAGGCAACCCGTCGCGCCCCATGTCTACGCCTATTGACAAGAATTTATAACCCGTAACTGCTACCTTTCGCTTTGATTCCGAGAGCGGTTAAGACCAGGGATGGAGATTACCTCTCTATAGCACAAAGTCTGGGCTGAAATACAGAGACCATGTGTTGCCCATGCAGCATGATACCTCTTTTGGCCTGCCTACTTCACACTAGAGGAAAGGTGACACTAATATATCTGGAACAAGACAAGCTGCAGAATCAGCAAAGCGATGCTCTAACTGTCCGCTTTTCGGAGATTCGATCCTAGACCAGCTGCCAACCAAGGTTGAGGGCCTGGTCTGCCCTTCCATGACATGTTGTCTTTAGATTGCATTTCCTTGCATCGGGATAAGACTTATTCCCTCGAAATTGCGCTCCTCCATCCGATGCCGTTGGCACAATGTGGGGTGTCGGGTTTGGTAAGCGCCGCCCAACATTCGGCGCTAACAGAAAGCAGGTAGTACCGCCTGCTGTCATACGATAGCTCAGTCATATCTGACTAATACCTGACACATATGTGAGTAATTTATGACCCTTAGAGAATAAAGGTCGTTCGTTTGTTTTTGTCTGTCAGTATCGCTTCTGTATCGGTGAGCTGTGTCCTTCTTGCATTGACCATATCGGCCATGTCCATGATTTTTCGTAATTGCATTCGTGCGTCATTTGCCTGCATGTCCGTGCGTTCTTTGCCCTTTAGCTAGAGTGTTCGGATGCGTATGTCCAGGTGAATTATGTGAGGTGTCAATGTAGAATGCTGTATCCATTCAACCTGGACGTTGCCGTTTTGTAATTTCTGTAGCATGCTCATGGAATGTCATATGCTGATCACGTGTGACTTCGTATCAAGTGCCCCACTCGAGTGCTCTGGCCAGGGCGGTTATCTCTATAGTCATACTTCGGTTTTGTCAGAAGATGTTCTCAAGCGCCTTGATATGTGAAACCTAATGCCCGGTGGCCGCAAGGATGCATCGCGTGACCTGGCACGAGGCATACTTCATGCAGCCGAGAATGAGTCTTATTTTTTTTTTCTTCTTTTTGCATCCTGTCCAGCTTTTCTAGCTTAGTTCTGCTGACGGCGAGAAGGCCCAGACCCGAGTCTATGACGCCCAATATGAGTCACTGGTAAAGTAGGGAATGCGCGATTTCATGGTAAAGTAGGAAAAGCACGATTTCATGATAAAGTATGAAATAAAAATAAAGGAGGAAAAGTGCGATTTCCTGGTAAAGTAGGAAAAGCAAGAGTCCCTGGTAAGGACGGAAAAGCACGATTTCCTTGTAAAGTAGGTAAAGCACTATTTCATGGTAAAGTAGTAAAAGCACGATTTCATGGTAAAGTAGATAAAGTACCATTACAGGGTAAAGGAGGAAGAGTACGATTTCCTAGTAAAGGAGGAAAAGCACGAGTCCCTGGTATATGAAGAAAAGCACGATTTCCTGTTATGAGGGAAATAAGCACGATTTCCTGGTAAAGTGGGAAAAACAAGAGTCCCTGGTAGAGAAGGAGAAGCACGAGTAAGTGGTAAAGTAGGAAAAGCACGAGTCCCTGGTGAATTAGGAAAAGTACGTGTCCCTGGTAAAGTAGGAATCGAATGAGTCCTTGGTAAAGGAGACATAGCATGATATCCTGGTAGAGGAGGAAAAGCACAAGTCCTCAGTAAAGAACGAACGAACGAACGAACGAACGAACGAACGAACGAACAAAAGTCTTTATTTTTAAAGGGTTAAGAATTGGGCACGCAGGCCCGTCTGACATTCTGCCCTTCTTTTCTATTTCCTCTCATACATTCTTTCATTCAACGTCACTTATAAAGCAAATTTTCACAACAAAAGAACAATGGCATTAAACGCATGAAAAATAATCAATAGCACATGACTCACTGAGGCAGTGTTTAACATGGGCATTATAAATACCTAAGGAGGGTGTAACGTGCCATACATAAGGAAATGTTTTTTGGCTATTTGTCGTTTGAGGTAAGTTACCATTATTGTCTTTTTGTGTTTTTGTTTATGGGGGTATGTAGTCTGTACCGAGGTAGTGTTCAAACAGGTTGCGAAGGTATGTATAATGATTGGTGGTGTCTTTGATTTCTTGTGGAAGATTGTTCCACAACTGAGCGGCAGAGTATACTAAGCTTGTTTTATATGTCTATCCTAGGTTTAGGGGCATGAAGTATATTTAGTCGTTCGCTATGTCTAGTGTTATATTTAAACAATGGCCAAAGGTAGCTTGGAGCATTTTGAAATAGGATTTTGTTAATTAGTTTGGCCTTATTAAAAAGTAGGCTTTGTGGAGTGGCAGTAACCGAAGACGTTTATGTAGGTTAGAATTGCAGGTATGCTTTTCACCATTAATTAAACGCACTGCCCTTTTCTGGAGTGAATATTGGCGTTTTGTTATTGATTTGGAGCATCCGAAGGAAAAGCAAGATTTCCTGTAAAGTAGGAAAAGCACGTGTCACTGGAAAAGGAGGAAAAGCACGAATTCCTAGTAAAGGAGGAAAAGCAAGAGTCCCTGGTGAAGTAGGAAAAGCAAGAGTCCCTGGTAAAGGGGTAAAAGCGCGATTTCCTGGTAAAGTAGGAACAACGCGATTTCCTGATAAAGTAGGAAAAGCACGAGTCCCTAGTAAAGGAGGAAGTTGTAAAGGAGGAAGCAGATGTTGTTTACAATTGGCCACTGCCATCAGCGTCGAGCCCTTGCTGGAACTGGTAATGACATTGTCCACGTGAAATATTTATGACCTGTCGAGGATGATGCCGATACATTGTGTTGTGATCAGCTAACATCTAAATTCATCTTCACTCATAATCTTGTAATATCATGTACCATGTCAATTATCATGGACAATCACGGTTGTCCATTCACACGATCACTAGTCTGGAATCAAGTCGGTGTTTTTGTTCCTAATTTGTCATGATGCCAAGCCTTGCAGGTATATGGCTATTTATATTCTTATTGGTCTTTTCCCAATAAGTTTGTTCGTTGTCACTAAGTTTTACGTTTATTGTTTGTCATCAGATTGGACTGACATCAAGCAAGGAGTCTGTCAGGGCTGTGTGCTGTCCCCCTATTTGTTTAACCTGCATGCCGAAAATATAATTTTTTTTTTTTTCCCACGTTTCCATCCTGTTTCAGGATATTGCGGTCAACACCAGCATCTTTCAGCTGTATGTTGATTCCTAGGCTAGATTACGCTCATCAGCACGCCACGTCTTTCTGAGCGACCGGCTCCATACTCTCATAAATCACTTTTGCGATTCGAACCACTGCTAATTCTCGTCGCGTCACGTGACGAGAGTATTCGGGATTCGAAAGCTACTAACCCCTGGGCCATGGAGCCGGGTATAATGAGAAACGTAAAAGATGATATAAGCAGGGAGCAGCTATATGATGTCCTAACTATGGGTTGTCATGACATACCAGAGATTCGATATGCTGATGATACAGTATTACTATCCACAACACAGAATGGTATTGAAAACTAATAACCTTAACCCACTTGAATAGTGAAATTCACAACTTATATCTTAACATAGCAAACACAAAGATAATGCATACAGATAAAACCACCATGGAGAAATAAATATAAGTTAATGATGAAAACTTGGAGGTGGTGGACAATTTTGAATATCTTGGGTCATTGATTACCAATAATGGTGACACAATGAAAGAAGTTAAAATACGAAAATCTATTGCTCTCCAAAGACTAAAACAACTGAATAAATTGAGGAGAGTGACAGATAGAACTACAAAAATTAAGATTTTTAAGAGCATGCTTCTTTCCCATTGCAACATGAGCCTGTGAGACCGGGACATTTACCAAACAAGCTTAGCAGTGCATAAATGCTTTTGAATATAAATGTTATAGACGAGTTCTAAGAATATCTTGGATAAAGAAAAGAACAAATGCATCGATACTTCGAGAGCTGAATATTGAAGAAGGCTGGCAAGAAAATTTAGATATTTTGGTTACTTGGAACCTCACGAAAGTTAAGAGAAAACAATAACGGAGGAATATATGCCTGGGAAGAGAGGAAGAGGCAGGCCACAGAGAAGATGGGTGAAGGATGTGGCGGATGATCTCCACATTGGTGTATCCGACGCGGGGCATTTTGTTTATGATCTAGGTTTTCTGCAAAGATGTTACGGAAGCGAGGTTCTGCAAATGACATGCTACTGAATGAATGAATGAATGAATGAATGAATGAATGAATGAATGAATGAATGAATGGTTGTCATAATATGCCTATAAACCTTTACTTATTAACCTTCTCCAATGTGTCTGAGTTAGCCAACTAGCTTCTATTCATACAATAGTCTAGCTGATATTGATGTAGGCCTACCCAGGTTTTGCTCGGTCTGAGAGAAACATCGCTCCTCTTGGCTTGGCTTCATTCAGCCGATCAAGGAAAGCATCATACGACTCCTTTACGTCAATATTGAAGACGCTGCCATCACCATTATATCTGGACAGAAACTTTCTCACAAACTCATCCAGTCTGGGAGTATTGTAGTTCACTAAGCTGCCTTTCTGTGTTCTTTGGCTCATGATCTATAAATATACAACAT
This sequence comes from Cepaea hortensis, assembly GCA_963921405.1. Classification (NCBI taxonomy): domain Eukaryota; kingdom Metazoa; phylum Mollusca; class Gastropoda; order Stylommatophora; family Helicidae; genus Cepaea; species Cepaea hortensis. The sequence continues at coordinate 129,348,893 of OY992880.1, read as the reverse complement.
GCAGTATATGTGAATATTTCTGTTTATGTGATACTGTCGTGTCCTCCTTTAAAGTGTCGTCCCTGGAGTGAGGAGAGTCAACACCCACATTATAATTTTTCTTTCCTATCAATATCCTGGAGAATCCACCAGCTTCCGTCCAACACACTCCATCAGCCCATGGACACCTTTTCCTATCACTCTCTCACTGTCGTACTATGCCCCCTCTCATACTTCCCCAACGCAACATTCAACAACTCTTGCTTCTAAAAATTAATAAAGATTAATTCATTAAAAGAAAAGTGTAACGTATATGAGATGTGTATGCGAAGAAAATGTGTGATGTGTTCTATAATGTGTGTAGGATCGGACTCTCAGATAATAGCATAGTCAGTTCATCCTTGCAAGGACACACCTCAGCACGTTAAGTCAGAACAAGTCCACCTCACCCGGTACTGTATCTCTCCTGCCGGACACCGACTGTCATCTGTAGCTACCTGGTAATCCATCTTCCTGGTCATCCGAACTAGATACTGTTTGTAAATTACAGCTGATTATGGACTGGTTGCCCAATGCACATAATTTCCTATCGTTCTTAAAGAATGCACAAATCCTTTGTAGTGAGTATTTAGGTATCACTGTTATTGTTAATATACTTGAACCTAACTAGTGTCTATCTAGGTTCAGGTATCATGTCTTTTGAACTATTTCACTAGAATATATCACACCATGTGACTATTATATTTTAATGTTCTTGTTTAGGTCCCAATGTTCTTATGCTGTGTGATGCATCAACAATCATCACCCATCTTAGGTGAACCATCTTTCTTCTCGGACGTTATTCCTTTTTTGTAAGAAACATTTTTGTGTCCAACTGGTGTTATGTCTAATTGACGTCGCACTTCATCAAACCCAGTGTTGAACTTCCTCGTAACTGGTATGGAACCTGTGAGAGAAACAACACATCTTGTGATAGTACTAGTCACTGATCCTACCGGCTGAGTGTAAGCCTATTGCCTTGCTCAGTTATTTTATAGCTAACTAAACTCTGTCATAGAGCATATTAGCTCCTCACCTACGTCCGAATCAGGCGATGACAAGGAAAGACCCATAAACAGAGTGCACAACTTCAGTGGGCAAACCATTGAAAGATCCCCCCATTGGACACTTTCCCCATCTTAAATCTCTTCAATTATCACTCCTCTATCCTATTCATCCTAGCAGAGCCAATTATCCTCCCCCGATGGTGTTTCCACCTTGTCGTGGTGGGGGAGCTTGAGTTTCTCAATGACCCTGAGAGCTATGCCGGCGGTAGCGTAGCTACCAGCAGGGTCTCCCAAGCCGGACAGGTCAAAGGGTAGAGAACAGACAAAGAGAAACACCCTGGTCCTCCAGGTTGGGGGTTGAAGCGTGGGGTTAACATCCCCACCTTTGTAAAAACCTTTCTTTGTTACGAAATAAATACATGAGCCTCGATATCGGACTGACTTATCTGGACAACGACCTTGGAACGTTAAAGGACTTTTGAGATTTGAAACATGGAATGTACGGACACTATATCGAGCTGGAGCGGCCGAAGAACTAACCCGGGAGCTGGTTGAATATCAAATGGATATAACAGCAATTCAAGAAATAAGGTGGCCAGGAGAGGGTACTTTAGAGCAAAATGGAATGATTATAATATATGGAGGAAACACCCAAAATAAACATGAATTAGGAACAGGATTTGTCATAAAAAAAAGAGTTATGGGGAAACGTTTTAAACTTTAAAGCTTTTAATGACAGGATTAGTAAATTACGAATAAAAGGTAAATGGAAAAATATAACGATGATTAATGTACATGCACCTACTGAAGAGAAAGAAGATGATATTAAAGAAGACTTTTATAATGATCTGGAAGATGTCATAGAAGAAACCCCCAAACAGGACATCCTGATTGTGCTGGGAGACTTCAATGCAAAAATAGGTAGAGAGCAAACTAATAAAAAAAGTGGCCGGTATGGAAAGCCTACATACAACTTCAAATGATAATGGATGGAGAGTCATCAACCTGGCAGAAGCCAAAGGACTGCAGATTAGCAGTACCAGACTACAAGGAAAGGATATACACAAACAAACTTGGAAATCATGTGACAAGAGAAGCTATAATCAAATATATCACATTTTAATTAACAACAGAAATGCATCAAACATACACCAAGTCAGAAGTTATAGAGGAGCTGAGTGCCACAGTGACCACTTCCTCGTTGGAGCAAAATTTAAAATAAAACTTAAGAGAGCTTTCTATACTAAATTACAAAGATTACACCCAACATATAACAGAGAAAAGCTGCAAGACATTACAGTCAAAGAGAAATTTACAGATGAAATAAAATGTAAACTTGAAACTCTGCAAAACCCTTTGGAGGAAAGCATTGACCAAACTTTGTTGAACATCAAGAATACAATTCAGTCTACCGCAGAAGAATGTCTCGGTGTGTTAACCACGCATAGAAAGAACAGATGGTTCAATCAAAAATGTGAAGAAGTAGTCATTAGGAAGAAGAATGCCAGACATGTATGGTTAAATGACATCAATAACATCCAAGAGGAAGAGCATTATAGAAATGAATGTAAAGAAGCTACAAAAATAGTCAGACAGCAGAAGCGATAATATATGAGTAATATAATCAAAGATATGGAAACTAATCACCAGAAAAATGAATCCAGAAAATTTTTTAAAGAACTGAAGTCAATGAAACGAGGGCACCAACAAAACACATATGGTTTAAAAGACAAAAATGGGAATATGATAAATACCAATGAGGAAATGTGCAACACATGGAAAGAATATTTTATTGAATTACTAAATTGTGAAGCTCCAAGTAACATTTTCTCACAAGAAGAGGTTCTAACATGCGAACCACAAATTGAAGAACCTACATTTGAAGAAATCCTATATGTAATCACACGACTTAAAAACAATAAGGCAACTGGGACTGATGGAATTGCTGCTGAATTTATAAAGGCAGGTGGCCATGCATTACATCTAAAGCTATACGAACTAATAATAAAAATCTGGAGGACAGAAGAATTACCCCATGACTGGAAAGAGTCATTATTGATACCTATCTTTAAGAAAGGAGACAAGTTCCAATGTGGAAATTATAGAGGAATATCACTACTGTCCACAAGCTATAAGATACTATCCGCAGTATTACTAAATAGACTAAAACCATATTCAGAAGACATATTAGGTGACTACCAGGCGGGTTTTAGACAAAACAGATCAAGAATAGATCAGATATTTATCTTACGACAAATAGCCGAGAAACATTGGGAATATAAAAGAGATCTCCATAACATTTTTGTGGATTTTAAAAAGGCTTATGATAGTGTCCATAGGAATAGTCTATGGAATGCTATGCAGGAATTTGGAATACCCAGGAAGTTAATCAACATGACCAGACTATGCATGGAAGATACTTATAATATAGTAACATATAAAGGCAGGAAATCAGACCCCTTCCAAATAACATCTGGCTTGAAACAGGGTGATGCACTATCGCCGCTACTCTTCAATCTGGCTCTAGAGAAAGTTGTAAGGAAGGTAAAGGAGGAATGTGATATTGGAGGAACATCCAAGCTGCTTGGTTATGCAGATGATATAGATATTATAGGGCAAAGTGAACAAAAGACATTGGAAATATTGACTCACTTAAAGGAAAAAGCCCAACAGATGGGGCTGGTTATCAACCAAGATAAGACAGAATATATGGTAATTTCAAGAGACGGAATGGCTAGAAACTCTGGCCACATACAAATAGATAATATGACCATTACAAGAACGGAAACATACAAATACCTGGGTACGATCTTCAACTGCTCCAACATCATAAGGGAAGAAATACAAACTAGAATCAACTCTGGAAATAAGATATACTATGCACTACAACATCTACTAAAATTAAAGGCGCTATCTCGTAACACCAAAATCACAATATACAAAACACTGATCAGACCAGTTGTGCTGTATGGCTCTGAAACCTGGAGTATAACGAAAGGAGACGAAGCCTTGTTACAAACCTTTGAGAACAAAATTTTAAGACGCATCTTTGGACCCATTAGGGATACACAAAGTGGAGAGTGGAAAAGAAGAAGTAACAAAGACATTTATGATCTGTTTAAGTCCCCGCTAATCACTGGTATCATGAAAGCTAATAGACTACAATGGCTGGGGCATATAGAAAGAATGGAAGATAATAGGGAAACAAAACTCGCTTACACTCAGGAAATAAATGACCGTAGACCCCGAGGTAGACCAAGAAGGCGGTGGAGAGATAATACATGTACAGACCTACAAGCACTTGGAATCAACGACTGGCAAGAGAAGGTCCACCAGAGAGAAGAATGGAGACGGATTGTATTTGCAGCAAAGAACCTCAATGGCTCGGAACGCCGAAGAAGAAGAAGAAGAGCCAATTATCACTTCACTACTCTAACTAGTTTTCACCTAACAGTGCTAATCATCACACTCTAGTTTTAACAAGACTACTGCCTATATTAATTAGGCCTAAATAGACTATATTGACTACCTTATGCAAAACCGCCTCATTCCGGGATGGCTGCTACACTTTGCCATAACGACACATGCTAGTTAATTTTAAATTAATGTAACACTGTAGAGCTCTCCCACAAACACGTCCATCCTAATCCACGGTTTTGGTCAACACTCATTGTCCCCAAATCAGGTTTTTCAAACAGCCTAAAATTGGTCACGTGACGGTATTCTTTATGTCCACACAGGTGTTATTTGGGCATATCATCCATTGTCCAGAATCTATCCTCCCTGGCTCAATCAATGTCAGAGTTGTCATCACTTGTTTTGACTCCCACAACAGCTAGCGAGTTCCTGTATGCTCCCAACAACGGGTTTCCCCAAAAAACCGCCAATCTTCTGTCGAGTGGTGACAACCACAGCCGTCATTTCGCTTGATGTCCGGAAACTCTCAATGACAGACGGAGGACTGTTTTCTACCGAGCTGAGTACTTCCGCTTAAATCCGACCTGTTTATGAACTGTCAAAGTGGTGTATAGATTCATCTCACTCACTTCCAAATGTTCCCATTTTATCGACCCCATGTAAACACGTGCAGCTGCAACTTTTGACCGTCCTGGGGATTTTGACATCCAATTTGTTTTTTCTGTTAGTTAAAATAGTTTTGGCTATGCAGATAGGCCGGTTAATCAGAAAGTCTCTATAGTAATCAACTGGTTAAACGCGGTGTTTTATTTTTGTGACAGATACTGGAAATATACCTCCTGAATTATGTAATATCTATATTTATTGCAATTCCGAAGAAATCCGGAGCCTTGAATTGTGGTCATCACCGAACAATTAATATAATGAGTCACATCACAAAGATTTTGCCAATAATCATCATGCACAGACTTAGGAAGCAAATACAGCCCGGAATAGGGAAAGAACAATGTGGGTTCGTAGAAGGCAAGGACACAGTACATGCTGTGTGTTTGGTGAGAATATTAATTGAGTGTTCTCTAGAAGTAAACAAAGACCTGTATCCTTGCTTTATTGACTACACAAAGGCTTTCGATAAAGTAAGACATGTCAACATGATGAAGATGCTTGCAGATCTACAAGTTGATTCGAAAGACCTTAGACTTGTGAAAATAACATATTTTGGAAACAATTAGCTGCAATAAAGATTGATAATGAATTAGATCAATATCAGCCTATTCAAAGAGGTGTACAACATGGATGTGTAATGTCTCCAGATCTTTGTTCCCTATGCAGTGAACATATTTTTAGAAAGTTGGAAGATATAAGAGGAGTTGCCATTGGGGGTCGTAACATTAATAACATTAAATATGCAGATAACACAGTATTTATTGCAGACAATGACATTGATCTGCCACATTTAGTAGATGCGTTCGTTGCACGCAGTGAACAACTAAGGTGTGAAAAAAGTCGCTTATAAGTCGACAGGGTCGACTTCATTGCACCGGGTTTTATCCCATATGATTCGGAAAGCGTCGCACAAAGCACGAACTCTGTAGCTCTAGCGACGATCTACAGAAGTCTCCGAAAATTTCACTCGTGAACCGAAGGACGCTGCCCGGTATCGGACCCATAAATAGAGTGTGAACTGAATTGTAAGACGACACAAATTATGGTCGTCACTAGGAAGAAGGAAATACTACAATGCAATATACAGGTAAATGGGAATATTCATAAACAAGTGAATCGGTACAACCATCTAGGAAGAGTCATAACATTTGATAAAAGTTGCATTGAAGAAATTAGAACAAGAATTGCTATGGTGAAGGTAGCTTTCTGAAAGATTGAAAACATATCTTATAAATTTATAAATATTCATCTTCATTGTTTCTTTTCCTTCTTTATGTCTTGTAACTTTTCATTACGGCTAATGGTTATGACATTCCATATACCAAACATTTAATGTGTCTTAAACATTTAATTCGCTACAGTCGCATGATGACGATCGGGTATCACCAATAGCACATGATACTCCCTACCGGACGAAGAGATTACATGGGAATAACGTCGTTATATATATATATATATATATATATATATATATATATATATATATATATATATATCAATTTTGTCTTGGAGAAATACAGCGATGGCTTTCCCTTGACTACCACCGGTTTGTGTATGGTTGACTCCACTAGTCTTTGTCTAAAATGACAGACCCGGTAAGGCAGCAAGAGGGAGAGGTTATCTGTGACGCCTCTTACCCACCGATATCCACGTCACAGAGATTTTAGATATTTTATAGAGATAGCTGCCCCACCAGCTAACACACCTATTTTCAATGATAACCGCATGTGCTGATAAACGGCTGCTTATTCAACATATTTACAGCTAACCTCTAGACACGATATTTAGAGGCCACTCCACCAGCCACCACCCGGTGGTTGCACCTAGAAGTAGGGCAGGCTTCAACTTGGAGTAAACATAAATTGTGGCTAGGGAGTTTGACTAGATGAAGTCCACATACGGATACAGGCCAATGTTTCGCCTTTTTCAATGGAAAAAAAAATAAATAAATACTATAACCACAGGAATAAACAATTTAAAAAAATGTCCTACCTCAGGACCTGAAAAAGTATACCGATTCACACGACTAGAAATAGCTTGACTGAAAGGATTCAAATGAAGTAAAAACGACAGTTTTCTTACCTTCTGATGCGATCCAGAGTATGACGGAAGCCAGGGCTCATGAAAATTATTAGTAATTTCCTGCATATTAATCATGAAAGTTGTAAATGCCATTACAAACAGACATAAGGATACTAAAACAAATAAATTTGTATATTTCAGCCTAATAGCTTTTGCCATCTTTCACTACAAAAAAAAAAAACACAAAAAACTCCACAACGTCTGAAGCAGAAATATGGTGACAATACATATATCTCTAGACTGTTTGATAACCATTGTGCATATTGAGCTGCTTTAAATATACAATCAATGTTTCTTCTGTTATGTTGATTTCTTAAAAACAGATGTGTCACGCACACAGTAGCCAGAGATTTTATGCGTACGATCCAACTGAGTATTTTTCCAGTAACATTGATATTGTTTTCGCGATAAAGGGGTGATTTGCCAACGTTAAGTTGTTTTTTTTTTTTTTCCATTTCTGATGCATCAGTATGTGGGTGTTTGCGTTAGGGATCTGGAACGTGTATAATCGGCTTTACTGGCCTTTGTTACATCAGATGTATGTATTGATATTGCGTTTGCAATCTAGGATAGCCTGTTTAAGTCACGTTACTAATGGCGGCATCCATAAATTTGAAAATTTCAAGTAAAGTTTATAGTTACTAATGGCGGCACCCATCAATTTGAAATTTCAAGTAAAGTTTATAGTATTTGCAATTCTAATAAAAGGAAAATACCTCAAAATTCTATCAGGAGGCCATCAGAAGGGAAAGGGATCTGGAGACGTTAGACATACCTGTCTATAACTCTCTTGATAGGCTGATTTGCCATACTTCGTGTGTCGAGTAAGACCACAGTCTACTCTAGCAAAGGAAAGGTGCTGAAGACGGAGGCAACCAGCCAGGAGGCGGACCACAGAAATCAGGCTGCCACGCAATCATCCTAAGAAATATGTCGACTACTGCTAAATGTTATGGTGCTCGCCCTGCTTTGGACCCCCAGGCAAGTGCAGTGCAGGACCCTATGCCTCGTAAGGGTTTAACAACAACAACTGGAGGTCCTTCTCAGATGTCCTGTGGAGCCTGGGGGCATGACAATAGAGTGTCTGGTCATACCAAACAAAGACTTAAAATAATTCACTGGAATGCAGAAGGTATCAACAAAAAACGAGGGACGTAGAGGTGTTTCCAAGGCACCAGGGCCGGGTTATATACTGGCCAAGACCTATTGACACGTCCTCGTCTAGCGTCCTGGGCAACAGGTCCCTTCGGGGTCCTGGCTAAAGTCAGTAGGATCGCCGATTCCTCTGAAGTCGGAGAGTGTCTGTCTGTACGGCGAGGGACCACCAGTCTGCACACCAATAAGTCAGACATGGGACAACGGATACTCACGCAAACCTCAGGTCCTGTATGACATCACACTGATGTTGGACAACAGGATGCCTTCATCCGACATACAGGACTTCGCGTTGGAGCTCAAGCCAACGAACACAAGCAAGCAAGCTAGCAAGCAGCAACAAAAAACGAATAGAACTAGACAACATCTTGGCCCAAGAAAATGTGAGCATATGTTGCTTGCAAGAAACTCACCTCAACGAAAATATAGCCTTCAAAATCAGATGCTACCAGTGTTACCGATCTCACTTAACTTCAGGCGAAAGGGTGGGATACTGACCCTTGTCAAAAATGACATCACTGCTTCCCAAATTGAAGTTTACTTGGAAGGGGCAGGGTATCAGACACTTAAACTTACGACAGACAATACAGACCTTCATCTGATCAATTACTACTGTCCAAGTCACCGCCCACAGGCACTGGGCACACTACGATTAAAAGAAAAAATGACTGTGTGTGGCGATTTCAACAGCCACTCGCAGAGCTGGGGCTATGACCACATGGACCAGAGTGGAGATAGACTAGAAGACTGGCAGGATGAGAATAGATTCATCTTGATTAACAAGCCGTCTGACCCACATACCTTTTATTCTAGATCATGGCACACTACATCTACACCTGACCTGGCTTTCATTCACCAGACCTGGGGTGGAACATTAAACGAATTGTTGGGAAACAGCTAGGTGGCAGTGACCATAGACCATAGACCAATGAGAAAGACATAAATAAAGTAGTTGAAGAGTTTGGGAAATGTATACTACAGGCAGCACGAGAAACAGTACCAAGAGGAGCCCGTAAACATTATAAACCCTACTGAAGTAGTGAACTGGAACAGTTGCATAATGATGAGGAAGTGTGTGCTCTCTGAGGTGTCGCTGTTAGTTTTGATTTTAGCTTTCAGCCTTCTGAGACTGAACAACTTTCCATCCATGCGGTAGTTGATGTCTATTCCAATATCACTGTTCAGGAAGGAATTCGAAAGCATAGCTGAAAACATGAGGCTGAACAGTGTCGGTGCCAGGACACATCCTTGCTTCACTCCATTGGTGACAGGAAAGGGCTCAGACAGCTCACCATTTTCTGAACTCTTGACTGCATACCATCATGAAATAGCCGCACTATTTGGATAAACTTTCGTGGACGGCCATTTTTCGCCATAATCTTCCACATTCCTTATCTGCTGACTGTATCAAAAGACTCGGTAAGATCAATGAAAGTGGAGAATATTTCAGAGTTCTTTCCTGAAATTTCTCTTGTAGCTGCCTGGCAGCGAAAACCATGTCAATATTTCCTCGTTCTTTTCTGAAGCCACATTGACTCTCAGGAAGAAGACTTTGGTCGAGATGGGCTGTAAGGCGATTGAGAAGAATTCTTATAAATATTATACAAGTATATGCACCATCAACAAGCAGTAGTGATGAAGAATCTCAAAACTGAGAGGGAAGACCAGGATAACTTTTAATCAGATAGCGGTGGGAACGATTAGTAGTATGACTCTTCGCTGGCTGTTGAACGAGGGGACGGAGCTCGTATGGAAATATCCTGAGTGCAGTGATGCCGGTTCTTAACTTAACTCAACTTAACTCTCTTGAGCAGCTAATTCTTCCTCCTGAATGATTTCTTGCATAGCTAGTCTTTCTTTCTCTAGCTTCACGATGGCTTCTTGTGAGACAAATCTTAATTTCTCCGCCGCTCTAGCCACTGCTCTGTCATCCCTTTTCCGTGCTTTGAAATCCGTGTATTCTGCTTTAGCCCTTGCTCATTCTTTCCAAATATGGGTTCTCAATCTGTTCCATCCGCCTTCTCCACCTGGTCCCACAAGCGCACGACCACCTCCCCCTCAAGAGAAAGAACGAGTACTAGAAATATTACTTGAGAAAGAAAAACTACCTGCTCATGAGAAAGACTGAGCACGAGAGAAGGGCCCAAAGGATACGAGATAACACTAGATAAAGAGAAATTTCATAGTTTCATCGCCCTGTTACTGAGTTAGTACGTGGCGCGACACTGCGAGGTGTGCATTTTGTGTGGAATGCTTTTAAATCAGTCCGAGGTTGTTTGTAGTGTGAACTGCATATTCCGAACGATGGCGGCCGGCTGTTGTTGAATTGACGGCTTTGCCTTTTTGATTCACGAGTGCATTTTCAGAAGACCCTTGTGAGTCGTCGCTGGAGTTACGGGGTTCGTTCTTTGTGCGGCAATTTCGGCGGGTCGTCCTGCGGAAAGAAACCGAGCCATATAGGTTAAAACCGGGTCAATGAAGTCTTTCTGGTGACTGCTGATTCCATCGACAATGAACTGTACTTTTCTTGGAGCATTTTTGTGTTGGCAATCTAGCGGCGGCATTATGCACAGTGTACATATGCGGGCTGTTGGCTTGCCGAGACTACTGTCTTTTCCAGTTTATACTCATTGCAGTGAGGAGCATTTTGTCTGATAGTCACTGGCACAGGAACTAAGCATAATGGGGAAGATCCGTTGCTATGAACTTGGAACCGCTACTAACTAGCTAACTAAAAAGAGAAATGTACTGCACAACTAGCAGCTCGGGAGAAAGAGCTGACAGTCGAGAAAGAGAGACTTGCGTTCTGACCACAGAGAAACTAGCAGAAAAACCGATAATGAAAGACACAGAAATTGAAGGTATTATTAAAGTATACATGTTAGAGAAAGAAAAAGATGCCGAAATTGCCCGGATTGATTGGCATCAAAAGCACTGGATTCCAGTAAACGATACCACAGCATTGTAAGAAATATCACGCCAGGTTAATCCATATCAGCTTGGGTCGCACATTTTGAAATTTTGAGGAAGCACTATGAGTGTCTTAGGAAGTGTTGGCGATTTTATTCCACAAATATCTAGCTCTAGAAACATTAAAGGTTGTGGAAGTTATTCCCGAAGATTTAAGAACAAGCTATCCGTATGGTTGGGAACGGGTCTTAGCACATTTTGCATAGATAAAATTGGTTTTAGAATGACCTACAAGTCTCTAGCACCAAAAGCTAACACAACTTTCCTTGATTTCGTGTCAGAGGTCCAGTCGGTGTTCGTCAGGTTGCTGAAATCAGCAAATGTGAAAGCCAGGGTCCAGAAGCTGAGAGACCTCATGCTCAGAAATAAGCTGATCCAAGTAGTGCCAGAGGCAATGACAACACTCCTCATTGTAAATAAGTGTAAGTCCATAGAAAAAAAAAATAGAAACACACACCTATCTCGTAGATTAGAATAGTGACTTTACTTCACCCTCTTCATCTTCTAAAGACCTCAACTTATGTGAATTTACATGTGGCCTGGTACCACCTATCTACTCCTGAAATGTCTATACTTGGATAAGGTTACTGAACATCAACATCTCCAATATAACACAATAGAGCTCATGGCATTTGATATTAATATTACAAACTAATGTCAGCCAATAAGGTCAACCACAATTAGTGTACTATCTTGTGTGACAGCGGATATCTAATTATCTTCTCTCTTCTCCATGCCTCCTGTAGTACACCAATTTTAATTCTCACTTTAGTACGCCTCATGTGACAAAACTAATACGCTTAAAAGATTATTAGGTAGCTACCGTTATACCACAAACTAGCTATGATATGATAACAGCCATGTTTTATTTCAAACAAAACCTCCTTCACAACTATTCCATCACCAATCTGATACACCTTCTAAAACAAACACCACTGCATCATTGTCCTAGATGTGATGCCAGACTTTAACTATTACTAAATAACAAATTCGTTTACTGTGTGACCATCTTGGTGAATCTGCTATATGATTCTACATGATGATAATTTTAGTATTTTAGAGCACTGCAGTGATTCAATTAGATATCCTAGTTATCTGGGAAGTTAATTCAAAGCACCATATACCATTTTAGGTGTTTCTGTCCTGCTACAATCCACATGGGCTAACCACATGTCAATTTAGTCATTACCACATTATTGTCACATAATAATCATGTAAAATACCTCCTGTTTCATACATACTATAAAAACTATAATAATCCCATCTGACGCGTGTACACCTTGCCGTGTTAGAGGGGCTTGCGTGTTCCAATGACCCCAAGAGCTATGCCGACAGTAGCAAAGCTACTGGTAGGGTCTCTCATGTCGGACAGGTCAAGGAATAGGAACCAGACAAAGAGAGACACACACCTGCTGCATTGCAAGTAGACTGGGGACAGGCAGTCAAAGGCTAATGATAAGCAAATCTATTGCTTGAAGTCCGAATCAGGCGCACGATGCCACTACATTCTTGGTCCAGACACATATTCTACGGCTCTCTGCTGAAGGATATGACTGAACGCATCTAAATCAATATCCCCCTGATGTGAGGGCCGGGCCTATACTTACCCACTGCTAAATGAGTTGAGATGCTGAGCCTGCTAATGCTTGGTACATACACTTGTTCTACGGCTCTCAGCTAAGGGATATGAGGGACCCCCGGATGCGAGGGCCTGGCCGTTACTCGCTCTCTGCTGAATGGAGGTAAGATGCTGAGCCGGCAGCTTATACAGCCTACCTCGTGAGCGTTACTAAAGGTGGAAAAAGCGTCCCAGTCAATGCAACCAATGGTTAAGATGCAATGCTACGGTATTTAAATCCACTGATTGAGCGTAGTAAAAGGCAGAATAACGTCTCATTAACACGAAATGGAAGGCTTGGCTAGCGAATCCATTACATGGAAGCCCGACGCGAAAGCTAGCTGAGTGGATGTCGTCTCATTAACATGTCTCACGAAAAGGAACGCTTGCCTAGTGAATCAATTACGTGGAAGTCCGAAGCGAAAGCTTGCTGAGTTGATGTCGTCTCATTAACACGAAATGGAACTCTTGGCTAGCGGATCCATTACGTGGAAGTCCGAAGCGAAAGCTTGCTGAGTGAATGTCGTCTGCAGACTGACCGTTCCTGGTTTGCGTGGGGAGCGTCCAGTGACGAACGAAATGCCCAATACATGGAAGTGAGGATTTAAAGCCGCCATGTGCAGGATGTGGCGATTCCATATGTGAGCCTATTACCAGAACGCTATGTATCGGCTTTGCAATTATGAAAGCCTCCTTGGACGACGGTAAATGCCCATGGACTGCCCCTACCTTCCCTTGCGGGCCGACTGTGAAGTCTTCGACCGTTCTAACTTGACAAGCTGGGATGTGGACGGCACCACAACAGTGAGAGTCCCCCGGGACGGCTAACCTGGTTTTAAAAAAGTCCGCTTAAGTCGGATGTGTTGGCCTAAGGGTATTTGCCCAAGTGTGGATAACGAGACACACCGCAATTACGTCTGAAAAAACACTCCGGGTGAACGCAGAAGTATACACAATGATGATTTTCCTCACTCACACATATGTAGGAGTATTAATACCCAGCAATAAGTTACAAAACATTCAGTTTTGTGCCAACATGATTTAGATTTTTAGACAATTTAATAATTTATGACACATAATTTATATCACACACCCTATGCTGTGTCCACTATATTGTTTCGAGCAGTATTGTAGCGGGGCTCTACATTTTGAACAAGTAACTATTAAATTAATCATTTCAAAAGAATATATAATCATTTGCCGTGCCAACTGGCTTATGCATCTCAAACAGATTACAGTCCTTGGTGTTCGTTTTGGATCAACTCTGCTTATGATTTTCCTGATGCCATCGTTTCAGTCTATCCAGTATTAGTTCTCTTCATCTACCTCTTCGTTTTCTCCCCCGCCCTCCCCAGTGATGTTTACAGATGTCACGAACTTCTTCAATGCCTCTTGTCGCATGCTCTTCACGCGATCACAGACTACTGTTTGTTTGTGTCTTCTTCTTCTTTTTATAGTCGTATGCATTGGCTATTCTGTCTGCCCACAGCCTTGTGTCTCGTATACTGCCAACCCTTCTGATACTGACGTTTCTCCATGATATGATGTCAAACTTTCCATCATCTTCTCTCTTGATCTCCCCTGTGTCGTGGTTCCTATTAGAGTGTCGTCCCTGGAGTGAAGGGAATCAACACCCACATTATTTTTAACCCCATATCATTATTCTGGAGAATCCACCAGATTCTGTCCACAACACTCCCTCAGTCAATGGATACTGACATAAGCCTGGGTCACTGACATTGAGTTGAGTGACCGGGCAGGAGGAAGAATGGAGATGAGAGTGGGAGACAGTCAAGTGACTGACCTGGCTACGAGGAAAACAATCAACCCTCAGAAATAATGGGGCGGATATGAGTGGAAATCTCCAGGGGGGGATGGGTCGAGGGAGAGTTGTGTGTTGTGTGAAGTCAGGCGACTGGAAAGGCAGTGAGAGAAGAGACCGACTGCGGGTCAGGTCGTTTAAGAGAGAGCTCCGTGTTGTGTTGTTCTTCGAGTGGTGAAGACAGGCCTGAACCCAGAGTGGGTTCTGTATTGAGTGTGGGCCTAAACCCAGAGTGGGTTCTATAGTTGAGCAGTGGCTCCAACCCAATGTGTGGGTTGTATTGTGGGAGACCCAGCCGTGGATAGTAGCTGGATTACCTGTCTTGTGGATTGAGATTAGAAGCCAGCCGTGAGAAGGCATTGATGTGTGCTGGTTAAATTGTGAGGAGGATATTTATATTCGATGGATTACGTTATGTTTCTGGATGTATAAACCTGTTCCGTTGTCCGTCTTATTTTTGTAATAAAGGATTATGTGCGCCAACGGAATCTTGTTTAATGCCTGGTGAATATGCACTGCGGGGGTGAGTTATATTGCAAGACAGATATCTCCATTGACACACCATGAGTATCGTTACCTAGACAACGACCATCACACAATAATATCATGAACAGTATCATCGTAAGAACTTTGTGATATTATCATCAAGAGAGAAACGTGTGACAATCTGGGCGCTCGTCACTTAGTAAGGAGTATCTGTGGGCTCTTCGCTGAAAGAGAGGAGTTATTATCTGTGACTTCGTTCCATCAATTTATACAGTACTGCGTCAAGAGAGTAACAGCAATTCTGTTGTGTGTGTAAGACGCCACATCGAAGAAAAACTGTCAGCGCGCGGGGAGGGTACGCGGCGGAAATCACAAGCTAGCAGACAGTTCAAGTGAAGTCCACTACAGGTGATTTGGACCCAACCATATCGCTAAAGCGAATGGGGGTGCAGCGGCAGCACAAAAGTCGGTGATAAAGACACGCCATACAGACTAACCGGGAGAGTCCATTACGGTGACAGGTAAATTTGATACCAGGCAGGAGGGCTGAAATTAAAGACGAGGGTTGAATCCAGAGTGGCGAGGGCAGCGTGTGTGTGTGTAGGACGTCGCTGTCGGTGATAATGACAGGATTGGGAACCAAAGATAATTGACAGGTGTGTGTGCTGGAGGCAAGCGCACTGTGTTGTTGCAAGTTGACTGGTCAAGATTTTTCGACGCAGTAAATAGGACGGGTGGAGACACCAGCGTCCAGGTACGAGGGGAAAGTTACGTTAACCCCCACCACAGCCGGGCTAGGGCAGCAGTGGAAAGTGTGATTTTCCACGAAGTTAATACCGCAGCCGGGTGGGGCTGTCAAGTTTGTGTGAAAACTGTTTTACGGAGGAATTTTTCACTGAGAGATAAAGAGAAATTGAGGTGTCCGGCAAGTTCAAGGCCGTGGACAGTGGAAAGTTACTGAGATGTTCCATAGTGGAACTGGATAAACAAGCTGTTTTTGTGTGAAACTAGACTTTATGTTCGGCTTTGTTAAAAGCCCTTTGTGTTCATTACCTTATAATCAGCAAACATTTTGTCAACGATTGATGACGTGGCATCTCCGCGTACATAGTTGCATACAGTTGCCAAAAAGAACTGACTGTACAGAGTGAAAGCGTTGAACATTTATTGCCATTATTTTGGTCTTTTCTTTTGGTGAATCTATAACATATAGTGATACAGCGAAGCGCCATCTCCGCAACGAGAGTAACAACAAATCGAAAGAACACTTTGGATTATTACCACGTACAGAGAAAGTACAATAACGTTACGGATATCACTATCATCTTCAACTTTTGTCGACAGTTGGAACTTTTGATCACCACGTGAATTCAATAACCACTCAACAAAACAAGAAGTCGGTTTGAAATCTAGCGTCGTAGACATTGAATAAAAAGAACTTTTGGCGACGGATTAGTGGGCACATATTTATCGGCCAACGATGTGGACATTCTGTTTGCTGCTCATTGTCTTATAAATATTGTTTTCGGTTGTTAAGCTGTTACTTGTATGTGGTCCAGTGTTTGTCAAGAGTAGGGGATTTGTTGGGGTGTTTCTCGAGAGTCGGGATACAGCACAATAATTT
The DNA here is from genome assembly GCA_963921405.1 of Cepaea hortensis. Lineage (NCBI taxonomy): Eukaryota > Metazoa > Mollusca > Gastropoda > Stylommatophora > Helicidae > Cepaea > Cepaea hortensis. The sequence continues at coordinate 129,332,028 of OY992880.1, read as the reverse complement.
ATTTGTCTTTCTGGTGCTTACGATATTTTTGTAAGAAAAACGTTAATGAGTTGACGTATCGTGCAGGGGCATTGAAATAGTCTTAACCAATATCTAGAGCCGAGTTGTCTGACGTCAGATCTGTGTATATTTTCAGTATATATTCTTTTTCTTTCTCTCTTTCTTTTCGTTATATTTACATATAATATTTGTTGTGTTCGGATATATGTTTTTATTGTGATCTTTCGTCATTTCTGCTGTCTAGTGGTCTTGGTCAATTTATATTTTTATTTTACGCGCACTGTGGATGTCTCTACACAAGCTTGTGGTTGTTACTGTGGTTTATTTCTGTGTCATCATCGTCTCCGTGTACTCAGCTTGTGAAGTCTAGCGTTGGATAGTCATCACTTAGTATTATCATCCATTTGTTTGTATATGTATTGATATGTATGTTTAACAATATTTCCAGGGACTTTATGAACTTTTGGTCATAGATATATAGATATAAGGGAGTATAGGTGATACTTCCCCCCTCACTACCTAGTGCTAATAGAGTGACTGGGTGAGTACAGAGTGATATTGTAGCACTACGGATTTACGTACACAGTGAGTGCGGGTGTACTTAGGCAAGTGACACAAAGACGAACAGCAGAGTCTGTACATTTATAGTTGGCTGATTCACAGCAACGTGTCCACAAGTACAAGATGCCTACTTTAATGGAATATATTGAAGCAGGTGAACGAATAGGCCTGAAGGGTAAAGAGTTACAAGAGTATGCTGAAGCAAAAGAACAACAACAGATTGACAGAGACCAGAGACAAGCCGAAAGAGAACAGAGACAGGCAGAACTCGAGGCCAATCGCCTACAGGAAGTAAAGTTAGCTGAAATGGAAAACAAGCGTCTACAGGAAGAAAAGTTAGCTGAGAGAGAACAAAGACAGGCTGAAATGGAAGCCAAGCGTCTACAGGAAGAGAGAGAGACACAAATGGAACTTGAAAAGTTAAAACACACAAATGCGGTGGAAATTGAGAAAGAGAAGATTAAGATGGAAGCTGAAATTGCTCTCAGAAAACTAGAACTATCTTCAAAGGGTCAAAGTGAGGAAAGCGGAAAACCTTCGCAGTCGTCACAGAGATTAAAACTGCCATACTTTACGGACCGAGACAACCTTGAATCTTATTTGGACAGATTTCAAGCAAGTGCGAAAGTGTTAGGCATCCCCGAAGAACAGTATGCTATTAGACTAGGGGAGCTGCTTACGGGCAAGGCACTAGACACCATGTTCAATTTACCGGTAGAAGAAAGGAACAACTACACTATCTTACGTCAACGTTTGCTGACTAAGTTCCAACTAACTGAACATGGATATAGAACAAAGTTTAGACAGTTAGTGCCAGAGACAAATCAAGATTTCACAGATTTTGTTAACACTGTAAAGAATACATTTAACAAATGGATGGAGCTCGCAGAAGTAGGGAAGGATTTTAATAAATTAGTAGATCTAATGTTAAGAGACAAGGTAGTATCTGCATGCAATTCTAACTTAGTGGCTTTCTTTGAGGAACGGAAGCCAAAGGACATAGACACAATGTCTCAGTTAGGGCAAAACTACATGACTGCACATCCTAACGTATCTATTGGGAAACTAATGAGTGAGGAAATAGTCTGTGCAGCGTACACTAAACAGGACCAGAATCCAGTCATCAGACCAAGGGCGAAAAGTGTGGATTCAGCACAGAAATGTGAGCAACAAGAACTTCAAGATAATGGTTTCCGAGGAAACAATGTTGGTAGAGTAGGACGGTACCCATATAGAAGAGGGAATTTCCAGAAACGTCCAAATTATGCCGGATGTTGGAATTGTGGGAGCTGGAGACACAAGGCAGCAGATTGTGATGCACAACCATCAGATGGACCAACGAACAGCAGTAAAAGGGAGATTATCTGTTTCAAATGTGGAAAGAATGGGCATGTCAGCCATCAATGTAGGATGAGAGAAACAGAGCACTCAAATGCAGCGCAAGTAATTGAGACGCTGAACAATGAAGATTGTAGTGGGTGCAAACCTCTTTTTGAAAAAGACAGTCAGCCAGTCCTAATATGTGGTCATACAGTGAAAGCAGGATCAGCAGTACATGAAGGAGGAAGTTTGAAGCTGCATCAGGGATTTGTCAATGATAGGTCAGCGTTAACAATTAGGGATTCCGGATGTACGTCTATCGGAGTGAGGAGAAGTTTAATAGATCCCTCAGATTATACAGGGAAAAAGATTAGATGCATAACATTCAATGGGACAGTAGAGTTCTACCCACTAGCCATAATAACAGTAAAAACACCATATATCACTGGAAGAGTGACAGCGTGTGTTTTGGACTCACCAGTGGCTGATTTGATCATAGGAAATGTTATAGGAGTTAAAGATTGTACAGAAGAGGAAGTAGTTTATTGGGACCGAAAATATAGTGTAAACAGTAATGAGGTAGTTACCACAAGAGAACCTAAATTAGAGAGTATAGCTGAGGTAGAAGAGGCACTTGAAGTAGACACAGGAACTCAGGACAAGGATAGTACAGCTGAGCAGATGAGAATGGATCCCAAATATAGTGCTAGTGAATCCCAGAGACAAGATACTACTCTGAACAAATGTTCCCAAGGGTGTAGGAGAGTAGAACATAGGCAGTCAAAGAAAGGTAGATGGTGCTTCGAGAGGAAGAACAATGTTCTCACTCGCAGGTTTTCAGAGAGCAGAACTGCACGTGGGCAAGGAGCAGTACCTTTAACACATAGAGACCGATATACTAGAACAGCTCAGGATAGTGCATGTGCAGGGCACATAGGCATAAGGCGTATGCAGCATAAAGCAAGGTGCCAGATATATGGGCCAAGATTGAATAAAGAGGTCCGACTAAACAGAGACTCAAGTGTAACGGTGCAATATGCAGATAGGAAAGTTGAGTCAGGTCAAAAGAGTTTTCGCGACATTACTGACCCAGGGCTAGGGATAGCAAACAGATGTTGTAATTGTAGAGGTACCATGAGTCATGGGTACATGAAAGGTAGACACAGCATCGACAGGAATCAGAGGTGGGTTAATGCAAGAACAGAACCACCTGATATAGGGTCGGTACACAAATAGTATTGTGTGGTCGTGAAGTAGTAAGAGACCTGTGGTTACATAAGTATAATGCTTTCCTATGATGTATTATTATTATGTGATGTATTATTATTATGTGATGTATTAGTTCATGCATTGGTACACAAGATAGAAAGTTGTTGTATTTATGTGTGATGAATATAGATGTGCATTTGATGTATTATGTAGTATGGTAGCTAGAGTAAGGTGCAGCCATACTTAGGGCTACCCAGGCTATATGTCTGGGTCACATGTTTAGTAAGTTTTAGTCTCCCAATATTTGAAAACGAAGTTTTCTTTTAAGAGGGGGGTAATGACATAAGCCTGGGTCACTGACATTGAGTTGAGTGACCGGGCAGGAGGAAGAATGGAGATGAGAGTGGGAGACAGTCAAGTGACTGACCTGGCTACGAGGAAAACAATCAACCCTCAGAAATAATGGGGCGGATATGAGTGGAAATCCCCAGGGGGGGGGATGGGTCGAGGGAGAGTTGTGTGTTGTGTGAAGTCAGGCGACTGGAAAGGCAGTGAGAGAAGAGACCGACTGCGGGTCAGGTCGTTTAAGAGAGAGCTCCGTGTTGTGTTGTTCTTCGAGTGGTGAAGACAGGCCTGAACCCAGAGTGGGTTCTGTATTGAGTGTGGGCCTAAACCCAGAGTGGGTTCTATAGTTGAGCAGTGGCTCCAACCCAATGTGTGGGTTGTATTGTGGGAGACCCAGCCGTGGATAGTAGCTGGATTACCTGTCTTGTGGATTGAGATTAGAAGCCAGCCGTGAGAAGGCATTGATGTGTGCTGGTTAAATTGTGAGGAGGATATTTATATTCGATGGATTACGTTATGTTTCTGGATGTATAAACCTGTTCCGTTGTCCGTCTTATTTTTGTAATAAAGGATTATGTGCGCCAACGGAATCTTGTTTAATGCCTGGTGAATATGCACTGCGGGGGTGAGTTATATTGCAAGACAGATATCTCCATTGACACACCATGAGTATCGTTACCTAGACAACGACCATCACACAATAATATCATGAACAGTATCATCGTAAGAACTTTATGATATTATCATCAAGAGAGAAACGTGTGACAGATACCTCTATCTCTCTCACTCACCACTGGATCGCGCCCACTCTCACACTTCCCCAAAACAACATACTCAACAATTCTAGCCTCTAAACATTAATAACAAATAATTTAATGAAGCAAGATGTATGTATGTGAGAAGTGTATGTGTAGAATGTGTGTCGTATACTATAGTGTATCTGTAGAATCAGACCAGCAGATCAAGAGCCAAGTCAAATCATCATAGCAATGGCTACACCACAGCAGGTTCGCTCAGCACACAAAGACCTCACCAAAGGATGTGTCTCTCCTGCCGGACGTTGACTTCCTCCGGTAGCTACTTGATAATCCAGATACATGATCATCAGAAATAGATATAGTCTAACACTGATCATGGATCGGTCCCACACAGTATAACTAAAGGTCCCTATAGTTATGATATGTACCAATCCCTGTACCGTTAAAATATGTATCACTGTCACTGGTAACACACTTGTTCCTATCTATTGTTCTAGATTGTCCCAATCACAAAGTTACAGAGTACCATTCCACTGGAATCTACTACTCTATGAGAACACTACGTTCAGTGTTCCTTTTTAATCCCTAGTGTTCATTTGATATGTGGTGAAAAACCCGAACATCACCCAACCTGGGTGAACCCTATCACAAAGGAATCGTTTATATGTTTTTGCTCAACCGAGCCAGGTTCTTGTAGACCCTCCTGATTATGGGCCTAGCGTATATACTGTTGAATAAACTTTCTTCTCTGAATTTATCCATATTCTTAACACATTGACTGTTCATCATGTGTTCTTCCTAACCGGAGTAGAACTTCATCATAACCGGTGTGGAACTTCCTCATAACTGGCGGGGAATCTGTTAAAGAGAGAACACACCTGGTGAGAACAACCGGACACGACTCCTATTAGATGAATGTAGCCTCGCTCAGATATCTATCAGCGAACTAAACTCTGTCATGGGCAGAGTAGCTCATCACCTAGGTCTGAATTAGGGTCAGACAAGGAAAGACCAATATGTAAAGTGCAGAACCCCAGTAGACCCCCACTGGAAGATCCCACCATTGGACATTTCCCATATCTCCCAACCATCCCCAATCTCTTCAGATATCACCCCACTACACTATTCTCAACTAGCAGAGCTAAATACCATCTCACCCTAGCTATTTTAAACAATGCGACTGCCTACAGTCGCCGACACTCTTAACCTACCTAACCACAACGCAACATACTATGTTCAAGTCCTAACTCTAACTATCACCAGCCTATCTTACACTAATTATACCTAAATGCCATCTATGGATTACCTTATGTAACACTGGCCCTATTCTTGCATCGAATCTACACCTCGCCATGAAAGGCATATGTTCATTAACTTTAATTAATCCCGAACACGGTAGATTCTCTCCGAATTAAACTAGCCAGTTAAACACGTCCGCCTAGGCCCACTCCCTTGTTCACACTAGCGGTACAAATTCTGTTTCGCATACCGTCGGAATTTTGTCCTTGTGACGTCATTGGAGGTAAACATCAGGTTGCCTCCCTGTCGGGACTACTTTCCCGTAAATCAAAAGTTCCTCTCGTCTGTGATCTAGAGAATTCATTTCTCCACTTCAAAGATCCAGCCGACTTTCCTTTCCCCAGACAATGTTGTCTCCAACCTCACAAGAATAATTATCCCCCTTTTTACCCTGAATACAACAGGCCTTTTCTCTCAACAACAAATACATCAAACAATGCCGACAGATTTTCGTTCCTTGGGAACTCTCAAAGACTTCTAGTTTTTCTTTGATCCGACTTGAGTTTTTCTGTACTGGTAACAAACAATTGCAGCTGTGAAAGCAGACTGTCTCTGTTATTTTATCATCTTATCGTTAACTCACAGTGATTCCGCGACATAGACCCCCACTTAAGAGAGTAGTCCATCTCACTCTTTTCCACTGTAAGTTCGATCCAGATGATTTATTCCTCCTCATCAGGAGCTAGGTGTCTGGACAGAAAATCCGCTCCACCATTTTCCTTCCCAGGTATATACTCCACTTGGTTTTCGTAACAAAACCACCCCCGCATTGCATGGGGATGTGTATGGCGCAATCACGTCATCCTCCAGCAGTTTCTCTATTTCCTCATCCAGGGCCTTTTCTTTAGAGAATGGCACTGGGTAAACCTTTTGGCGAACAGGCTCCTGTGTGGTCAAAGTTATCTCGAATTCAACCAGCCTCGTTCGTCCTGGTTTATCAGTCAGTATCTCCTTATTAGACTCAAGAACCTGGGCAATCTGTTCCCTCTCCTGGGAAGTCAGATCAGGGTTCACCTGCACATCATTGTAGGTTTCCTGGTGTACCAGGGGATATTCCCTGCCCACGTTGGTTCCCACTTCAGTCTCCACTGCAACTGCCATTGCCATGAGATGGGCTGCTTTGTCTCCGGGTCTCTCGTCATACTTCCGCAGGAGATTGATATGGAAAATCTTCGACTTTCCCCGGATCCGGATCTGATAGTTGGTTCTGGATATCACCCTTTCCACGGGAAATGGTCCTTGCCTACCTATCTCCAGTTTGTTGTTTCCCTTTGGGAGTAGCAACAAGACTCTGTCTCCCACCTCTAGAGATCTGCCTTTAGACCTACGGTTGTAGTAAGCCGCATGTCTTTTTCTGGCCTTTTTCAAGTTTTGATTCACCAGAGTCCATCCCTTGTGAAATTTTTCTTTCAGTTCCTCCACGTATTTATAAGAGGAGATCACTTCTTCCGACGTCCCCTCCTCAGTCCAACTCCTCAACATGGTTTCTGTCAGCAACTTGCTTGCGACAGGTCTTTCAGGACTCCCCTACTTTTGCACCACACGAAATAATAACTCGTGTCATTTGCAAAAGGAATGCAATTTATTTAGAGCTAGCGATAAACAAGCTCTGCGAGCGGAATACTTCATTGACAATAAACAGCATGGTACGTTACATAGATGCAATGAAGAACTGATAATGATACTATTAAACACTTAATGAAATCTAAAGCCTAACAATCACTATTGTCTAGAAACTTATAGCATTCGTAAGGAACACGTCTATTCTCTACTCGTCTCAGTCCTGGTCTGTCCTGACGCAACTCATTGCGTGTTCAAACACGGACGTTGGATTCTCCGTGCGCTGGTGAGTCTTGCGTGCATAGTGGTCCAGCACGCTGGCCAGCTAACTCGAGTAACCTGGTACTCCACGGTTACTCGTAGAAGCGAGTTTCCCAATGTCTTGGGGAAACCCTCGCTCAGCTGTACTTAATGCTCCCTTGGTTGACACAAGTGTGTCCCGTTGTGAAGCTATTTATAGCGCTGGTGTCTCTCCCGTCTGGTGTCTTCTACTAGACTCTGTCTTAGCTCTATTACTTATATTCTTAACTCTCTAAACACTTATTGGGATTTTGACAGGCTCCTCTCCCCTCTGTGAAGTGTTACACCCCTTTAACTCATGCTTGTAACACGTTGTATGGTCACAAAATAAAAATTGGCTGTCCAATTTTGTCAAAGATCCAATAAGTTGTAAATCTCTCTTCTGGGGATAGAACAAACTCTCTTTTTCCCTTACGCTGTTCTATTTCTTCACTCGGCTAATTGAGTAGCCCATAGTATCAGTATAGTTGGCTATAAATCTTCTTGGGAATTGTTTTGATCCGGAACCGTTGTCTTATGACTTATGTCCTGACTTCCGTCTTTTGACCCTCTGTCTTTTGACTTCCGTCTCTTGACTTATGTCTTTTGACCTGTCCTCATATTGCCCAAAATGACAACCCAATACAAGTTGACTCTGTTATGAGTTCAACACATGAGCATTAAATGTTCATGTTCCCAATAATATCAACTCCAACTCGTATACATACAGTTCTACTCTTCACCTTCTCGCTTCCGCTTGTGAAGACATATTTTCAATGTTACATTAAGGTCTGTAAGGTGTGGAATGCGCCTGGCCCTGCAGCCAGCAGGGTTAGGATCGGCTAGCCTCTCCCAGGAGGGGTGAAGAGCGAAAATTAGTAGCCTGCCGATGACCCGCAGACTACACAAGTCAACCCCCACCTCCACGTGGTGCAGACCGGGCAACCATGACCGCGAGGTCATGGGCTAACGGGGCTATGGCTCGCCATAGGGGATGGACTCCCTGTGGTCAGATTAGTGTCCTAAACCTGCGACTGGCCTAGCAAGCCGGCAGGGGATCTTCATACTGCTCGTAGAAAAACTAAGAAGTATAAACGGACTGACCCAAACGGCTATCGACCCGGCAATGTTAACGGACTACGAGATAGATCAGCGATTCAAAAAATAGGCACAATGAACGTCTGTGGTTTCAATAGTAAAGAAGAAGAGCTTATAGAAACAATGGAGAAGAGGAATATTGGTCTGATGGGAATAGCGGACACCAGAACAAAAGGGAAAGGATGCAAGGAGCTCCACCGCAGTTACACGTTTGTTTACTCTGGAGTAGAACAGCAAGAAAGGGCAAGACACGGTGTGGGAATAGTCATCGAACCACAGCTAGCAAGAGCAATACTAGAAATAAAATATATATCAGAAAGAATCATAACAGTGAGAATAAAAGAACAAACAATCACAACATATGTACAGATATACGCACCATGTAATGCAAACAATAATGAGCAAGAATGTGAGGACTTCTACGAAGACATACATGATGTGCTAAATAAAATAGATAAGCAGGACAACATCATAGTTATGGGAGACTTCAATGCAAGACTAGGACATAACAGAGGGGGCATAGAAAAACACCTGGGAGCATTTGGAGATCAGCAAAATGAAAGGAATGATAACGGAAGTAGACTGATAGAGCTTTGCAGCCAACACGATCTCTATATAACAAACACATTCTATAAACATAAAGATCCGCAAGTATACACCTGGTATAAATGGAACAATCTAGATACTAAAAGCCAAATTGATTTTATATTAACAAGAAATAACAGAAAGAGAAATATATTAGATGCAAGAGCAGTGCCCAATTTCAGTATAAACACAGATCATAAAGCAGTCGTTGCCACAATAAGAACCATTAGAAGAAGAAAACAAAAAGCAGGAAAATACATGCCATGCGAATCAGTAAACTTAAAAAACCTTAAAGACGAGGCAGTAAGGGAAAATTATGAGAAAGAACTAACTGAACTCTTTGTAAAATTACCTACGGAAAGAAAAACAGTGGAAGAAGAATGGGAGACGTTCAAATCAAGCGTTTTAAATACTGCAAAAATAACATGCGGAACCACGAAAAAATGCAAAACACGGATAAAGAAAATAACAAGTTGGTGGAACGCAGAAGTAAAGAAAGCGGTAAAAGAAAAAAAGGAAAAATATAAAAAGTGGTTGAAGAGCAAACAGGAATGTGATCTCATAGAATACAGAATATCGAGAAGACATGTGAGTAGAATAGTAAAGAGGGAAAAACAGAAAGACTGGGAAGAGTATGGAGAAACCCTAAATAAAAACTACAAGGAGGCAACCAGAAACTTCTACAAAAAGATAAGTGCAATGCGAACCAGAGGAGTACCCTTTGACCCAACTGAAATAATTAACAGCGAAAATGGAGAACCAATAAGTGAACAAAAACACATCCTAATAAGATGGAAGCAGTATTTCGAACAACTTCTCAACATCCCATCAGATGTCACAGGAATTCAAGAGACCTACACAGATGTCACCGAGGAACTAGAACCAGACATACTAAAAGAAGAAATTATAGAAGCCATCAGATTAGCCCCATTGAACAAATCACCAGGACAGGATGAAATACCAAATGAACTAATTAAAGCAGCAAGGGAAGTAGGAACAGCTTGGCTACATAGACTATTCAACCATGTTTGGGTAGAACAACAGACACCACGAGACTGGGGAAACGCCATAATTATCCCAATTTGGAAAAACAAAGGCAGCAAAAGAGATTGCACACAATACAGAGGCATTTCACTGTTGAGTCATACTGGGAAAATATTTTGCAAAATTCTTGAAAAAAGATTACGAACTACTTTAGAACCCCAGCTAAGCGAAACGCAGCTTGGATTTAGGAAAAACAAAGGATGCACAGACGCCATTTTTGCTCTTAGACAACTTATAGAAAAATCAATTGAATTCAATGAAACACTCTACTTAGCCTTTGTTGACCAAGAAAAGGCATTTGATAGGGTAGATAGAAACAAGCTGTGGGAAATCCTTAAACAATATGGAGTGAGTACACATCTAACAAACCTATGTAGAAGTTTATACGACAACAGTGAATGCATAGTGAGAGCAACTGGAGGACACTCAGAACCCTTCACCATAAGATCTGGAGTACGACAAGGTTGTGTCCTGTCCCCTCTCTTGTTCATAACATATATAGACAACATATGTAAAGAAACCAGCCAAGCAGAGACAGCAAGAATACCGCATGACGAGAACACAGAAGAAGAACCATCTGCAAATCTAACCATTAGAGAACTCCTGTTTGCGGACGACCAAGCACTAATAGCAAAATCAGAAGCTGAATTACAAGACCACATGAATAGTCTAAACGAAATGTGTAGGGAACATAACATGAAAATTAGCACAAGCAAAACAGAGGTAATGACTATAACTAAAGAAGAACAAACAGCAACAATTCACCTAAACGAACATCCCTTGAAACAAGTAAAGAGCTTCAAGTACCTAGGAAGTATAATATCATCAAATGGCAGATCAGAAGACGAGATCGAAAATAGGTGCAATAAGGCAAATCAACTCATTGGACAAATGGCACCAATACTAAAGAACAAACATGTATCAATAACTACTAAGAAAGCACTTTACAACACAATCTTCCTACCAACTCTGTGCTACCAATGCCAAACCTGGACAATGACAGAAAAAGAGAAAAGAAAAATCACAACAACAGAAATGAGGTTCCTGAGAAGAATACTCAACGTATCAAGAAGAGATAAGATCAGAAATGAAGAAATCAGGACTAAAGTGGGGGTTAAAGCTGCTCTAGATTTTATTAGAAAGCAGCAAGTCAAATGGTTTGGCCATGCAAGTAGGCTACCAGTCAACAGCATGCCACAACAGGCAATGACGTACAGACCAGATGGAAACAGAGGAAGAGGCCGACCACGTAAACGCTGGACGGAGGGAATAACAGAATCCATGGGAATGTCGATATACGAAGCCCATAACCGGGCACTCTCACGAAGTTTATGCTTCACCTCGACACCGCAAGGTACAAGAGGAACATGATGAGATGAGATGAGACATTAAGGTTTTTTAAGAAGTTATTGTGTCCCCTGATTTTGGTCACTGTACTTTGAAATAAATGGTGTGTGCAACTTTTATGTGTTTGTTTTCCTGTTTGTTTGCGTGTTTTCTAATAATCTACAATGTACTTAATTTACTCACGTGTGTATGCGTTACTATTCTACATGTGTGTATTTCTTCGAGCGCCGTAAATCGGTTTATTGTGGTTACAAATGTTTGTTATTCTTATTTATGACCACAACTCCGTTTCAAGATGCTCAAAGTATTTTCTATATCTAATCTACTAAAGTATAGCAGTAACACACATAAAACTTGACAACACATTGGTTACACAGATTGACACAGACAAGTCATAATAAGGCATTTTAAGCGGTGGAAAAAAAATTTACCGCTAACTTTCTCTCTCTCTCTCTCTCTCTCTCTCTCTCTCTCTCTCTCTCTCTCTCTCTCTCTCTCTCTCTCTCTCTCTCTCTCTTCAATGTTTAGTATTGTATACATTCTCTCCTCTCATTTACACATCTTTCATCCAATTTCATACCATTCTTGCTAAAACATTCAATCGTCATTAAAATATGGTTCATAATATCACGTAAATGACCCTTACATTAAATGATTGGCTGGAATATATAAGTTTTCACGCCAAATGACTGTGCGATTTGTTTGCACGTGTCATACCTGTACAAAATATACACGTTTGTGAGGATGGTATGTTACCGATCCTGTAATACTAACTAAGGTAATTTGGTGTGCTGTTCTAAATTATCCTAAGGGAAATAATCTAACTAACTAATTACGTTTAAGCAAATTGGGTTAATTACCTTAAAGTGTTATTGGTAAATGAAATGATGTTAATTCCTAAATGGTTGGGTTAGTTTAGAAATGATATTTTAAATAAATGAATTTATAAATGATTATGATTATGCGGTGATAAAGTAAAGTACTATCTAACAATTGTATTACTATTATTGGGGTTAACTAAAATGGGTTATTAACTAAATGATGGTGACTTCTAACTATCAAATAAGATAAATAAAGTTATATATGCATTAGAACATTTTGCAATTCAATTATTCATAGAAAAATGAAGTTATGCATACTGTTTATAAAACAATAATATATATATATATATATATATATATATATATATATATATATATATATATATATATATATATATATATATATATATATATATCACAGTTACGTTTCTATAACTAATTTACACTAACTAATGTCGTCCTTTCAGGTGTGAAGATGGAGCAATGTTCTTTGTAGACTATTTTCATATCATAGTTCATTTCACCAAAGTCTTATATGCTCTCCTTCTCGGATAGTGTATAAATATCTAGTTCCCTACCAATTTATGTAGGTTCATAGCTAACACTTCAATGTTAATATGGCTTATATATATGTTAGCGCTGCAGACATATTACTTATGCGTCTGTTCGTTTCACTGATAATGGCACTGTTACTCTTACACAGTTTTACCAGCTTGGCGATGATAACGCTCTTACAGTGTAACTTACTCACCACATACTTCACTGATCTAATTAGCAATTACAGTGCCACTGTTTCTGGTTATCTCTGGTCGATCTTTTCCTGTATATCAGGTATTTCAATGGTTGACGGTCGACTCAAAGTGTCTGCTAACGAGTTTAATCTCCCCTTTAAATGCTGGATGGTAAATGCATAGTTCTGCAGTATCAAAGCCCACCTGTAGACTCTTTTGTTGTGGGGAATGCCAGACTGCATAACAGACAACGGAGAATTGTCGGTTTCGATCACAAACTGTGCTCCTGCCAAAAACCTATGAAGTTTTCTAACACAATAGATTAAGCTGAGGCCCTCCAATTCTGTTGCTGAGTATCTCGATTCAGCTGGGCTCATCTTACGACTTACGTACATTACTGGGTGGAACTTCCCTTCGTAGAACTGTCCTAGTACCCCAGATATGGAGATAGCACTTGCGTCTGTACGTAAGAAATAGGTAAGATTTTTGTTAATCAAACGCAGGATAGGTGGAACACTGAATAAATATTTCAATTTTGATAGAGCACTAATTAATCCTGCATCTTGCACATTTAGTTTAGCCGAGGCTTTCAAAATATTCGAAAAAACACTGGTGATTTCCGCCAGATTGGGAATAAATTTATTATAATAATTCACAAGACCAAGTAGACTTCTGACCTGTTTCTTGGTCGTTGGCATAGTCAAATTTAGAATCTTGGTCACGATTCTTTCATCTGTTCTGAGTTGGCCCCTGCAGATGGTATGGCCTATGAAGTCAATCTCTTCCATGCCCACTCTACTTTAGTAGGCTTGACTGTAAGCCCAAATCATCGCAACCTGTCGAAGACGTGTCGTAGTTTCTGAAGGTGTAACGTCCAGTATTCAGTATGAATACATATGTCATCTATGTATGTAGACGTATTTGTCACCCCGTGGAGAAGATCCCAAGTTAGACGGACGAAAGTCGCTGGAGCGTTACGAAGGCCAAAAGGACGAAATCGCCACTCATAGAGGCCTAAAGGTGTGGAGAAAGCTGTTAAAGGAATCGAATTTTGTTGCATCGGGACCTGCCAATAACATTTCGTGAGATCAAGCTTGCTAAAGATGCGAGATGTAGACATATCAAGGATCAAATCCTCGCATGCTGGGATTGGTTCAGCATCAATTTTGGTTATTTTATTGAGTCGAATAGTTGAGTCCTTTTTGGCGACAAGGACGATAGGGAAAGAATACTCTGACTGAGATTTCTGAATTATTCCACTCGACTCAAGAGATAGTATTTCTTTGTCGAGATTAGCCCTATAAATTAGAGGGATGGAATAAGGTCGACACTTGATTGGGGTGTTGTCAGTCAGAATAATGGAGTGTTCTATTCTGTCTGTCTTTCCTGGGATGTTGGAGAAAATGTCCCTGTACTCCGTCACTAATTCTATCATCTGTCGTCGTTGCTCGTCTGTCAGTTTGGTTTCTATCTTTATACTGTCGATGGTCCCAGTCGTGTCTACAGTAGGGACAGGTAATTCTATTTCGTTGTCATCTGTCTCGTTCAGTACTATTGTTGTACTAGCTGCGTGTGCTGTTACCTGGCTAAGTGTGTTTGCGATGTCGTTGTCATGTGTCGGCCTACCTTGTGTAGTTGTGTTGTGTACGTCTGTCGTCCGATTAATTGGTGTGGGTGCATCTTGTTCGTCTGTCTGTAGTTCTTGTCGTGAAAAATATGGTTTCAGCATGTTGATATGAAATATCTTTAATTTTCCCTTTATCGATATTTCATAATCGACATCTGATATTTTACGTTCAACGTTGAATGGCCCTTGCCACGATGTTAGTAACAAATTACGTTTATCCGGTAGTAAAAGCAGAACCTTCTGATTTGGTTCAAGATGTATAGTTTTAGCACCCTTATTTGCATAGTCACGGTACATCTGTCCTTTCCTCTCCAAAGATGCCTTAGCTATTTCACACGCTTTCATTATTCTATCGCGTGTCTCTGTTACCATCTCATATGGTGTTACTGCTGTTGGATTTTCTGGTACGCTAGTAATTAGCTGATGGTAAATTGTTAGGGGTCCTCGAGGGTTCGCCCCATACACTAATTCAAAAGGTGAGAAACCCGTACTCGAGTGCGGAATTTCTCTGTGGGCAAATAGCACTGCTGGCAATAGTGTGTCCCAATCAGATGGGTTTTCTGCTGTTACTTTAGCCAGCATGTGTTTGAGATCCCCGTTAATTTTCTCTATGATCCCTTTGCTCACTGTGTGGTACGGGGTACAGAAATGCTGCTCTATTCCTAACAATTTTGTTAAGGCTTGCGTAGCAGCCGAAATAAACTGCGTTCCCCGATCCAATAGAATAGTTCGTGGGAAGCCAAAACGACATAATAGGTGCAAAAATACATTTGCCACATCTTTGGAGGTGATGTATTTTAGTGGAATAGCTTCGATCCACCTGGTGCATAGATCCACGAGAGTAAGTATGAATCGGTTTCCTTTGCTCGACACCTGATTTAGGGGTCCAACAAAATCGACCGCTACACACTCAAATGGTCTAGATGCTAATAATGACCGTTGAACTTCGGCCGTCACATGCTTTCCCTTTCTTACAAGATGTTGACAAATAGTACATGAACGACAGAAAAATTTTATATCAGTTCAGAATTTAGGCCAGTAGAAGTGTGACAAAATTCTGGCTCTGGTTTTGTCATAGGCCAAATGTCCAGCAAACGGTGACTCATGTGTGATCTTTAGCACAGTCTGTCGGTATGTTACAGGTAACACCGTTTGCTGAATTTCATGGTTATTATTTGTGTAATAACGCATGCGAATTCCGTTATGTTTTCTAAAATACCAAGATGCATTTTTAGTCACTTTCCCTCGCTCACCTAACAATTTAAAATAAGGTGCGATAGTTTGATCGGTGCTTTGTGCCTCGATAAATTTTTGTCGAGTACTGTTGGTATCGGCACCGCTGGGTGTTAACAGCTGTAACATCTCATTTTGCAAGTCAGTATAGTGAGTTTGCGTATCTGACCTTGTTACAGCATTAGCCATGTTTGTATGTTTCCAGGCTATTATATCGTCGTCAGTACACTTCTTCAATGAAGCTAAACAGCCTAAAATCAGATCCGCACAAGGATCTTGCAGGATTGCGCAAGTAAATGTGCCGGTAAGGAACGGGGTATTAATATGCGCTTTTGCCAGTGGATATTTCTCAATGGTTCCAGAGAAAGTACGGCATTTGACAAATTCACCCGTGCAATCTTCTGGTCTGACCAGTTCTTTTCTTAAACCAAGTAAAGTGCTGCCGCTATCGAGTAAAGAATGGCATGGTTGATCATTGACCAATGCATCGTAGAACTTCAGTTTACCTCTGGAGGCACTTGCTGCATTAGCGTCTTCATTGGAGAATGGTATCACGTATCCACATTTCAATTTACCATCCGCATGAAACTGGTGACATGTGTCACATTTCTTAAAGTCTAATATGTCAGTAACTGCTGCCACACTTTCACATTCACTCGTTGGTAAAACATTTACAAGTTTCGCGTCAATTTCACTATCATCGTCTGATGAAGTATCGATGAGTGCAGCGTTATTTGCTTTCATTCTTTGCCTACCAAGACATTTATTACTATAGTGGCCATAGCTGGAACAAAAGTAACATTTAACAGCACGTTTAAATGAAGTTCTTCTACTTTCTTGCTTATTTATCACTTTTTCTAGGTGTGAGGGATATGCCGGGTTCTTATCGCACATGGAGTAGCTAGGATGAAACAAACTACAATATCCACATTGAGGTGGCTTCTGGTATGGTTTGTCTTTCTTACGATATTCTTTCTGATTGTAAGATCTACTCGGTACATTCTTTACAAAGGCAGTGATCTCTGTATCATGTGTAGTGGACTTACATATGTCACGATTGGACGAAAAATATGCCGACCCCCGCTTTTCTAATTGCTCAATGGATTCGATATCTGATTGTTTGAGAAACTTCGCAAAAGGGGTAGGGACGGTGGATATCACCTTGTCCATTACCATAAGATCTTGTAATTTATCATAGCTTTTGCCTACTTTCGCCGCCCTAGTCCATTTATTGAATGCGCTTTGCACGTTAGAGAGGTAATCTAGGAAGGTTTCAGTTGCCTTTGTCTTTATTTGTGAAAATTGAATTTGGTACCCAGTGGCATCTAAAAGAAAGTGTTGCATGATCCTATCGTGAATGTACTGATAATTGATCCTTAGTTCTGTAGGTATTGATTCTATTACCTTTAATGGCTCCCCACTGAGGTTTCTCATGTAGATCATTGCCCAGTCATCCAAAGGTATTTTCTTAGTCTTCAGTTGAAATTCTATGTTCTCAGTCCATGCAGAAATTGAATCCCCTACGCTATATGGTTTGATAAGGCCTTTATACTTACTAAACTTATTATGTTCTTCTTGGCTCTTTTGTTTGCTAGAGGCTATCTGTATGTTTGAATCTACCTCCATTTCCTTCATCTTTAATTTAGTTTCTGCGTCTACCTGTATCTGTTTCTGTTTGGTAGCTTCCTCTGCTTGTTTGTTGGCTTGATCTAAATCTAGCTGTTTTTGCTTGGTGGCATGATCTAAATCTAGCTGTTTCTGTTTGGTAGCTTCCTCTACTTGTTTCATCTCTTTTTGATGTTGCCTTTCTAATGCTCTTTCGTCTCTCTCTAGAGCAGATTTCTTTTCCGTTCGAGCTATTTCTTCTTTATATTTTTGATCCGCCCACTTTTCTAATTTCTCTCCAGTGTGGCCCATTTCTTTGCCTGCCTGGATACAATCACTTAAAGATGCCATTTTGTGGCTTTATGTTAGTTCACAATGATATCATAGTAGTTTTACACAATGGTTTATAATTATGTGTTAGTTATTTACATTAATTCTGAAAAAAAAATGCATGATTAACATAGTGGATATCAAAATATTTCAAAAATATACTCATCTAATTCTTTGGAAAATACGGTTCTTGGGATGTTCCACCGCTGTCTTCCCGACACACAAAAATGGTTGACTTGAGAACAACACGGATGCTTCTGTTTAGTAGAGCATCAATACTTTAGAAACATGCATATGTTGTAAATACATTTTTATCTTTCATGCGGCTGGTGAATGAAAAATGTGATTTAGATAATGATAAATGATGTTAATGAATGAATGTTATGATTGTCTGAATGATTGTCATGATTCGTAAGATGATTCGTCAATATAACAGTCGCTGTCGTCTTGTCTTCACTTTCTAACTAGTTTGGTATACCTACGTTCCAAAGCTTCCGTTCAGTAGCTAATGTATTCACTTTGTACAAAAAGAACTTATTTTGCACAAATATCTACCTGAATAGATGGATGGTGACATTGATGGCTGTATCACACAAAATGAAATGTACACGATGGTTTGCTTGATAACTTAAATTCATATTTGTATACATTATCATTACTTTCAGTAGAATAACACACTTTCTGAATTTTCGTAGACTAACACAATTTGTAACTTAAACTTCCTTCATTGTGGTTCAAGCTCCACAAATGGTATGATACAAATTATCACGCAGTAATGGTGTTAATCACTCACGTTATTCACAAATCACAATTATATCTGCCATTTTATGCAAAATAATTTACGTTACTTTTAGATATTTTAACACAGAAATAATGTCGAATGGTGCCTGTTTACGTTGGTTCAGAGCCTTCTGATACCAATTGCCTGTTGACGTTGGTTCAGGGACTTCTGACACCAATTGGGGTCCTGCCTGTCAGCAACTTGCTTGCGACAGGTCTTTCAGGACTCCCCTACTTTTGCACCACACGAAATAATAACTCGTGTCATTTGCAAAAGGAATGCAATTTATTTAGAGCTAGCGATAAACAAGCTCTGCGAGCGGAATACTTCATTGACAATAAACAGCATGGTACGTTACATAGATGCAATGAAGAACTGATAATGATACTATTAAACACTAAATGAAATCTAAAGCCTAACAATCACTATTGTCTAGAAACTTATAGCATTCGTAAGGAACACGTCTATTCTCTACTCGTCTCAGTCCTGGTCTGTCCTGGCGCAACTCATTGCGTGTTCAAACACGGACATTGGATTCTCCGTGCGCTGGTGAGTCTTGCGTGCATAGTGGTCCAGCACGCTGGCCAGCTAACTCGAGTAACCTGGTACTCCACGGCTACTCGTAGAAGCGAGTTTCCCAATGTCTTAGGGAAACCCTCGCTCAGCTGTACTTAATGCTCCCTTGGTTGACACAAGTGTGTCCCGTTGTGAAGCTATTTATAGCACTGGTGTCTCTCCTGTATGGTGTCTTCTACTAGACTCTGTCTTAGCTCTATTACTTATATTCTTAACTCTCTAAACACTTATTGGGATTTTGACAGCTTCCAACGGTCCTTTGATTGGACGACCAAACAGCAACGTAGCGGGTGGTAGTCCGGTTGAGCCATGAGGTACTTCCCTATAGGCAAAGATGGCTGCTGGGATATATTCATCCTACCTATCAGGTTTTTCCTGTGCTAGTTTCCGGAGCATTGTCATCAACGTGCCGTTGAAACGCTCAACTTGTCCATTGGCTTGAGGGTGGTAAGAGCTGGTATGTATATGGTTAGAGTGGAACACCCTAAATACCTCCTCCATGAGTTTCCCACAAAACTGGGACCCATTGTCCGTCAGAATTTGATCAGGGAAGCCTAATCTGGTAAAGGCCTCCATCAGTGCGTCCGCCACTCGTTTCGAGTCAATCGTGGTCAACGGTATGGCTTCACCCCACATTGTACAGCAATCCACCATTGTGAGTATATACATGTTCCTCTTCCTAGTCCTAGGAAGTGGACCCACGATATCGATGGCTACCCTCTCGAAAGGAGAGTTCATGCTGGGCATCTCACCCAAGACCACCGGTGCTGTCAAGTGTTTCGGTGCCACCCTCTGGCACTCAGGGCATGACTTCACATACCGACGCACATCTTCTGTCATTCCCGGCCAATAGTAATGGCAAGAAATTTGTTGCATGGTGGCGGCAATACCCATATGCCCACTAAAGGAGATGGTATGCCCCATATGAAGAATTTGGGAACGGTGAGCCTTCGGGACCACCAACTGACTGTATAGGTTGTCTCCCCTTCCGGCTCTCATGTAGAGTATCCTATTCTTCATGTAGTACTGCCCCCGTCCTGGTGGATCAGCACTTCTCTGCAGCTTCTTGTAGCAAGGACGTAAGGTTGCATCCTCTTTCTGGGCAGTTCGCAACTCCCCCGGCAGTGGGTTAGTCACAATTGCTTCTGCCTCTTCCATTCTCGTCTGAGAGCGAGTCTGTATTGCTCCCATATGGGTTGGCTCCCTAGGCATTCCCAGAAAGACATACCGGCAACCGAGGATGACTGGAAAAATGGGATCGGTCAATACAGCGGCCTTAATTGTGCCGGTGACATATCTTAACCGAATCTCCACTTTAGCAATGGGCAACTTCATAGCTACAGCACTCTTCTGTGCAGGCTGTATCTCCGTGGTCTCACCTGTGCATTGTTCTGGGTGTACCAGATCTGCAGAAATCACGGCCTCCCCGTCCAGTCCAGTGTCGTATAGACACTCAACTTGTCGACCGTTAACCTCTATCAATTCCACTACAGGTGGTTTATCCTGGTCTGGAGTCTCTTCCTCGGCCTCGACCTGTTCGGTGCGATCCACCTTAGATTTCCCTGGGCACACGACGAAATGAGAATCTCCAGACTTTCCCCTGCAGTCAATAGCATTGGGCGTGTTTGACCTGCAGTGGTTGCACCATTTCCCTGTCCTAGATTTTCTAGTGCCGGACTTTAGTGAGCTCTCCTGGTGGCGAGCTTCCTTGTTGACCTTGACATTTTCAGTGACAACCTCCTTGAAAGTCACTTGACATACTGCGAAGTGAGGGATCTTAGCCTTCGATTTGCAGTCCCTCGTATTGTGAGAGGGTAATTTACAAATTGAACACCACATCTCCGACCACGGTCGTTTTAGTGTAGAGCTCGATGTGCTCTTGCTTCCCTCCTTCTTCTTCTCCAAACTCTCCTCTGAAGTTTTTACATAAGGTTCCCCCTTCTTGGTTCCTGTGTTTTTGGTTTTCTTTCGGTCAAGATTCTCCTGACTTTTGGTGTTGGTGGAAAGGTTTTCCCCTGCCTCCCCATGTACCTCGACGAACCGTTCTGCCAATTTCGTCACGAGGTCAATACGTTCCGCCCCTTGTTCTCAAAGGAATGTCCTGAGAGGTTTCGACATTTGCTTCTTCAACTGGTCGACCACCATGAGCTCTTCCAGACTCTCATAGTCATGTGCGAACCCAGCCAAATCCATCCACTTATGGAGATAGGATTTCAGACGCAAAGTGTAGGCGGCAAACAACTCTCCCGGCTATCGTTTCGCTGCTGGAAATTTTTTCCGGTAGGTATGTGACGTAACCTCGAAACGTTTCAGCAGAGCCGTTTTCAATTCGTCGTAATTGTTCTCGTGTGCTGGCGGTAGGCAAGAATAAACCTCGTATCCGGTCCCGCGTACTCCCTGGAACAACTTAAGACACCATTTGTCACGATCCAGACCCATAGCCTCGAAGCGTTGTTGGTACTTGTCAATCTTCTCTTTGTCTTCTTCGTAGACGGCTAGAGGGAACTTCATAGCATGGTAACTATGTCCACCTACAGAGGTTGAGCCAGGAAGAGAGGAGCCTCCCACTGCTCCCTCAGTTTCCCCACTAGATTGCCTTTTAAACTCGAGTTCCCGCATTCGGTACTCGTGCACCCTTTTCTGAGCTTCTTGTTCAGCTTCCAGTTGCCTAGCAGCTTGCTCAACTTCAAGTCTCTTAGCTGGTTGCTCAGCTTCAAGTTCCAGCCTTCTAGTTGCTTGCTCAGCTTCAAGTTTTTTAGCTGCCTGCTCAGCTTCAAGTTTCCTAGCTGCCTACTCAGCTTCAAGTTCCAGCCTTCTAGTGGCCTGCTCAGCTTCAACTGACTGTAGGCACTCTCGCATTCCGGTGTCCAAAGACATCGTCGTCTAGAAATCCCGTTGTCAAAAGATCTTACTGTCAAGAGATCCCGTTTACGAGAGATCCTGCTGTCAAAAGATCCCGTTTACGAGAGATCCCGCTGTCAAACGACCCCGTTTACGACCCTCAAATAATGTCGTGGTTCCTATTATAGTGTTGTCCCTGGAGTGAGGGGAATCAACACCCAAATTATTTTTAACCCCATATCATTATTCTGGAAAATCCACAAAATTCCGTCCACAACACTCCCTCAGTCAATAGATACCTCTATCTCTCTCACTCACCACTGGATCGAGTCCCCTCTCACACTTCCCCAAAACAACATACTCAACAACTCTAGCCTCTAAAAATTAGTAACAAATAATTTAATGAAGCAAGGTGTATGTATGTGAGAAGTGTATTTGTAGAATGTGTGTCGTATACTTTAGTGTATCTGTAGAATCAGACCAGCAGATCAAGAGCCAAGTCAGATCATCATAGCAATGGCTACACCACAGCAGGTTAGCTCAGCACACAAAGACCTCACCAAAGGATGTGTCTCTCCTGCCAGACGTTGACTTCCTCCGGTAGCTACTTGATAATCCAGATACATGATCATCAGAAATAGATATAGTCTAACACTGATCATGGATCGGTCCCACACAGTATAACTAAAGGTCCCTATAGTTATGATATGTACCAATCCCTGTACCGTTAAAATATGTATCACTGTCACTGGTAACACACTTGTTCCTATCTATTATTCTAGATTGTCCCAATCACAAAGTTACAGAGTACCATTACACTGGAATCTACTACTCTATGAGAACGCTACGTTCAGTGTTCCTTTTTAATCCCTAGTGTTCATTTGATATGTGGTGTAAAACCCGAACATCACCCAACCTGGATGAACCCTATCACAAAGGAATCGTTTATATGTTTTTGCTCAACCGAGCCAGGTTCTTGTAGACCCTCCTGATTATGGGCCTAGCGTATATACTGTTGAATAAACTTTCTTTTCTGAATTTATCCATATTCTTAACACATTGACTGTTCATCTTGTGTTCTTCCTAACCGGAGTAGAACTTCATCATAACCGGTGTGGAACTTCCTCATAACTGGCGGGGAATCTGTTAAAGAGAGAACACACCTGGTGAGAACAACCGGACACTGACTCCTATTAGATGAGTGTAGCCTCGCTCAGATATTTATCAGCGAACTAAACTCTGTCATGGGCAGAGTAGCTCATCACCTCGGTCTGAATTAGGGTCAGACAAGGAAAGACCAATATGTAAAGTGCAGAACCCCAGTAGACCCCCACTGGAAGATCCCACCATTGGACATTTCCCCTATCCCCCAACCATCCCCAATCTCTTCAGATATCACCCCACTACACTATTCTCAACTAGCAGAGCTAATTACCATCTCACCCTAGCTAGTTTTAACAATGCGACTGCCTACAGTCGCCGACACTCTTAAACTACCTAACCACACGCAACAAACTATGTTCAAGTCCTAACTCTAACTATCACCAGCGTATCTTACACTAATTATACCTAAATGCTATCTTTGGATTACTTTATGTAACACTGGCCCTATTCTTGCATCGAATCTACACCTTGCCATGAAAGGCATATGTTCATTAACTTTAATTAATACCGAACACGGTAGATTCTCTCCGAATTAAACCAGCCAGTTAAACACGTCAGCCTAGGCCCACTCCCTTGTTTACACTAGCGGTAAAATTATGTTTTGCATACCGTCGGGATTTTGTCCTTGTGGCGTCATTAGAGGTAAACATCAGGTTGGCCCCCTGTCGGGACTATTTTCCCATACATCAAAAGTTCCTCTCGTCTGTGATCTAGAGAATTCATTTCTCCACTTCAAAGATCCAGCCGACTTTCCTTTCCCCAGACAATGTTGTCTCCAACCTCACAAGAATAATTATCCCCCTTTTTACCCTGAATACAACAGGCCTTTTCTCTCAACAACAAATACATCAAACAATGCCGACAGATTTTCGTTCCTAGGGAACTCTCAAAGACTTCTAGTTTTTCTTTGATCCATCTTGAGTTTTTCTGTACTGGTAACGAACAATTGCAGCTGTGAAAGCAGACTGTCTCTGTTATTTTATCATCTTATCGTTAACTCACAGTGATTCCGCGACACTCTGTTACTCTTCTTCCCCAACTCTATGACGACATACTCGATCCTTACACTTCTCACGACATACCCAAAGAATGTAGACTGTCTCCTTCTAATGCGTGTAACCATTTTTGTTTGTGAGCTAATGAATTTTAAGATATTTAATTGTTCGTTCTATCGGTCCACGGTGTCCTTATTGTTCTTCTACGATAATGGATGCACTGAGCGGGTGGCATTTTCTGATTTGGCACTTAAAAACGTAAACTAATGCTTAGTAATCCTGCAAACAGAAGTTGCGTAATCACCTGACACCGTCCATTATTTTATCCTCTCTGTCTTTTACACAGTGCGTTATTTTTTTTAATCTTCTTCTTCTTCTTCAGCGTTCCGAGCCATTGAGGTTCTTTGCTGCAAATACAATCCGTCTCCATTCGTCTCTCTGGTGGACCTTCTCTTGCCAGTCGTTGATTCCAAGTGCTTGTAGGTCTGTACATGTATTATCTCTCCACCGTCTTCTTGGTCTACCTCGGGGTCTACGGCCATTTATTTCCTGAGTGTAAGCGAGTTTTGTTTCCCTATTATCTTCCATTCTTTCTATATGCCCCAACCATTGTAGTCTATTAGCCTTCATGATACCAGTGATTAGCGGGGACTTAAACAGATCATAAATGTCTTTGTTACTTCTTCTTTTCCACTCTCCATTTTGTGTATCCCTAATGGGTCCAAAGATGCGTCTTAAAATTTTGTTCTCAAAGGTTTGTAACAAGGCTTCGTCTCCTTTCGTTGTACTCCAGGTTTCAGAGCCATACAGCACAACTGGTCTGATCAGTGTTTTGTATATTGTGATTTTGGTGTTACGAGATAGCGCCTTTGATTTTAGTAGATGTTGTAGTGCATAGTATATCTTATTTCCAGAGTTGATTCTAGTTTGTATTTCTTCCCTTATGATGTTGGAGCAGTTGAAGATCGTACCCAGGTATTTGTATGTTTCCGTTCTTTTAATGGTCATATTATCTATTTGTATGTGGCCAGAGTTTCTAGCCATTCCGTCTCTTGAAATTACCATATATTCTGTCTTATCTTGGTTGATAACCAGCCCCATCTGTTGGGCTTTTTCCTTTAAGTGAGTCAATATTTCCAATGTCTTTTGTTCACTTTGCCCTATAATATCTATATCATCTGCATAACCAAGCAGCTTGGATGTTCCTCCAATATCACATTCCTCCTTTACCTTCCTTACAACTTTCTCTAGAGCCAGATTGAAGAGTAGCGGCGATAGTGCATCACCCTGTTTCAAGCCAGATGTTATTTGGAAGGGGTCTGATTTCCTGCCTTTATATGTTACTATATTATAAGTATCTTCCATGCATAGTCTGGTCATGTTGATTAACTTCCTTGGTATTCCAAATTCCTGCATAGCATTCCATAGACTATTCCTATGGACACTATCATAAGCCTTTTTAAAATCCACAAAAATGTTATGGAGATCTCTTTTATATTCCCAATGTTTCTCGGCTATTTGTCGTAAGATAAATATCTGATCTATTGTTGATCTGTTTTGTCTAAAACCCGCCTGGTAGTCACCTAATATGTCTTCTGAATATGGTTTTAGTCTATTTAGTAATACTGCGGATAGTATCTTATAGCTTGTGGACAGTAGTGATATTCCTCTATAATTTCCACATTGGAACTTGTCTCCTTTCTTAAAGATAGGTATCAATAATGACTCTTTCCAGTCATGGGGTAATTCTTCTGTCCTCCAGATTTTTATTATTAGTTCGTATAGCTTTAGATGTAATGCATGGCCACCTGCCTTTATAAATTCAGCAGCAATTCCATCAGTCCCAGTTGCCTTATTGTTTTTAAGTCGTGTGATTACATATAGGATTTCTTCAAATGTAGGTTCTTCAATTTGTGGTTCGCATGTTAGAACCTCTTCCTGTGAGAAAATGTTACTTGGAGCTTCACAATTTAGTAATTCAATAAAATATTCTTTCCATGTGTTGCACATTTCCTCATTGGTATTTATCATATTCCCATTTTTGTCTTTTAAACCATATGTGTTTTGTTGGTGCCCTCGTTTCATTGACTTCAGTTCTTTAAAAAATTTTCTGGATTCATTTTTCTGGTGATTAGTTTCCATATCTTTGATTATATTACTCATATATTCTCGCTTCTGCTGTCTGACTATTTTTGTAGCCTCTTTACATTCATTTCTATAATGCTCTTCCTTTTGGATGTTATTGATGTCATTTAACCATACATGTCTGGCATTCTTCTTCCTAATGACTGCTTCTTCACATTTTTGATTGAACCATCTGTTCTTTCTATGCGTGGTTAACACACCGAGACATTCTTCTGCGGTAGACTGAATTGTATTCTTGATGTTCAACCAAGTTTGGTCAATGCTTTCCTCCAAAGGGTTTTGCAGAGTTTCAAGTTTACATTTTATTTCATCTGTAAATTTCTCTTTGACTGTAATGTCTTGCAGTTTTTCTCTGTTATATGTTGGGTGTAATCTTTGTAATTTAGTATAGAAAGCTCTCTTAAGTTTTATTTTAAATTTTGCTCCAACGAGGAAGTGGTCACTGTGGCACTCAGCTCCTCTATAACTTCTGACTTGCTGTATGTTTGATGCATTTCTGTTGTTAATTAAAATGTGATCTATTTGATTATAGGTTCTCTTGTCACATGATTTCCAAGTTTGTTTGTGTATATCCTTTCTTTGTAGTCTGGTACTGCTAACCTGCAGTCCTTTGGCTTCTGCCAGGTTGATGACTCTCCATCCATTATCATTTGAAGTTGTATGTAGGCTTTCCATACCGGCCACTTTTTTATTAGTTTGCTCTCTCCCTATTTTTGCATTGAAGTCTCCCAGCACAATCAGGATGTCCTGTTTGGGGGTTTCTTCTATGACATCTTCCAGATCATTATAAAAGTCTTCTTTAATATCATCTTCTTTCTCTTCAGTAGGTGCATGTACATTAATCATTGTTATATTTTTCCATTTACCTTTTATTCGTAATTTACTAATCCTGTCATTAAAAGCTTTAAAGTTTAAAACGTTCCCCCATAACTCTTTTTTGATGACAAATCCTGTTCCTAACTCATGTTTATTTTGGGTGTTTCCTCCATATATTATAATCATTCCATTTTGCTCTAAAGTACCCTCTCCTGGCCACCTTATTTCTTGAATTGCTGTTATATCCATTTGATATTCAATCAGCTCCCGGGTTAGTTCTTCGGCCGCTCCAGCTCGATATAGTGTCCGTACATTCCATGTTCCAAATCTCAAAAGTCCTTTAACGTTCCAAGGTCGTTGTCCAGATAAGTCAGTCCGATATCGAGGCTCATGTATTTGTTTCGTAACAAAGAAAGGTTTTTACAAAGGTGGGGATGTTAACCCCACGCTTCAACCCCCAACCTGGAGGACCAGGGTGTTTCTCTTTGTCTGTTCTCTACCCTTTGACCTGTCCGGCTTGGGAGGCCCTGTTTTTAAAATTACTAATTTCATATTTTTTCCTCGTTATGTTTGTTTCGGCTGATAATGACGACGATCAGTATCATTGAAAGGTTCGATTGTTTGCGTTGTAGTTTTGAAAATTGATTATAATACTTTTTTTGTCTATTCAACTCCACACTGTCATTTCCAAACTCGATTTGATTTCTTTGTGAGGTACGCACACCATGTCTCAGTTTGATCTCTCTCTCTCTCTCTCTCTCTCTCTCTCTCTCTCTCTCTCTCTCTCTCTCTCTCACTCCCTCTCTCTCTCTCGCACAATTCACAAATGCCTGTTTTTATTCTATATTGTCATACCTTGCTGCGGCCGTAATTTTCTATAATGTAAATATATCTTCGTGCGTTAGATATTTTGTAGAAATTGTATAAATATATTCGTAGTCTGTCTGTCTGTCTGTCTGTCTGTCTGTCTGTCTGTCTGTCTCTCTGTGCGTGCGTGCGTGTGTGTGTGCGTGCGTGTGTGTGTGTATATATGTATGTATGTATGTTTGTATGTTTGTATGTATGTATGTATGTATGTATGTATGTATGTATGTATGTATGTATGTATGTATGTATGTATGTATGTATGTATGTATGTGTGTGTGTGTGTGTGTATGTATGTATGTATGTATGTATGTATGTATGTATGTATGTATGTATGTATGTATGTATGTATGTATGTATGTATGTACGTATGTAGTATGTATGTATGTATGTACGTACGGACGGACGGACGCACGCACGCACGCACGCACGCACGCACGCACGCACGGACGGATGGATGGATGGGTGGGTGGGTGGATGGATGGATGGATTGATGGATGGATGGATGGATGGATGGATGGATGTGTGCATGCTTGACACATCCCATTATATTACTTACTCTCCAGCTAATACGTCGATGTCACCAACATACAGATAACCTCTCAAGATTTAAATTATTAAATCCATCACGATAAAATACGTTTCGAAGGACAATCCTTACCATCTGCTGTACAGTAGCATTCACCGTTTACATCTGTCTAATGTAAATCCTTTCTAACCCGCTGACTTTTCGATCTGGACCGCCACGTAACGAACAACAATATGAGAGAAACAGAAATAATTCTTTCGGATTATCTCATATGCAGTCATGGGTCAAAATATGAAATCATGCAACATATTACACAATGCCGGTCCTCTCCTAGGGGCAGCGAACGTATTTTGAAACTTCACGTCTTGCACTGATTTCTTTGGCATGAGCCAACCGTTATTCGTTATTCAGAAAGCAATGGCGAACAGCTGAACTAAGATGTTTCCTACTAAATCACAAACCGCCATAAAATGGTTGAGTTAATTGCCACTTCCTGTAAAGAACATGCAACTAACTTATTATATACAGATACGCACTGACAGAATATTATACGTGTATCTCGTCGCTTAACATTAAAAAATATGACTCATTGACAGTGTTAAATTAAGGGATAATTAATATTTGGTATCTCGAAATGACAACTCCAGAAGGCCTAGGGAACAAACACCATAAGCCAAACTGAAACAAACAAACTGTTGGGTTTTTAGTTTGTTCTCCAATTTTCTTCCAGGAAGAAGACTGAGACGGTAGCTGTGTCCGTGTGTAGAACCTTAATGATCAGCTTCTGATGCGGTAAGGCATAAGTTGTTAGTGTTAGTTTAGTGCGTAAGGTTTGCATTGCATTTCTGGACAGTCTCCAGATAAAGTTTATAATGTGGGTGTAGAGAACAATAAGGCGTTTGTGAACACAACTCATAATTAAGTTATCATAATAGATTAGAGGTTGCTAAACTGCATAAAGTTAATATAATTTAATCATTTACGAGTTATCCAGCGTTATTTAATGTACCTGGAGTTTTATATCAATACATGATTTTTTTAAAAATAATACAAATTGTAAGAAACGAGCAGTCATATGAGGAGCGGCTGGCCGAGTGGCTAGAACGCCGGACTCTCATTCGGGAGACCCGGGTTCGATCCCTCGGTAAGGTGTGGGATTTTTTTCTGTCGGGGGGCAAAAAGAAAACCCTAACCTGCACAGTTTCACTATGATTGAGATATATATCCCATGCTAGTAGAAATGTGGGGTCTGAGATATAAAACATATAATGAAATAAAAGATTTCAATGGTATAAAATATAAAAACGTAAGGGCGACATTAATCGCTAAGCCACGGTTCCATCCTCACGGCATCGAGTCACTCCGTAATTGCTTCGTTCCTGTGCTAGCGAAAACGGCACAAAATGCCTCCTACAGCCCATATGAAAAGTGAAACAGACAGCACTCCCTACATATCAAACAACACGCACTCGCATTCATGCAAACAGCCGCTGCCAGAATACCATCACAGCGGTACACCACTAGAATTACAGTCAATGGAAGCAGCAGGCACAAGAAAAACGCATTGCTGCATAACGAAAACAATCCGTAATTTTTCTGAACATGCAGCTCACAACACAAACTACCGCGAACAGACAAAAAACGAATTCCAAAATCAGTGCGTTTTTAGTATTATAATTCTTCTTCTTCTTCTTTCGTTCGCCTGAAATATGCTTATAACTGCAATGTTGTCTCTTGTATGAATCCAACAGTCTTTTATAGTTCATTCTAATTATAATACGGTAGAAAGCCATTAAGAAACAAGAATGTTATTATAAAGTGCACGGACAAGTATGGATAAAGGAAACAACGTATTTCCGGACACAAACACATGTCTTCGCTGTACTATACATGTTTGCTGTCGCCTACATTTGTTATTGCATGATATATTCTTGTCCAACTGCAGAATTTTGGTTTGCTGTAGATGCTGGTAATCTCAGCATAATCCTTCGGTGTAGCTTCATGTTGGAATAGACGTATACAGAGCTCAATGTGTGAAGTACAGTGACAGTTCTTTCTCCAACAGTGACACAATTACATTGCAAACTGGATGGCATTGTATAATGGATGGTGTTGTGTCTGCCACCACTCAATCACTCTATAACACAACAGAATCTGCTATGAAATTTACCCAAGCATTGTCATGTTGTTGTCTCAGCACTAGAGAGCTCAACCAGATTACTGATGTCGTCACTGCTTTGTTTGGGGCTCAAACTGTGACCGATTATACCCTGCCGTCGTGTCCAACCAACTATGAATTATTATGAATTATGAACAACAAAGAATTATCGCCGAAGCAACCGAGTACGTGCTTTGTGCTCGATACCTTTGACAACAGTTAGCGGGGAAAGAATGAATCGGAGGAGAAGAGATGGGGGAAAGGGGGAAGGAAAAGGAGGAAGAGGGCTGGCGCCAGAAGGGGTAGAAGAAAAACGGATCGTTTGGGACTAAAAATGTACAGATTGGGTATTAGAATTGCCGTAGTGCAAAGCAACGAGGTCCAATACTGGAGAAACTGGTCTACGATTTTGATGTCCTGATGTTACCAGAACTGAATACAAACTCTTTTAAGTAACCTGGCTATACATGTTACATTAACCCAACTGGGCAGGGAAGACATGGGCAGGCTCTGGTGGTCAAGGATGGTTTACAGCATTCAGTAATAGATATGAGTGGGTGGGATCAGGAGAGTAAAGAGGTGCAGGGAATGTGGATACAAATCGGCCGATACAGCTGGAACCTGATAAATGTATATGTAAGTGGGGAATCTTCCATAAGCAGAGAGAGAGAGAGAAAGAGAGAGAGAGAGAGAGGGAGAGAGAGAGAGAGAGAGAGAGAGAGAGAGAGAAAGAGAGAGAGAGAGAGTTTATACTGGTTGAAATGGTTCAGTGGACACTCCAGATACCAGGTATCTGATATGTGGTGATTTCAACGCCCGCGCCAAGGAATGGGACAGGTCGGGAGAGAACAGACAGGATACTTACTGATTTTGCTGAGGCCTTGCTTGAGACGGATGTTGTCACCCACTAGGCTAGCAATGAGACCGGGGGACCATGGGCATCAGATTTAAAATGCAGCGTCCTTGGAGACCATGGATATGACCACCTCCCCTGTTCTGTGCTGATACCTAAGTCCAGCACAGTTAGGGCTATAAGAGCTCGCAGGGCATTCAGTTATGAGCGCGACTACTCTTCGCTCAAGAGGCGCCTTTGATCACAGAGAAGATCTAAACCAACAAGAACAATCTTCACCCAACCACCATGGTGGACACCAGAGGTAGAGAATTCATGGAGGGAAAAGAGGGCGGCCATAAGGAATTGGCAGAGGTTGCGGAGAGCAACACGTTCAGTTGACACAGAATTGGAAGAGGCTGAAAGATATAAAAAAAAGTAAAGGTACAGGATTTTAAACTCCAGGCAGCAGAGGCAAAGAGGATTAAGTGGGAACAGTTTATCAATGAAGTCGGTGGGGATGTGACATTGGGAACATTCTGGAGGCTGCACCGGCAGATGAAGAGACAGGCGATGTCTGGTACACATAGTACCGTTTATAATGATAACAACCGACCTATGACAACTGACAAGGACAAAAGGGAGGTTTTTCTTGCGCGATTTTTAAAACAGACGGATCAGCAACATAGGGCTATTAGAGATAACGTCAGAGAAACCTTGTCACGGGTCACTAGGAAGGAGGACTGTAATATTGTAGTGGAGCACATTAGACGGGTACTGAAGCGGGCTAATGACACAGCGCCAGGTCCGGATGGGGTGAGGTACTCCCATATGAGGAACATACATGTGGAAGATTGTTCCACAGCTGAGCTGCAGTTTACGTTAAGCTTTTTTTGTATTAGTCTATCCTAGGCTTCGGAATGTGTAATATATTTAATCGTTTACTGTGTCTAGCATTATATTTAAACAATGGCCAAAGAAAATTTGGGGCATTCCGATGTAGGATTTTGTGAATTAGTTTGGCCTTATTGAAAAGCGGACGTTTGCGGAGTGGTAGTAACTGAAGGCATTTATGCAGGCTAGGAATGTCAGTTAAATGTTTGCTATAAATTAAACTCATGGCCCGTTTCTGGAGTGAGTAAAGTCGCTTTGTGCTTGAATTGGAATACCATCCCAGATTGTAGAGCAGTAGTCAAAATGTGTCTGTATGTGAGAAGTATAGAATATTTTCTTGTGTCCTCATGAAGGAAATGTTTAATTTTGGTTTTTTAATTAAAATGACATGGTCTATCATATCAAATGCTTTCCTGAATTCGATAAACAAAGCTTGTCATAATCTCCCCATTAGTTCTACCGCGTCGTCGTCTATGACGCCTGGCGAATACGGCCAGGGTCTACCGATGAGCGACGCTAACCACACTGTGTCAGGAAGGGCCAGTCGATGAACGCATGTGAGACATGATCTCCACGCAGTGACGCAGGCCCGCGTAGTGAGACTCACAGCGGTTAGCCGGCAGACGGCTTGGGAGTGTTGACGGAGACAGACGTGATGGAATTATGCTCGTATACTTGGGTGTATGAACGCAATAGAGAGAACGCCTGTGAGAAGATATGACTGTGCCCCTGTGAGTTGGGTATTAGTGTATTGATATAACTATTGAATGTATTATTGCATTGCCATTGTCATTGTATGAAACATGTAATTTTTGCGACGAGTGAGATGTGTAAATAAAGTGTTTGCATTGTAAGTGTAGTGCGTCACGTCAAGTCATTCTGTGACCGTATTTTGAATCACACTTGCTGGTGTGTACGAGCCAGTGTCCTTGCTGTAAGCAAGACTCTGACAAGTGTGAACGTGGGGGCTCGTCCGGGTTTTGACAAGTGTGAACGTGGGTGCTTTCGTCCGGTTTTTTGAACAGTGTAAACGTGGATGCATCATCCTTATTGGATTATTTGAACCATAAGTGTAAACATGAGTGTAGCGTCCATCTTGAATCAGTTGTAAAATAGGATTGAACGTGTGTGTAAGCGGAAAGTTTTGGGAAGAAAGTAACATGGGAAGTAAGATGTTGAATGTTTTGAATGGACGACAGTACGACTAACAAACATACTTGACAGCACACAAACCTACAAAACTTAGTTGACAACGCATACACCACATAAACATGTCCTAATAGTTTCTTATTCCAAAAGCAACAGGTTTTTGTTGTGTCATCCGAAGTGACTAAGAAGTGAAGTCCATTTTCCCGAGTAGTAACGTTTAGGCAGCCATTCTCTGGAACAGTTCTCCATCAGAGCTCCAATGATCACTTAAGTATTATTTTTTCCACATATACTTTTGTGTGTAGGCTTAGGAACAGGTTGTATTCGATAAATCCTGTACAAATTATTTACTAACACCTGAATTAACTTTTTGTGTACATTCATTGTATTGGATATATTTCATCATGTCTACATTGAATGATTTCATCGAAGCTGGTTTGAAATTAAAGTTAACGGGTGATGAGTTGACTAAATGGATTGAGACAAAGTATGCAGAGTATATCTAACGTGAGGATAGAGCTGCTGAGAGAGAGTTAAGAAGGGCAGAATTAGAGTCTGAATCTAGAACATCAGACGCTGCTTTGAAACAGGCAGAATTAGCTGCCAAAACCAAACAGGCAGAATTAGAGGCTAGAAATGCACAAACAGAGGCCGAAATAAAGAAAGCTGAGATCTCTGCCCAAAGCAAGAGAGAAGAACTAGAAATGTAACTGAAAATTGTTGGAAGCTGACACAGCAACAGTGAAAGATTCTCAAAAGTCAGAAAGACTAGAACAAGAGAATCAGTACAAAAAGTACCAAGGGATTGTGAAAAATTACACCACTGGGGACTGCATTGCAGCATTTACCCAGAATTTTGAAACGATAATGGAGCATTATCAGATCCCAGAGACTGAATGGAACATAATATATATGAGGAGTCTTTCTGGGGAACCTCTGAAAGTGATAGAGACCATTCCCAAAGATCTTAGGAAAGATTACCAATATATTAAATCCAAAATCATGTCACATTTCCTGTTAGATGAAGCAGGCTACAGAGAACAGTTTAGCAAATTAGCTTCAAAACCAACGCAAACTTTCTCTGACTACATCTCAGTAGTACAGGATGTATTTAGCAAATGGCTTTCATCAGCCAAAGTAAATACCTTTGATAAATTGAAAGATCTCATTTTAAGAGATATGATCATTTCATCTTTACCACCACTATTTTGTAAGTTTCTGAAAGAATGTGAGTGTGAGAGTGTGCAACATATTGAGAAACGAGGTTCGGCTTATTTTACAGCCAACAAACATTGTTCCAGTAGTGGATTAACTGACACTGATTTTGTAGCAGCTTCTACCTATGACAGAACGAAGTCAGGTCCCTATAGTAATAAGAAACCCTTTAAACAATCTGCTGAGAAATATTATCAATGCAGATATTGTCATCTGTCACATAACGAAAATGATATGTGTGACAAACATCCTGGGTACCTTACATACTTGCAAAACTATATAAATAAGCAAGATAAGGAGCGAAAGAGCTCTAAACAACTAACAAAATGCTTCCTTTGCAAAGCGTACGGCCACTGGCGTCATGCTTGTAAAGGCAAACAAATGACTAGAAAGGCTAATGCAGCCATGTTTGATAGCTCTTCCTCAGATGAAGAAACATGTGAAAATCATCCTGTAAATTCAGCACAGGTCATTGATGTATTTCATCTTAACAAATGTACCATCTGTGATCGTTTTCATGCAGATGGCCTACTAACATGCGGCCAAGCAATACCTATTGCCAATGAAGAAGCTAATTTGGTAATAAACTCCAGAGGTAAACTTAACATCCACCACGGATTTGTAAATGGCAAAGCTGCCACCGTCTTACGTGATAGTGGATGTACTCTCATTGGTCTAAAGAGAGACTTTATTTTACCTTCAGATTATACTGGTAAACATGTTACATGCAGAACTTTCTCAGGTAATATCGAGAAATACCCACTTGCATGGGCATATATTGGCACCCCATTCCTCACAGGAAAGGTTAAATGCGCAGCATTATCCAACCCATGTTACGACATAATTGTTGGGAACCTTCCTGAGGTAAATGACATGCCACATGACAGTGCAACATCATCTGTCCAATGTATAGTTGATAATACTATATCATCTTCAACTGACCATACTGTTGAAAATGTGTTGTCACCTGTAATTGATTGTATGTTTGCCAATTCATTGACATCATCAAATGAATGTATTGATATGAATGTAACACCACCATGTCATATTGTTGATAGTGTAAATGCAGTAACTAGATCTGCTGCCAAAGTGCAAGATCAAATTGATCAGACTGAGGCTTTGGAAATGCTAAGCCCAGTGATAGTACCTCCTAAAACCAGGAGGGAGAATTTCATAACAGCCCAAAAGGCTGATGTATCGTTGCACAAGTATTTTAATCTTATAGGCCAAAAGCCAAGACTTACTAAAAATGCTAGATGGCATTTTGCACTGAAAGGCGGAATCCTTACACGCTACTATACCAAAGGTACCAGCACCACAGAGCAAACGGTGTTACCAACCGAACACCGCAATCAAGCATTACATCTAGCACATGATATACCTTTTGCAGGGCATAT
Organism: Cepaea hortensis; assembly: GCA_963921405.1. Lineage (NCBI taxonomy): Eukaryota > Metazoa > Mollusca > Gastropoda > Stylommatophora > Helicidae > Cepaea > Cepaea hortensis. The sequence goes on along the minus strand of OY992880.1, from coordinate 129,295,920 downwards.
GGCTTATTCGAAAACTAGATCACGATTACTTAATCAGTTCTACTGGTCCAAATTCTGCAGTGATACCAAGCAATATTGCAGAACTTGTGACATCTGCCAGAAGCTTGTTAAAAAGGTTAAACACCCGCAAGCGGAGTTACAAATTACAGATCTAGCAAGTAGACCTTTTGAAAAGATATCTGTTGATATTGTAGGTCCTCTTAATTACGTAACATCGAGAGGAAATAAGTTCATAATAACAATAATTGACCTCTGCAGTAGATGGCCTGAGACGATTCCACTTAAGAACATAACTGCCAAGGATGTTATGGAAGTATTCTTCCATATTTTTTCTAGAGTAGGGTTTCCTGATACCATTCTCTCAGATCGTGGGAGCCAATTCATAGCTGCAGCCACTCAAGTCTTTACCACAATGTTAGGGGTAAAGCAATGCTTTAACAGCCCGTACCACCCTCATTCGACAGTAATTATAGACAAAATGGATGGGGATCTCAAGCATATGTTATCAAAAGTAACCCAGGAACACCCTGAAGACTGGGATACGTATTTACCTGCCATACTATTTGCATATCGTGAAGTACCTCATTCCAGTACAGGTTTCTCACCATTTGAACTTGTATATGATGCCAAACCACGCGGCCTATTATCTATGTACCATTCTATGTTAAGTGAAAGTATAACTATTCATAAACCAGTATCATCGTATGAACATGTCACATCATTGCGTGATAGGATAATGAAATCTTGTGTGTTAGCTAAAGAAGCACTGAAACAATTTGGTGCTATTTACAGACAGTATGCCAACAGAGGAAATGGGACAATAACAGTGACACCTGGACAAGACGTCTTACTTCTTTTGCCAAGCGACATACATCTCTTGACAGACTCATGGCAAGGGCCGTATAAGGTACTGAGACAAATCTAGACTGTTGACTATGAAATAGCAGTGAAAGACAAACATAAAATATTTCACATCAACATGCTAAAACCGTACTACAACCGAGACGGGGACCAAGACGAGACAGCAGCAAGCACAACGATATTGAACCACACAGACGATGACGAGACCGACGAAATACCGACTCCAACACTTGACTCAACAAACAAGCTGCACGACATCAAAATAAACCCTAATCTGACTCAGGCAGAGACCGACAGTTGCAGACAACTGTTACAGGACTACAGTAGCATTTTCTCTAACAATCCAGGACAGACAGACTTAGTTCATCATCATATTATTCTGACATCCAACACACCGATAAAATGCAGTCCGTACTCCATTCCCATACACTACAAAGACAAATTACATCAGGAAATCATTGACTTAGAGAAAAATCATATCAGCAGACGCTCACAATCACCTTTTTGTTCACCAATAGTCATTGTGAAGAAAAAGGACAACACAATACGACTATGTGTTGACTATCGGAAACTAAACAGCATCACACAGTTGGATGTAAAACCAATGAGCAACTGTGAAGACGTACTGACTGAACTGACAGACTCTAGATACATCACAAAACTGGACATGACCAAAGGATATTGGCAAATACCGGTACATAATGACAGCATACATCTAACAGCATTTGCCACACCCTGGGGTCTATACGAATGGTGCAAGCTTCCATTCGGACTAGTAAATGCCCCAGCGACCTTTGTACGGATGACGAAATTGTTTCTGACAGACATACCGAATATCATTTCATACATGGACGACATATGTGTACATACAACGACTATGACAGACCATGTGGTAACATTAGAGCAGACATTTGACCGCATCAGACAGCACGGACTGACAGTCAAACCATCGAAAGTTGACATTGCCTACCAGGAAATTTCCTTTTTGGGATATAAAATTTGTAATGGCTTTGTCACTACTGACGATAACATCGTGTCACATATTTTGAAATTGTCACTTCCAACCACAAAGAAAGAAATGTGAAGTTTCCTAGGTCTGTTGAATTATTACAGACAATTTATACCAAACTTTGCCACTTTGACAAAATGTTTCACTAACCTACTAACGAAAGACAAATCTAACAAAATTGTAAACAACGAATGCCTGAGACCTTCATTTACAAAAGTATTGTCTTATTTTCCAGTAATCCCATTTTGAAATTACCAAGTTTGGGTAGTATTTTCAGATTGCGAACAGACGCGAGCTCCGTAGCGATTGGGGCCGTATTGCTACAGGAACACAATCAAATTCTACATCCTGTATATTATGTAAGTCGTAAACTAAAGACCAGAGAGCGTTTTTGGTCGACGCCGGAAATTGAGGCGTTGGCTCTTGTGTTTTCAGTTAGAAAACTATCTAGGTTCCTTCTTGGAACACACTTCATAGTAGAGACAGACAATAGTTCGTTGAAAATCATTGCTACAGGAACGCCTACCAATCACAGAGTGGTGAGATGGGCATTGTTATTGCAAGATTTCAGTTTCGAAGTCAGGCATATCTCTGGCATCGATAATACGATTGCTGATCTTCTATCACGATGTCCTTGCGACACACCCATAAGCCCAATGGTGTCTGAGCGCACACAGCAGATGAATGAAAAATCTGCAGAGTAAGATAAAGCTCAGCAACACAGCGTTCTATGAAATGTTTTTCATTAACGCTGTACAGATTATGTGATAGGGACTACGTCCCAATGTAAATATATTGTGTATATACTTTATAATTATAGTAATGCATGTGATGAATACTTGTGTGTATGTGTTAGAAAGGAAACATTATTTTAATTATATATAACATTGTTACGAACAGTGCTACAGGAGTGCAAGACTTACTTCACTCGAACTGGGAAAGTATCCGTAGTACCTGCCACGCAGAGAGTTCAGATGTATTTTAACAAGTGCGAGAAAGACTGTGACAGCACAGAAAAACACCGTGAAAGAAAGAGTTAATCCAGCAGCTGTACTTAAGAACTGTATTCTCCGTTCCTTTCGGTAAGATCCAGACGGAAGAACATTGTGTTATCTACAACTTAACACACCAGCTGTGTATTTCCGGTGTTTATTAAATTTATGTTAAAAGTAGCAGACTATAATGTCATCCTCACAAAGAATTGACAATGTATTTAAACTTTGTGAGCTGAAAGATTACATATGCAATTTGTATATAAGGATTTTGATAGATGTCATCTGAGAATCATAACTTGATTCACTTGTTCACAATAGTGACATTTAGTTCGCTATTGTCAATAAGCATCAAACTATGACGCTTAGAAATTGATTGTCTAACGTAAATTATTTTTTTTGACAGCATGTTGAAATTATCCCCCATTGATTTTGTGTTTGTTTCAAGGGAAACAATTGAAATTTGTAATAATGTGTAACATGTGTAAAAGCCATTTTCAGGTTGCCAGGTAGGTGACACATCAAGATGACGTCACCTGTGCATGGTATTAATTACGCAAGTTGTAGACCTTCATAAGACTCTCCAACCAAATGAGGTTGAGGTCAAATGTTGGAGTCATCTTATAGGATGACGGCTCGCAGTCTGACATGTCGTTTTTGCGAGTTCGCTGAATAGCTACCGGACTGGCTGTGTCATATTACAACTAAAAGTAATAACCAATTGAGTGGATTGTACTTGATGAGTGTTGCTTCTTAGCAGCATTGATGAATGAGTGCATATAACTTACAATTATTTGCACATTTCAAATGTAAACTAAAGTGTCAGGCCTGACGACAATTAATGGGTCGATTCTGAGAAGTTTAGGAAATAAACCCATATATGTATATAGAGTACACGAAAGGCTAAAGTCCTTTCATGAAATGGAGAGGGGGAGACTGTCATAATCTCCCCATTAGTTCTACCGCGTCGTCGTCTATGACGCCTGGCGAATACGGCCAGGGGTCTACCGGTGAGCGACGCTAACCACACTGTGTCAGGAAGGGCCAGTCGATGAGCGCATGTGAGACATGATCTCCACGCAGTGACGCAGGCCCGCGTAGTGAGACTCACAGCGGTTAGCCGGCAGACGGCTTGGGAGTGTTGACGGAGACAGACGTAATTGAATGATGCTCGTATACTTGGGTGTATGAACGTAATAGAGAGAACGCTTGTGAGAAGATATGACTGTGCGCCTGTGAGTTGGGTATTAGTGTATGATATAACTATTGAATGTATTATTTCATTGCCATTGTCATTGTATGATACATGTAATTGTTGCGACGAGTGAGATGTGTGAATAAAGTGTTTGCATTGTAAGTGTAGTGCGTCACGTCAAGTCATTCTGTGACCGTGTTTTGTATCACACTTGTTGGTGTGTACGAGCCAGTGTCCTTGCTGTAGGCAAGACTCTGACACAGCTCCACATAGTTTGTTGTTATTTATATTATGGTGCCAATTTTATTTCATGTTTGTTAGGGCCGTATGGCATGAATATGTTGATCGAAATCCTGATTGCTGTCAACTATAAGCTTGTTGCGATTTAAATACTGTAATATTACCTTATGGATGTGTTTTTCTAGTGGTTTAGATAGTGATGATAGTAAAGAAATGGGTCTATAATTGTTCGGGAGACCATTGTCCAATTAACCAGATTTAAGGAGAGAATACACTTTAGCGATTTTAAGAGCTGATGGAAAGTGACCTTTTGTGAGACATCGATTATATACATTGGCTAGTGATACACAGATCACTTGAGCAGCACAGCGGAGAATCCGAATGCTGATTCCATCTAACCCAGATGAGTTTGTGTTTTTTATTAGGTTACTGGGGTAAGTGAATACTTCAGTGACTGTCATTAGCGGTATGTCAGAAAGGATATCCCAGCTGCATCTATTCTTGCAAAATGATGACAGTAAAGATAAGTTGCAAGGATAATTTGGTATTGATGCCTTAAACTGTTCTATGTCAGTTTGAAAAAAAAAGTTACTGAATTGGTCGCATGAAATGGGAATTGATGGTAAAGAATTTGAGAAGTTATACTTGTTTGTCAAGGTGTTAATTGCCTTCCAATCACCCTTACTATTTGTTTTATCCATTACTAAGTTCTTAAAGTAATTTTTATTTTCTCTTCGTATGGTATATTGAACTTTGTTTCTAAGAGTACGGTATGTGCTGAGATCCCGCTTTTTACGTGCCTTATCTCTGTCTCTCATAATTTCAAGTATTTCCTGGGTGATCCAAGGTAGTTTGACGTGATGTTTTACTCGAACTTCCTTGATTGGCACTTGTCTATCAAATACATCAATAACGATCTTCATCCAGGATTCCAAAGCATCATCCGGGTCAGGAAGTTGATAGCTAGCTAGTTAGTTAGTTAGTTAGTTAGTTAGTTAGTTAGTTAGTTAGTTAGTTAGTTAGTTGGTTAGTTAGTTAGTTAGTTAGTTAGTTAGTTAGTTAGTCACAGCATCAACTCTTCCATTCAGTTTCCATTGCTTGAGTGGTTGTCAAATGATGCTAAAATATAGAAAAGCTCAAAGTTATTGATAATTTCATTGTTGGTATTATCTGTTGTGAGCTTATTACATGTTGTGTATTTCTAATATCATTATTAATATTGTTATTGTGTCAGGTCTTAGTCAGATATGATTGAGCTACCGTATAACAGTGGACGGTACTGCGTGCTTTCTGTTAGCGCCGAACGTTGGGCGGCGCTTACCAAACCCGACACCCCACATTGTGCCAACTGCTTCGGGCGGAAGAGCGCAATTGGGAGGGTATAAGCCTTACGCTGGTGCGAGGAAATGCAACCTAAAGACAAAGTGTCATGGCAGGGCAGACCAGGCCCTAAGCCTTGGTTGCCGGCTGGTCTAGGATCGAAGCTCCGACAGGCGGACAATTAGAGCATTGCTTTGCTGATCCGGCAGCTTCTGCAGCTTGTCTTGTTCCAGATGTATAGGTGTTACCTTTCCTCTGGAGTGAACTAGGCAGGCCGAGAGAGGGATCATGCTGCATGGGCAACGCACGATTTCTATATTTTAGCCCAGGCTTTGTGCTATGGAGAGGCAATAACTCCATCCCTTACAAATTATCGTCTGTCAAGACGGCAAGGTGCCAATTATGAAATAATAGTTAGTTAGTTAGTTAGTTAGTTAGTTAGTCAGTCAGTCAGTTAGTCAATCAGTCAGTCAGTCAGTCAGTAAGTAAGTCAGTCAGTCAGTCAGTTAGATAGTTAGTTAGTTAGTTAGTTAGTTAATTAGTTAGTTAGTTAGTCGAGGTTCCAACGGGTCGTCCCCATTATGCTCCGTTCCTGTGCCAGTGAATATCACACAAAATGCTCCCCACTGTCCAATGTGAAAAGTGGAATGGGCAGTAGTCTCGGCAATCCAACAGCCCGCACAGGTACACTATGCATAATCGCCGCCGCCAATATCCGCCGCCAGAATGCCAACACAAAATTAATCCACGAAAACCACGAAACAACTGGAAGTTGATAAACATTATTTAGAGGTGAACTGAGCAATTCCTGTAAAAAATGAAATGCCTTTGGGTCGAAATTTTTGTAGCTTCTATATTTTACAGATATGTGTTTATGTTTAGAAGTTTTAAGTCCTTTTTTAGACCATGTGCAGCATATTGGGTAGTGATCGCTCATTACACAATTGGGTACGGTGCATTTTATGATGTTGTCCGAGAAAGTTACATAAATGTGATCTATAACTGTTGAAGATGGGTTTAGTACTCTAGTACCTTTCTTTACTATTTGTTGGAAGGTGTATAATGCAATTATATTTCCCCAAATTATGTGGGATTTGTTAGTGTCAATGTTAAAGTCTCAGAGTAGTATGCTTTCCTTCCCGTTAGCGAACACCATATCCATCATGGTAGTGAAGTTTTCGTACCAGACGTGTCCAGCTCTAGGATTTCGATAGAAGTGGCCAATTATCAGGGGTGTGCGGTTTCGAAGTTTTAACTCCAACCAAATACATTCTATTTCGCAAGTTTCAAAGTCTAGCCTACGATGATCCCAAGTGACTAGTTTGTGCACAACAACGAGATATTTTCAGCAGATAGATGACAAAGGAGATTACCTTGCAAGATACATCAACACATTTTCTCAGCATAAGAAACAACTATAAGTAAGGCTTGGGCGGCGATGACATCAAAGGTTGGCGCAGCCCATAAGAGAAATGTGCGAAGAGACGTGACCTAGTGGCAGAGGTGAGGACAGAGACACCTTTTGGTAAAAAGAAAAACCAAGAGTGTGGAGACATGGGTGAGTAGTCTGTATAAGTGCTTCTATAGTAGAACATGCGGAATGGTAAGATGAAGCTTTCGGTAATATAAACGGGAAAAAGTGGTGACGTTGATAATTATGTAAAATGAAATATCTCTTCAGATAAAAGTTCAAAACACTTTTAACATAATTACAGAAGCTACATTTTTCTTTATTTGGGTAAAACAGTTTTCTCTATTTGGTCTACATATTTCTTACTTTCCCATACCTATGGCTTAGTTTGGCTGACATATATTTTTAATTTTTCTAAGTTTGCTTGTAGTGTTTCTTTACTCGGCCAATATGTTTTTTTTTTTTACATTTGGTTAACAAACTTTCCTTCTTTTCATACGTTTGGACGAAATATTTATACGTTTGTGAACATTTAAGTTGATTTGGCCAATATTTTTTTCACATTTGGTTAGCAAAGTTTCTTACCTTTTATAAGTTTGGTTGACATATTTATAGATTTGGACGAGATATTTCTTTACTTGGCCAATATTATTCACATTTGGTTGACAAAATGTCCTACTTTTTATAATATTAGACGAGATATTTCTTTACTTGACCAATATTTTTCACATTTGGTTAACAAAGTTTCCTACTTTTCACAATTTTAGATGAAATATGACTTTACTCGGCCAATGTTTTTTGCACATTTGGTTAACAAAGTTTCCCTCATTTTATAAGCTTGGCTGACACATTTATAATTATGGTTGAAATATATCTTTACTTAGCCAATATTTTTTTCAACTTTGGTTAACATGTTTTCCTACATTTTATAAATTTGAACGAGCTATATCTTTACTTGGCCAATATTTTTCCCATTTGGCTTACACAGTTCCCTACTTTTTATAAGTTAGTTAGTTAGTTAGTTAGTCGACAGATCATCCTCGTTGCACATCGGACCATTCAGTCCATAAGTGCTCGGATCCCCTCCTCAGCAAATCCCGCAGCGTGTAGCGGCTAACGACGCCAGTTCTGTGTTGGTTTATCAATCTTCTTTGGCTTCCTGCGTAGTGTTCTTGTTTGGCCACCCCTCTTTTAATTTGCTGCTCTCGCAGTCTGGCCATTGTTGTAGATTCACAGTCATCACTTGGTTCTTGCAAAAGTCTCACTTCTCGTAGAGCATTCAGAATGTCAGCCTGGTCCATGGCGCGTCCGCCCTCCACAGTAGCCTCACCTGCGAGCTTGTCAGCCCGCTCATTTCCTTGTACTCCCGCATGCCCTGGCACGAAGATGAAACTAATCTTTGCCAGCCGAGACCGCTCCAGAGGCAGCAACCATTCTCTTCGGATCGACCCCTCCTCTATCCTCTTGATCATGTTCATTGAGTCGCTAAGGAAACAAGCCCTAGTGAATGTCTGTGTCTCGAGCCATGTTATTGCTTTACTTACTGCCATGACTTCCATGGTCAGGCTACTTGTGGTTTCAGTGAAAGCACCAGAGTCCTCCTTCACAATTCTCCCTCCGGCCCGAGCTGTAAAGGCCCATGAGCTTCTCACATGTCGGACGACCGACCCATCTGTGTAGATGACCGCGTCACTGTCTAGCGAATTCTCGAAAATCAACGCTTGTACTTCAGCCTCCACAGCAGCCGGATTTTCTTGTCTGCATTTTCTATCTAGTTGGATGCAAACTGAAAAGGATGTGCAGAAGTCTGTTGGCACTTGCACCCACTCCTCGCCAGGTTCTAAGTCCTCAAGTGAACACACCTGTTGAAGAATGTCTTCGGCTTGACCCATCCACGACCGTCCTCTTTTTAACCTGCTGCCCTTCACCTTCCTAATTTCACTATGCAGTGGATGCTGTGTGTTTGCGTTAATTCTGAGGTAGGCGCGTGCCCTGCAAACTTGCATTCTCTCTTCAATGGTTGGAAAATCAAGAAGGTAGCGCATCGCCCTGCATGCTGTATCTCTTGTACATCCAAGAATAATGCGCATAGCTTCATTCTGTATCCTTTCCATCCTTTCTATCTGCTTATGGCTGACAGTCAGGATTGCCATTGCATACTCCAAAACAGACATGACCAGCCCCTCGTACAGAAGACATAGATGGCGCTGCTCACAGTTTGCTGCCGCCATCACCCGCATCGCTGCCAAACCCCGCTTGGCCTTTGCTATCACCCGGTCTATGTGCACATTATAAGCAAGGCTTCGATCAAACCGTATTCCCAGGTAATTCATTGCCTGCGTTCTTTCCACCGTCTCTGAACACAGCATTACAGTTGGTGTTGGATTGTTGACAATATGATTATTCAACGAGAACCAAGTCACTGTTGCCTTTGTTGGGTTGACCATTGCCCCAGCTTCATCACACCAAGTACTTATGCGATTGAGTTCGGTTTGTAGTTCCACAGCAACCTCCTCTCTATCCTTACCCTGACGATACACTAAAACATCATCGGCATATGACAATGTCCTGCCAGGTCCAGTGATCTGCTCACTGGTGATTCTCACTGTGTAGGCGTTGAACAGTACCGGAGATAATGGTGATCCCTGTGGTAGGCCAGGATATATTGTTGTTGGTTCCGAAGTCCAACTGCCACATCTAAAAACTACTTTCCGTTGGAAGAGGGCTGCAGCGATCCAACTAAGGAGGAATGGACTTACGTTTAGTTCAAGAAGCTGAAACATTAAAAAATCCAGTGGTACTCTGTTGTATGCGTCCTCAAGATCAATCGCTGCAGCAACGGTTTCAGTGCCTGAGTGGAAACCTTCATAGACATCGTGGGCAAAGACTGCTGCATTGGTCCAGGTTTCTCTTTTTGGACGGTACCCACCCAGGGTAGGTGGGAAAACACCTTGCCTCTCTAGTTGGCTTGATATTTTCCTGGCAATTACCTTCTCCAGCAGCTTGCCTATTGTATTCTGCATGGTTATAATTCGATATCCCTGAATTTTTGTGTGGTCTTTGTCAGGCTTCGGCAAGGGAATCAGATAGCTGTGTAACCATTCCTCCTTGATGCTAGCACTCCCTATACTGTTGTTGTACATGTCTGCTAGTTTCTCTAGCTCATTGTCGGTACACCTATTTATGTCGTCGTATCTTATGCCATCAGGACCTGGAGCACTGTTTTTTGATCGTCGAAGCACAGCCTTGATTTCTTTCACTGTCACTGTGTCTTCATCCGAAGTGTTCTGGGCCTTGCATCTGTCTGAGGTGACCTCCTTGGCCAGATTCCGGCCTCCCATGTCTGTCTGGTTGCTGCTCTGCTCAAGGTAGCGTTCAAAGAGGGCTTTGCCCTTGTCCTCGTCAGTCCTCTGCCAGATGAGGTCAGCACCTTGGAAGTCAGAAATGCTCTTATTCTTGACTACCCCACTCATGCTTTTATGTAGTCGCCAGAACAATTTCAGTGACTTGTCTGTGCTTACTCTTTGACACACCTCTGCCCATTTTTCGCTTTTAACCACCTTGACCAGTTACTTTTTATAAGTTTGGACGAGATATTAGATGATAGTGTTTAAATCATCTCCCCTAAAGACCATCAATAACCGCTATATCTTATTTCTAGCTGCAAAATTAAAAGAAATACTTTCCCGCCAATACAGCTATCTTAGCAAGGTAAAAATACGAATATGGGGTGCGATTACCTCACCCCTAACCCCCCTCCACCCCTGAGTAGACCAGACTTTTACATGGTCCCGCCAAAAAATCGAAGTTAACAAGCCAAAGAGACGAACATGAGGTGCCGATTATGTCACAATATACGAGGTGCCGCACTACCAATCTTCTTTCTTTGCGCTTACTAACAGCACCCCCAAACCTAATTCTTTGGACTTACTATTTGGTGGTGAGCACCCCCGATTTGCGACAGGTAGAGCTCCTGCATACTCATAATCTCAGAGTCATGAATCAGCTCTGTGTCCTTGTCCTGACTATTCCATGTGGTCAAGTTATCCAGATATTTACTCTTCTGCGTCCCCTTGTTCCTTTCTCCCATATCGTGCCAGTTGTCGCCACGTTCACTAGTTTATTTCTTCCCATAATCTGCACAAAACGGTGTAACTGTCTACGTCTAATTTCTCGAATCCGTTTACGGTTTTCATTTGCTTCTTGTATGTACTGATCATTGGTTTTTCTGTCAGCGCATGGTATTCTTCGCATACTCCTCAGAAACCACATTGCTTCTAGATGGTATTTTTAGTTTGTCTGCTTATTGTCCACGATTCATTTCCATACAAAAGTACTAGTTCTATGTAGCACATCAAAATTCTTTTTTTTTCTGGTTGCAAATGAAATCTTTTCATTAGTCAGAATGTTTTCCATATTGCAAAAGGCTACCCTCTTCATGGCGATTCTTGTTCTAATCTCTTTCAGCCATCTCCCATCAGATGCTATGACTGTTCGGAGATAATAGTACCGATTCACTTGTTCAATAATATTCCCATTTTCTTGTATATTACATTGGTGTATTTGCTTCTTTCTAGTGGTTGGCATAATATCTCTTCTTACAATTAGATAAACGTTGAATGGTTAACTGAGGATTATAGCATGCTATGAATGACAGCATACGATATGTACAGCTGGAAGAATAGTCATAATGATAAGATCGAATATCAATAAATTACTGCGATTATGTAAATGAACGACAGAGACCGACATCATCACTCATCTGATGGCTCATCGTGTATCTCATATCATCACATCATGTTCCTATTGTCGAGATGAAGTATAACCAGCGGGAGAGTGTCCGCATATGGGCATCATGTATCGATATTCCCATGGACTCTGCTATTCCCTCCGCCCATCGTTTACGTGGTCGGTCTCTTCCCCTGCTTCCATTCGGTCTGTGCATCATTGCTTGTTGTGGTATATATCATGTATATTCAATAAATATATTATGTTGAAGCCTTTGCGGTGGATTGTTCCGGGACTGCTGTGTTTAATATTATAATCGAAAAGTCTCAGTTGGAGATCATTCAAGTTTGATTATTAGGTGGACACATATTTGTTATAAATCCCTAGACACTTGGTCGTGACAGACACGTCACAATATCGATGTTGTGGTCCTGGAGACAGGCTGCATTGGTGCAGTCTGGTCGAAAGGCTAGGGAGGAAGAGTGAAACTAAACCCATTCTCTCTCTCTCTCTCTCTCTCTCTCTCTCTCTCTCTCTCTCTCGCTGTCTGTCTATTGGTCTGCCAGGTTCTGCGCGTGTCTGACTGTCTCATCCAGACAGTGGGTAAATGACTGAGTGTTTGTGTCAATGATGTGTGTATTTATGAATGTGTGTATGTAACTAAATTAGTTGCATATCCTTTATAGAACGTAGCAGTCAACTTCGGCATCTTTTGGCTGTTTGTGATTCCTGGGCAATGTCTCGTTCAGTAGTTTGCCATTGCTTTCTGAACGACAAGCAATCATACCATTTTATTACAAAAAAAAAATAAACGAAAGGCGTCCAGCTGCCCAATACTCCTCAACTGTGTTTCGAACGCGGTATGCGGGATTACGAACTGCGTCCGTAACCCCTTCGACACTGAGCCCGCTTTGGGTCAGTACATAAATAAAATAAATAACATGTCACGAAGCAGTCCACATTTATGTGTCTGTGATGTGATAGTGTCGTCACATTTGTAGGTCTGAGAGCAGGGAGGAATAGAAGGCCAATCGTTTCCTCACTTTCCATGACTTTCCCCTCACTTTCCCTCACCTTTTATCACACCGTCCGACAGTGCTTATGACATTACCAGCGTTCTTTGCTATCAACCTTTCTAGCGCGACCTTCATTGTGACCTCAATGCTGTGCCATAACTTTGTGAATGTGCTTTTTGTTTTTTTTTATTTTGTTGTTGTTGTAGTTTTCTAGTAATTATAGTAAAAGGATAGGTATATTAATACTGAGGAGACCATTTTCCAAGGAACTAGATTTAAGAAGAGGATAGACTTCAGTAATTGTAGAAGCTTTTCATTTGATATTCGTTATATCTGAAGGTTCAAAAGATATTCATCTCGTCATGCCTCTGCTGAGATTACCGAAGTATTTACTCATTGCAATAATCCAAAACCAAAAACAACAAATCACGAGGCTTAGATGGAACCAATAATCGGATTCTTTGTTGATTGGAGCCAGTTACTGATAATTATTAACCTTCTCTGTTAGTAGGCAAATGGAGAACGGGAGACAACAAATAGAAGACTTAAAGAATTTGGTGAGACTGACAGATGGACGTCTTTGGTAAAAGAGAGATATACTGAAAACAACAAGCTTCCATACAGCTTGAAAATCGAGTATGTCAATATCAGTGTATCGATAAGTATGCGATAGGAATATATAAGGTTTCCAGATCCCCCCCCCCCCAATATAGTGAAAATATTGTTTTAGAAATGTAGACGATATGAGAGGAATCACATAGTTGGACATAACATCAATAACACTGGAAATGCGGATGATACAGTATTGATTGCAGACAATGAACAGAATCTGCAACATTTAGTAGATTCCGTTATTGTATGAAGTGAACAACTAAGGTTAGAAGTAAATTGTAAGACAACACAGATTATGGTGGCCAGTAGGAAGAAATAAATACCACAATGTAATATACGGATAAATGAGAACATTCTTAAACAAGAGAATCGGTAGAACTATTTCGGAAAAGGCATAACATCTAATGGGAGGTGCCTTACATAAATTAGAACAAGAATCGCTATAGCGAAGGAAACCTTTTGCAGGAGGGAAAACATACTTACCAATAAAAAGATATTAATTGCACCGAGGAAAAGAGTGTTGACGTGCTACATAGAACCTGCACTTTTGTATGGATGTGAGACGTGGACAGTGAGCAGATAGGCTGAAAAACATTTAATGACAGAGGAAATCTGATATATGCGAAATGTACAAAGAATGCCACGGACAGACAGAAAACCCAAGTCCTACCAAACGCATAAGAAACCTGTAAACTGATTAGAGAAATTATACGTAGACACTCAATATTTTTTGGACATGTTATGAGAAATAAATTAGAGAAATTCATGACAACTGGCAAGATTGAGGGGGAAATAATACGGGGAAGGCAGAGAAGTAACTATCTGGATGGTTTGGCCACGTTTCATAGTCGAGGCAAGAAAAAAGAGCTGATCCACACACTGGTGATCGTGTTGTCAGAGTCTCACCCAGAGTTATAACGCGTTGTCTGCACCAACGCCCGACAATGCAACGCTGATCCACGATAAGCACTACAGCTATAACGCGGAGTCGTCAACAACGCCAAGCAATCAACGCTGAGCGATACTAAGCAGTCGGCGGTCAGCTGGAACACAGCGTGAACATTGAGGGGTCACGCGGGCTGACTCGAGCACAACTGTGGTGTGTGCTGAAAGTCCAGCCAGACTAGGCTTGGGGGCCGTAACGGACTGACGTGTGAATGCAGCTTGAGAGTTTTATGCATGTCTTGATGGCTAGCCTGTATGACCGTTGGAGATGGAACGCCTGTCTGTGTGACTTGTAAGTGGAGTGCATTGATGTATTATTATACTGATATATTGATTGATTGCATTTATAATCTATTGGATATTGTGAATTGTGATTGCGCGAAGCTTGTATTGTTTCTGATGTGTGCAGTGCGCGAATAAATAGCGCGAATTATATTTTCGGCTGTTAGCCTCGTGTTATTTGATAAGCATATTTAGTATCACACGTTGTCAAGATACGAGCCATCGTTCTTGCCCTAAGCAAGACTTTGACAAGTGCGAACGTGGGGTCTACGTCCTCATTAAATTTGAACCGTGAAATACGAAAAATAGAGTGTTAAATTATTGTAAACATGACGACTGTTGTCGAGGTTGTTGTTGTTTTTTTTTTTTTTTGTGAATCAATTATTGGTATAAAGTGCGAGTTTTGAACAAATGCGAGCGTGTAGGTTATAATTTAATAGATAAATACCATCTTTCGAGTTAATTTATCGAAACTATAAGTGCGTTTTTGGACTTAGTAAATTTCAACCGAGTAATTGAAGTGATAAAAACAAAATGGCGGCCATGTCATTGAATGTCATTGAGTAGAAGTAGTGTTAGCGGAACGTTTGGAAAGTGTGAAAAGAGAGTTGTTGAGTGTGGTGATACGACTAACAACAATACTTGACGACATACAAACCTACAAACACTTAAGTGACATTACATACACCACACACTTGCACATGTTCTAATTTCTCTTGCTCCAAAAATAACAGGTTGTTTGGTGTCATCTACACCTGTCCCTTGTAAACTCCGACATTTTTTTTGGTCGACCTGAATTAAAAACCAGTGCGGTTTTGGGCAGTACTGAGCAGCCATTGTCCGGCACATTGCCTCAG
Organism: Cepaea hortensis; assembly: GCA_963921405.1. Classification (NCBI taxonomy): domain Eukaryota; kingdom Metazoa; phylum Mollusca; class Gastropoda; order Stylommatophora; family Helicidae; genus Cepaea; species Cepaea hortensis. The sequence goes on along the minus strand of OY992880.1, from coordinate 129,280,452 downwards.
GAGTAATTGAGTATACAATTTTTTTTCTCTTCCTTATATTTTCGGTCAGCAGGCCTAAACATAAGCTGTAATATTAAGTCCTGTAAACTTTTGAACTTAAATTACTAACAACATTATAAATTTTGTGTCTATCTATTTCATCATACATATTGTTCATCATGTCTAGTTTAAACGAGTACATCGAAATGGGTTTAAAGATGAACCCTTCTGGTGAAGAGTTAAGGGCCTGGAGTGAGAAACAGTTTGCAGAATATAAGGTTAACGAACGTGATGAGAGAGCAGCCGAAAGATCTTTTAAGCAGGCAGAATCAGATACTGCTTTAAAATTTAAGCAGGCAGAATCAGACGCTGCTTTAAAACTTAAGCAAGCAGAAACAGATGCAGAAATAAGAAAAGCTGAAATTTTAGCCCGGAAAGAAGAGCTTGAAGTACAGCTAAAAATTGAACAGCTGAAAGCAGAAACTGCCAAAGAAAAGGAAGATAGAAAAGCTGACAAAGACCAGCCATATAAGAAATACCAAGTGCTGATTAAAAGTTGTACCACAGGTGATTGCATAGCAGCTTTCACACAAAATATTGAATGTATTATGGATCATTACCAGATCCCAAAGTCAGAATGGAGTATAATATACATGAGAAGTCTTTCTGGAGAACCTCTGAAAGTGATAGAGTCGATTCCAAATGACCTGAAGAAAGATTATCATTATATTAAGACAAAAATTATGTCTCATTTTCTGCTAGATGAAGCAGGCTACAGAGAACAGTTTGGTAAATTGTCTCCTAAACCAACACAAACGTTCTCTGATTACATCTCAGAAATACAGAATGTTTTTTCTAAGTGGCTGTCAGCAGCCAAAGTGAATGGTAATTTTGATAAATTGACAGATCTTATTTTGAGAGATAAAATTATCACATCTCTCCCACCTCCATTTTCGAAATTTCTATTAGAATGTCAGTGCGAAAGTGTACAACAGATTGAAAGTCGTGGCTCAGGTTATTTTTCGGCCAATAAGCAATGTTTCATTACTGGTCTGACTAGCACAGACTTTGTAGCAGCCGCTACATATGATAGAGCTAAGTCATTGCCATACAACAAACAAAAGCCTTATAGACAATCTGCTGAACAGCTTAACAAATGCAAATATTGTCATTTGTCACACAACGAAACTGATATGTGTGACCAACATCCTGGTTACATGTCGTACTTACAAAACTACATAGCGAAGCAAGACAAAGAAAGAAAGATATACAGACGTAACACCAAATGCTTCCTTTGTAAGGTGTTCGGCCACTGGCGGAAAGATTGTAAAGCCAAAGCTATGTCCAGAAAGGCGAATGCAGCCATGATTGATAGTTCTTCATCAGAAGATAAAAGTATAGAAGATCACCCGGTAAATGCAGCACATTCTATTGATGTGTTTCAACACGACAAATGTACTATCTGTGATCAATTTCATGAGGATGGCATTTTGACATGTGGCCATTCCATTCCTGTTACAAATGAGGAAGCCAATTTAGTAGTCAACTCCCAAGGTAAATTAAAAATCCACCATGGGTATATTAACGGTAGAGCTGCCACCGTTTTACGGGATAGCGGCAGTACCCTCATTGGCATTAAGAGAGACTATATCTTACCATCACAATATAGTGGTAAATATGTTACATGCAGAACTTTCTCGGGTAACATCGAGAGATACCCGCTTGCATGGGCATACATAAATACACCATTCCTCACCGGAAAGGTCAAATGCGCAGCATTGACCAATCCTTGTTGCGAGGTCATCATTGGTAACCTTCCAGAGGTGAATGATATGCCACATGATGGTATTATATCCACTGTCACTTGTAACATTGATAATACCATTTCACCACCATCACAAATCACCATTCATGATGTATTACCACCTGTAAATGAATGTATGTATGCCAATTCGGCAATGTCATCACAGGAATGTAGTTGTGTAAATGTAACACCAAGTTGTAATGTACATGATAACCTTGATATTACAAATGCAGTAACTAGATCTACTGCTCAAATGCAAGATCGAATCGATCAGACAGAGGCTTTACAGCTAATAAGCCCAGTTGTAACATCTCCTGAAACAACCAGGGAGAACTTTATAACAGCTCAAAAAGCTGATCGATCGTTGCAAAAGTATTTTAAATTAATAGGCCAAAAGCCACGAGTAGCAAAGGACGCTAAATTGTATTTTGCTCTGAAAAATGGAATTCTGACACGGTACTATACAAAAGGTTCTAGCACTACAGAACAAACGGTGCTACCTTCAGAAAACCGCAACCAAGCATTACAGCTAGCGCATGACATACCCTTTGCAGGGCATATGGCGTATGCTAAAACACGAGCAAGGTTACTTACTCAATTCTATTGGCCTAAATTTTGCAGTGATACCAAATTGTATTGCAGATCGTGTGACATCTGCCAAAAGCTTGTTAAAAAGGGGAAACACCCACAAGCAGAACTGCAAATCACTGATTTGGCAAGTAGACCGTTCGAAAAGATCTCGGTCGATATAGTTGGTCCTCTTAACCACATAACATCAAGGGGAAACAAGTATATTGTTACAACAGTTGATTTATGTAGTCGGTGGCCAGAAGCCATTCCGATGAAGAATATAACTTCCAAAGACATCATGGAAGTATTCTTCCATATTTTTGCAAGGGTAGGATTCCCTGATACCATCCTTTCAGATCGAGGTAGCCAGTTTATTGCGGCAGCTACACAAGCATTTACTAAGATGTTGGGGGTGAAGCAATGCTTTAACAGCCCGTACCACCCACACTCCACAGGTATCATAGAAAAGAGCAATGGCGATCTTAAACATATGCTCTCAAAAGTAACCCAAGAACATCCCGAAGACTGGGACACGTATCTACCTGCTATTTTATTTGCATATAGGGAAGTGCCACATTCCAGCACTAGATTCTCACCATTTGAAATAGTATATGGTGCCAAACGACGCGGCACATTATCGTTGTACCAGTCTATGCTGACTGAAAGTAAAACCATATCTACACCTATTTCATCGTATGAACATGTAATATCATTGCGCGATAGAATTATGAAATCATGTGTGTTAGCAAAAGAAGCACTACAAACATCTGGTGCTATCTACCGACAATACGCTAACAGAGGAAATAGAACCATTACTCTGACGCCAGGATAGGACGTTCTTCTTCTATTGCCAAGCGACAGACATCTTCTCACAGACTCATGGCAAGGACCGTTTAAAGTGTTACGGCAAATTTCGACAGTAGATTACGAAATTGCAGTTAGGGGCAGACACAAGATTTTTCATATTAACATGCTTAAACCATATTACCACAGGGATGACGAACAAGTAGAGACTATAGCAAGCACAACAATAGTGGACCAGACATACGACAACGATACTGACGAGATACCAACACCACTACTGGACACGAAAACCAACCTACGGGACATAAAGGTAAATCCCAAACTGACGCAGACACAGACTGACAGTTGCAGACAAGTATTACAAGACTACAGTACAATCTTTTCTAACAACCCAGGACAGACAGACTTAGTGCATCATCATATTATTTTGACATCTGACATCCCAATAAAATGCTGACCATATTCCATTCCTATACACTACAAAGACAAATTACACCAAGAAATTATTGACTTAGAAGCAAACCATATCATCCGACGTTCACAATCACATTTTTGTTCACCGATTGTCATTGTGAAGAAAAAGGACAACACAATAAGACTCTGTGTTGACTATAGGAAACTCAACAGCATTACACAGTTGGATTTAGAACCAATGAGCAACTGTGAAGACATACTAACTGAACTGACTGACTCACGTTACTTTACTAAACTGGACATGACAAAAGGTTACTGGCAAATACCTGTACATGCTGACAGTATATATCTGACAGCATTTGCCACACCCTGGGGACTATACGAATGGTGCAAGTTGCCATTCGGGCTAGTTAATGCTCCAGCAACCTTTGTCAGAATGACAAGACGACTTTTGACAGGCATTTCCAACATCATTTGGTACATGGACGACATTTGCATACATACAAAGAACATGAAAGACCACATAACAGCACTACAGCAGACATTCGACAGGATTAGACAACATGGACTGACAATAAAACCATCCAAAGTTGATACAGCCTTTCAAGAAATTACATTTTTGGGCTATACGATCTCAAATGGCTTCATATCAACTGACGATAACATCATGTCTAGAATTTTGAAATTGTCGCTTCCGACAACCAAAAAAGAGTTGCAAAGTGTGTTAGGTCTTTTGAATTACTATAGACAATTTATCCCTCATTTTGCCGAATTGACCAAATGTTTCACTGATTTACTAACAAACAAACATCCAAATGTTATTGTAAATAGCGAATGTTTAAGGCCTGCATTTGCGAAAGTACTATCTTATTTTTCCAGTGAACCTATTCTAAAATTACCTGATCTTAGCACTATTTTCAGGCTAAGATGCGATGCGAGCTCCGTAGCCATTGGAGGGGTACTACTTCAAGAACACGACCAAATATTGTACCCGGTATACTACGTCTCACGGAAATTGAACACCAGTGAACGAAATTACAGCACCCCGGAACTTGAAGCCCTCGCTCTTGTGTTCTCGGTACGTAAACTTTCGAGATTTCTTTTAGGTAAACACTTCATTATTGAAACAGACAATAGCCCTTTGACATTCATCATCAGTGGTACCCCAAGTAACCACAGAGTGGCCAGATGGTCCCTTCTTCTACAGGACTATAGCGTCGAAATCAGACATATACGAGGCTCACATAACTCTCTGGCCGATCTTCTATCGAGATGTCCATACGACTCACCCAATAGCCAGGTAACACCCGAGCACATTGCAGATGGTGTATAAACTGCAACGTAAATAGTGCTCAACACCACAACCAATTGTGACTTTATGTCAGTTACGCTGTGAAGAACAGTGTGATAGGGAAGATTTAATCTCCCATTTTAAATATATTTTGTACATATTATTATTATTATTATTATTATTATGTGAATGAATGGGTCATATAATTGTGAGAAATGTGAAAGAATGCCATTACTATTGTAAATATATAAGAAATAGACACCACATGTGTCGCAGGACAGTACTACAGGACCCAAATACTTACTGAGCTTGAACAGCGCCAAGTAATCCTGAGTACAGCTACAAAGATGGTCCACGACGTTTTAACAAGTACGAATGATGACCTTGACAAACTAATCCGAGGATAAGACGGAAGAAGCTATCCAACAGCTGATAAGATCTGGGTGCTCCGTATATTTAAAGTCCATCTAAAACGAGAGACCTTGAATGTGCAACAACACAGCTCTACACTTCCGTTAGATGTCCATATTAATTTGAAAGTTAGCATACCATAATAAAATGTTTATAAATTTATGACAATTGTATGAAAATTTGGGTATGAAACATTTCCATATACGAAATTGTAAATGTCGAGTTTTGTTAGATGTAATCTCAGCATCGTAGCTTGATTTACTTTTTCACAAGAGTGACCTTTTGTGCACTTTTGTCAAGGAGGATCAAATTATGACACTAAGAAAGAAAATGTTACTTGTAATTTATTTTGTTGAAAGCATGATAAAATTACTGTCCCTAACTTTTGTTCCATAACCAAGGGACATAACTAAATATTGTTGGTGATGTGTAAATATGTATTGAAACTACCATGTTTGCCTAATAGGTATCACGTCAATGTGACGTCATGTGTATATGGGTAAACTTACCAAAACTGAAGACCTTCATTGGATATTCTATTAGATAAGGGTAGATGTCCAATGTCGGAGTTATCTTATAGGGAGATACTCACAGACTCACCTGATTATTTGTATTTTTTTCTTTTTGGTGGAGGGGTAGGGGCAAGATAGCCGTAACCTACCGGATTGGTTGTGTCTCAGTGAGGTAAAAACCATGGAATTGATTGTACTTGACAAGTATGCTTGATGGGTAGGCATGGGATTTGTATGCATATTGTTTACTAATCACCTGTACATATTAAGACAAACTAAAGAGTTACGTCAGATGAAGTGCAAAGTTCGATTCTGACAAGATAAAGAACAGCTATATAGAGTACATGAAAGGAAAACCTTTCATGAGAGTGAGGGGGGGGGGGGAGAATGTCAGAGTCTCACCCAGAGTTATAACGCGTTGTCTGCACCAACGCCCGACAATGCAACGCTGATCCACGATAAGCACTACAGCTATAACGCGGGGTCGTCAACAACGCCAGGCAATCAACGCTGAGCGATACTAAGCAGTCGGCGGTCAGCTGGAACACAGCGTGAACATTGAGGGGTCACGCGGGCTGACTCGAGCACAACTGTGGTGTGTGCTGAAAGTCCAGCCAGACTAGGCTTGGGGGCCGTAACGGACTGACGTGTGAATGCAGCTTGAGAGTTTTATGCATGTCTTGATGGCTAACCTGTATGACCGTTGGAGATGGAACGCCTGTCTGTGTGACTTGTAAGTGGAGTGCATTGATGTATTATTATATTGATGTATTGATTGCTTGCATTTATAATCTATTGGATATTGTGAATTGTGATTGCGCGAAGCTTGTATTGTTTCTGATGTGTGCAGTGCGCGGATAAATAGCGCGAATTATATTATCGGCTGTTAGCCTCGTGTTATTTGATAAGCATATTTAGTATCACACGTTGTCAAGATACGAGCCATCGTTCTTGCCCTAAGCAAGACTTTGACAGTGTGAGATGGCGACTTGACCGCACACGCTTATCGGCGTGGCACATGATGAACGGAGAAGTTAAGAAGCGATAAATAAAATAATTGTATCTTTCAATATTCATTACAGTCTAATGAACCTTGCTGTATGGGACTGTAAGATCTTGAACCTGAGGAATTAAGGCCGTCTGGCTAGTGCAGTCGCCGCAAATTGTGAAGGTTATGATTTTCTTTTTGCCCCCGACAGACAAACAAAATAACCCACACCTTACCGAGGATAAAAACCCTGTCTTCTGAATAGAAGTCCGGCGTTTTAGCCTGTCGGCCAGACTTTCCTCCACGTCCTAATAAAAGATAGCATTTCTAGGATATAAAACTGAGTAACAAATAGTCATATGGGGAACACGACATTCTTTATAATATTAGATGACAGAGACGAGTGGAGAATGCTCCCCAAGACTAGTCCCCAGAAAGAGACAAAAGGAAATGGAAACAAGCAACACTCTACCGTTAGAAACTTACGCTGGCTAACTAATATTTCGCACCAACGGAACTTTTTTCCTCCGAAAGTTCAGGCAGACTGTTGTTGGTGTATCGGAGCTAGAACTTTATCATTAACTTGTCCACTGCAGGAATCGTATAGTTGGTTCTTTGACTACCATTAGAGTATTTGCGTTCTATATTCTGTAACAACAAGTGAATCGGTACAGTTATCTCTGAACAGTCATAACATCTGATGGGAGATGCCTTGAAGAAATTAGAACAAGAATTGTCATTGCGAAGGTATCATTTGAAACGAGAAAAAGAGTGTTGATGTGCTACATAGAACCTATACTTTTGTATGGGTGTGAAGCTTGGACAATAAGCAGTCAGCTGAAAAACAGCTGATGACTGTGGAAATGTGGTTTCTGAGGAAAATGCAAAGAATACCACGAACAGACAGAAAAACCAACGAATAAGTCCTTCAAGAAACAAATGAAGATCGTAAACTGATTAGAGTCATTAGACGTAGACAGTCAAAATTGTTTGGGCATGTTATGAAAAGAAATGACTTGGAGAACTTAGTGACGACTAGCAAGATTGAAGGGAAGAGACCAAGGGGAAGACCGAGAAGAAAATATTTGGATGGCTTGGCTACATGGCATGGTCGAGACAGGAACACGGAGCTGATCCACGACTCTGGTGATCGAGTGAGATGGCAGAACATGAACGCCCATGCTTATCGGCATGGTACATGATGGATGGATTCTGTAATTACACAATATAGTCATTACAATAACTCTTAATTATTTTTCCCATCTACTTAAATTATGTGCGTTAATTATATGTGTCTATTGACTTCAGAAAAAGAGTTTTAGGATGTTATAGACTGACCAATCTACTGTGTGCATGCGAAGACGTTTGGATATGGAGGAGGAGAAACATAACACTACAAGGACATGAGTAAGACATCACTTAACGCATTTGACATAATCCCTAACGCATGGGAGGCCATCGCACAAGACCGGCTCACTTACGAAGTCTTCCCATTATTACTTTTAGTAGAATTTTACTTGCAAGACTGATTAGGGCAACAGTTCTATAGTTGGTGCATAATTTCAGGTTGCCCTTTTTTGTATTGGAATGAAGATAGTTCTCTTCCAATCTTTTGGCCATATACCATATTTCCAAATCTTTGTATATAATGCATGATACATTTGTATGCCTTCTTCTCCTCCCGCTTTAATTAGTTCAGCTGGTATCTCATCACATCCAGGTGATTTACCATTCTTCAGGTTCTTTATAACCCAAGCAATTTCATCTAATGAGGGTTCATGTTCTGTCTCTGCTGATATTGGCTCAAGTATCTCATTCATATCCTCACTGTCACTCATATCATACATTCCACTGCAGTACTCCTGCCATCTTTCTAGAACTTGTCTAGATTCTGTTAAGGTATTTCTCATCTTGTCACACATAACATTCAATTGAGGTTGAACATTTCTTGTCAATGACTTCATTTCTTTGAACATTTCATAATCTCTTCCAGTCTTATGATATTGCTCTATTCTGGTACAGCAATCTTGTATGTATTGCTTTTTGTCCTTTCTGGTGTTCTTTCTCATTTCTCTAGTTAAAGATTTATACTTCATCCTGCTGTTATCGGATTCATGTCCTTTCTGTTTCAGCTCCCTTCGTTGTTTTATTAATTCTAACGTGTCTGATGTAATCCATGGCTAAAGTTGCTTTTTCTTGGTCGGAATCAAATCTTTGGCTGCAGTTATCAAGATATCTCTAGCTTGTACTGCCAGTTCAGCAGGTGTCATTTCTTCTTGTACAGACATCAAGACCCCAAAGCGATTCCTAACTTCTACAGTGTATGCATCCGATATTTTTGTGAGATCAAAACGAAGTGGCCTTGGTCTTCGATAAACTTTTTGAGTTTTAATTTCAGATCTGCTTTTAATAACTGATGATCCTGTATCACAGTCTGCACTACGTAGGGTTTTTGCAGATGTTATGCTTGATCTTCATCTTCTTTGTATTAAAATATAATCTATCTGATTTTTGGTAATACTGTCTGGAGACTTCCATGTGAAGAGTCTTCTTGGATGTTGTTTAAAAAGCGTGTTGGCTATCGTTAACTCATTTTCTGTGCAAAATTCAATTAATTTGACACCTGCATCATTTCTATTTCCTAATCAAAATTTTCCTAAAACGTGTCTCTCATTTTCAGCTCTTCCTGCACCTACTTTTGCATTAAAATCTCCTATTATTATTGTTATATCATTATGACCAATCTTGTTTAATGTGTCTTGCAGTGTGTTGTAAAAATCTTCAACTTCGTCCTCCTCTGCTGTTGAAGAAGGTGCATATATCTGTATGAGAGTTGTCTTTTTTTGGACGGCCTTTAAGCCTGATAGTGAGGATTCTATCACTAACTGGATTATATCCCATTAAAGATTTTGCAGTTGTCTTATCTAAACAAAATGCCACTCCACTCTGGCCTCCAACGTCTCTACCAGAATAAATGAAAATACTTCCATTTTCAGTTGTAAAATGTCCCTTGCCGCTCCAGCGATGTTCACTAATACCTAAAATTTGAATGTTTAACCTGTCAATCTCATCACACACTACTTTAAGCTTTCCCTCATACAGACTTCTCACATTCCACGTTGCTATTCTCACTCTGTTTCTTAGTCTGACACAGGGGATTTCCTTGGTAACACAGTCAAGATTAACTCCGTCATCACGATTACTAGTACTGGTCCCTGTGTCACACTCTTCCCCAGTGTTATCTGATCTGCCTGGCCTGGGGGTCTCGCCACCAGATCTCTTTCTTATTATGTTTTCTTTCATGGTTGTTATGGTTTCTTGGCAAGTTTTGCAGAAGGTAGTTTGCCATTGCTTTCCTTCTGGGCAGTGACTGTACTAGTCGGTGGCCATAGCCATTGTCTCTACTGATGAGATCATCTGCCTATCGCCGCAGAGTGAAAGACCATAACCAACAACAATCTGTCGGCTGCTCTCACACTCCATCCACCACCTGCTTCCATGGCTTCACGTAACCCTGATCGGGGGGCTAAACGGGTACTCCACCTTGCCCAAGGGTGTCCCGTAGACTAACGGAGGAAAGGAGGCGTCTTACATCTCCTTTGATAGGGGATACCCCTACCCCACTAACCGGGAAATACTACATAGAGAGAATTAATACTTCCTATATTTTGTTAACACTTATGCATATATATCTATTTCTTTAGATAACTGTGAAAAAGTTACAACACCTTTTGGCAATAAATGAATAAAGTAATGATGGAAGTCCATACTGGCGATCCCTTTCATCTCTTGAATAAGTCTCAGACTTCTTATCAGCAACACAATCAGTTCATACATGCACTTTTAAACCTCAATAAGATATTTCTCCTTCAGTCTAATCTTGATACTTTATACACTTGATTGTAGTTATTACTTGACATGGACATTTCACATCCATACTTGAACAGTTTCTTCATGAACAAAGTAGGTGTAAATCACTTTGGTCTTCAAAATATCCTGTCAACAACATTTGCAATTGTTGCAACCATACTATCATAGTTACATATTTATTTCATTGATTATAGATTGTGGCTTGCAAACAAATAATGATAGTGACATACTCAAGACTAGAACACGGAGCACATGACACAATCGAAACTTGATGAAATTCCACGCGACATAATCTAGATAAGAACACATTCCTCATGACATAATCTAGACAAGAACACATTTAATATGACATAACCGAGACAAGAACACATTCCTCATGACATAATCTAGACAAGAACATACTCCACATGACATATTTAGGCAAGAACACATTTAATATGACATAACCGAGACAAGAACACATTCCATTGATCGTGTAAGATAATGAACCATGACCGCCCCTGCTGAACGCAATAGCACTTTATGATGCATTGTTTGAATTGTCCACAACAGGGGAAGCAACACATCAATTGTATTCTTATATTCAGGACAGCCGCGGTAGGACGGTGGCTTGCACACTTTCCTGGTGATCTTTCGAAGAACTTTTTTTCAAAATTACGACGGCGGCGTTTACTTCCAAGAACATTTATGGATACCCGTTTACATTTGGTCTACTTGAGAGCCCAGGTCAATTTTTTTTAAAAACCAATCCTCGTCTAAATGGGGATTTAAACACATATCCAACAGACAGGAAAACAAGTGTGCTAGTACTTGCACTACCGAAGCTGCTTCAATGCTGGTACAATGCAAGATTTAGCGCGCACACGGAACTTTGGTTAACACGTCTAGAATGGAATCACTTCGATATATCGTCAATGACAACATCATCCCATGACCTGCCACTGTCTATACAGTCAGCCATTGCTTTGATTACTTTGGCAAGTCTTCGATCCAGGGCGTCAAAATGAGGCTCTATGAGAATGGGAGACATGGGATCAGAGCTGAGTGACCTTCTCATGACGTCACTGAGATGTTCGGGGCCTGCATAGAGTTTGATGAAAGTTGCCAAAGTGGACAGTCGTATCTTACAGCACTGTGCCAGTATCACTAAAGCCGTGTCATCGTCTTTCCTCCACCTGGCAAACCTGCAAAGATAACACAAGCAAAGCCGAACATTATTTGTCAGAAATGATACCTTGTATTGTTAACTAAAGTTAATATAGCTTTATGTCTGTAATACCATAATTTATTGTGTGCATTTACCACAGCTCATAGTATCAACAACAACAAAAGCAAATGTTTCAAATTCTTCATCATTATTATTATCTTGGGTGCCATCTACTAATTCCAGTAGGAGAATACTCTACCTATATCTGTCGATGTATATGGTCTACATTGTTTTCTCTTATACTTATTACTTTTCGTTCTATTTATTCGACTACCGATCAATACAATTACTTTGCACTCTGTATTTCTCTGTACTGGAGAGCTTTGGCCATCCTAGACCATAATTTTCTTCTTCTTCTTCAGCGTTCCGAGCCATTGAGGTTCTTTGCTGCAAATACAATCCGTCTCCATTCGTCTCTCTGGTGGACCTTCTCTTGCCAGTCGTTGATTCCAAGTGCTTGTAGGTCTGTACATGTATTATCTCTCCACCGCCTTCTTGGTCTACCTCGGGGTCTACGGTCATTTATTTCCTGAGTGTAAGCGAGTTTTGTTTCCCTATTATCTTCCATTCTTTCTATATGCCCCAGCCATTGTAGTCTATTAGCCTTCATGATACCAGTGATTAGCGGGGACTTAAACAGATCATAAATGTCTTTGTTACTTCTTCTTTTCCACTCTCCACTTTGTGTATCCCTAATGGGTCCAAAGATGCGTCTTAAAATTTTGTTCTCAAAGGTTTGTAACAAGGCTTCGTCTCCTTTCGTTGTACTCCAGGTTTCAGAGCCATACAGCACAACTGGTCTGATCAGTGTTTTGTATATTGTGATTTTGGTGTTACGAGATAGCGCCTTTGATTTTAGTAGATGTTGTAGTGCATAGTATATCTTATTTCCAGAGTTGATTCTAGTTTGTATTTCTTCCCTTATGATGTTGGAGCAGTTGAAGATTGTACCCAGGTATTTGTATGTTTCCGTTCTTTTAATGGTCATATTATCTATTTGTATGTGGCCAGAGTTTCTAGCCATTCCGTCTCTTGAAATTACCATATATTCATAATTTTAGGAATGGAAAATCCCAACTACACCTCTCCGTGGTAGAGGATGGGAAAGACATCACGGTGTGGCTAACGCAGTAGTGGGGACCGAGTATCCACCGGAATAAGTGGTCAACTGCAGCTGAGGAGAGCAGGAAACTCACTTGTCCTTACAATCGGAAATGGCTGTCAAGGGCAGAGGTAAAAGACTCCATGTGGATGTGGCAGGCAAGGGAAATCACTACATCATCTTCCTAAGACTTCTTGGCAAAGCATATTTCAGTTAGTGAACGACGTTAATAGCTGTCTTAGGACATCCTCGTCCGGCAGGGACAGTCATGAGCCACAGGTGACACCAGACCGTCATCCAGCTACTGATGGCAAAATCAAAACTAAATTAAATCAATTTAGAGTAGGAACATGTAACGTTATGACATTAAATGAGCTGGGAAAGTTGAACAATGTTCTAGGAAAGAAGGATAGCATGAAAATGAATATACTAGGCGTAAGTGAGATGAGATCGGAGGGATCGGGCAAAATTATAGTTGACAACCACACAATAATTTATTCTGTAGAGGATACACATGAAAAAGGTGTAGGAATAATATTTGATGAAAAAACAGCCAAGTCAATTCATGGATGCCGGTGTATTTTGATAGGGTTATTATGGTCAAAAACAAAGGCAAACCATTAGATATAAGTATTATGCAAGTATATGCAACAATAACAAGCAGTAGTGATGAAGAAATACAAGACTTTTAAGATGAAATAGAAATGGCGGTGGCTCAAATTGGATGACAAAGAATAAAAATAATACTTAAAGATTTTAATGCAAAGGTAGGAAAGGGGAAAATGGAGAATGTTGTGGGGAATTATGGTGGTCTTGGTACAAGAAATGAAAGAGGAGAAAAACTCCAATTAGTTAGTTAGTTAGTTAGTCTTTCCTCTTGAGCCTAAGGCGGCGCATAGGGCAGAAGTCCTGACTCCCCATGCTTGGCGGTTCGCTGCTACCTGTTGTAGATCTCCAATAGAATGGCAAATATCAATGATATGATAATTGGAAACACATAGTTTAAACACTATAAAAACGATTATACACACGGAAAAGACCTGATAAGAAAATACGCAACCAAATTGACTAGACATTTATTGATAAAAGATCTTAAAATGCATTAATTAATGTAAAGACAATGTCTGGTGTGTATGCAATAGTGATCACGTACCACAATGTGAAAAAATAACAGTGAGATTAAAGAGATGGGGAAAAAAGGTTAAGAACGTGAGGCTGAATAAATAGGTTCTGAAAGTAGATAAATATATTCAAGAACAATACAGAGTGACTGTAAAAAATAGGTACAATGCAATAGGTAAAATACAGAGTATAAATGAAAATGGGACATTTTAAGGGACTCCATTTATCAAACTAGCATAGAAATAACCGAAGAAAAGCCACAAAGCTAAGAAAAGATGAAGGAATGAAGAAATCTTAATCCTGAAGGACGAAAGAACACAGAGTAAAAATTACGAACAAGAATATGCTAACGTAAATAAGAAATAAGAGATACATGTGTGAAGGCAAAATAAAGTTGGTTAAACGAGCAGTGCAAAACAAATGGAATCAAATTCCATTAAAGATACAATAAATATGCACAGACAAATAAGTGAGCTCATGGGATGACAAATAATATCAAATACAAACGGGAAAGATATTATTTGAGGAAGGTGCTATAATGAAGAGGTGGAATGAGTATATAAGAGATATATATGATTGAGAAAGGGCAAAATTAACAGAAGAATGTAACTTAGAAGGTCCAACTATTCTAAAACAAGAAGTCGCTGACACTATCAGACATATGAAGAAAGGAAAAACGGCTGGGCCAGATGAAATCATAATACAAGAATTAGAACTATTGGCAAAATTTGGAGTAGATATATTATTCAAAACGTTCAATGATATTTACAACAGTGATTATTTACCGAGCGATATGCTGAAATATGTATGTATAGCTATACCAAAAAGACGAGAAGCAATTGAATGTGAAGATTTTCGTACAATTAACCTCATAAACCATACCACTAAGCTTCTACTCAGAATTATAATGAGAATAACCAGAAAGAAAATAAAAATTGAAATTAATGAAGAACAGTATGGATTTGTGGAAGGAAAGGGTACAGTCAATGCAAAATATACATGACGGACACTAATAGAAAAGGTCAACAAAGACATAGAAAGACAAATATTTATGCTTCATATGTTATACTAAGGCATTTTTATGAAGTAAAACATAACAAACTGATTAAAATGTTGGAACATATCATCATTGATAGGAAAGATTTGAGAATAATAAAGAATATTTACTGGAATCAAGTAGCAGCAATTAAAATTAGATATAAAGACGGCAGTTAAGAACAGATAAAGCCAAGAGTACGACAGGGATGCGTCTTGTCACCGGATCTCTTCTCCCTATATAGCGAAGTAATAGTGAGAGAGATCAAAGATTCGACAGGAATATTAATCGGAGGTTATAACATAAATAATATACGCTAGGCAGATAACACTATATTCGTGGCGGATAATTCAACAGACCTACAACAATTATTGGACATTGTAGTAACAGAGAGTGCAAAGAAAGGACTCTCCTTGAATATCAAGAAAACAGTAACAATATTGATATCAAAGAAAATGATGACATCAATTGGGACATAGAAATAGAATGGAAAATTCTTAGCCAAGTGTATATTTTAAATACCTAGGGGCATTTATAAAATCAGATGGAAGATGTACAGTAGCGATTAAGAGCAGAATAGGGCAAGCAAAAGCCACATTTCATAAAATGAAGAGTATCTTATGCAATAAGTCAATATCACTGAATGTAACAAAGAGAGTGCTGGAATGCTATATAGAACCGGTTTTGCTGCAAGGCAGTGAATCTTGGAATGTAAATGAACAAATTAAGGATAAATTAGAAGCAACAAAGATGTAGTTCCTGAGACGAATGTTGAGATTTCCTTGGACTGCCTTAGTAACTAACAACGATTGCCTGAAACAGGCTAATGAAACTAGAACATTATATACAACAATAAGAAAGAGACAAACAGCTTTTTCGGTCATGTGATGAGAAGAAAGGCATTGGAGAACATCGTGACAACTGGAAAGATCGATGGGAAGAGAGGCAGAGGCAGACCAAGAGAAATTATGCTGGATGGATTGAGACGAACATCATTAGCAGAGTTGATCCAGAACACTAAATACCGAGATCTGTGGAGAGTCATGAACGCCTACGCTAGCTTCCAGGGAACATGATGATCGTTCCTACTATTCTATAGCACCTCTATTGTAATATGTATCTCCAACTAACATATTCCCTGGCTTTCTTATATTTGTTTTAAAAATAAATATGAGATGCTTTTCCACCCCTAGAGGCTTATTTTGTATATGATGTTTGTCCCAGGTTTTTAATAAACCAATCGGCATTCGATGGGTGATACATTCAGTATCACATCTACAGCCTTGATGTCCCAACTGGTACTAACTTTAGACTGGGCCCACCTGGAAGTCTCGGTCAAGTTTAACAAAATCCCACCCTTGAAGAGATTCGAAAATATGACCCCCATGCCGTCAGGCAGGCCACTAGGCTAATGCGACTTGTGTTTATTCCTGTTTACTGCATGCAATGTTCATAGGTTACTACACAAGACAACATAAGGTACACGAAGTAGGGGTATTCTGAAATCAGATACTACTTGTTAGTATTCCAGTGTTACATGAGGTACCGGTTACAACCCTCACTGTATTTCCTTTCCAGATCATTATCGTTTAACGGATACTTAACAGAACTTCGATCTCATACGAACAGATTCTCGTTCTTTTCATCATCATCATGTGCCAAGCCGATTAGTATGTGTGATCATGTTTCACAATCTCGCACGGTCACCAGATTCGTGGATCAGCTTCCTGTTCATGTCTCGACCTTGCCACGTGGTGAAGCCATTCAGATATTTACTTCTCTGCCTTCCCCTTGTTCTTTTCCTCTCAATCGTGCCAGTTGTCACTTAGTTTTCTGATTTATTTCTTCCTATAACATGTACAAAACAATGTTGACTGTCTACGTCTAATTTCTCTAGTCATTTTACGGTTCTCATTGCTTCGGCTAGGACTTGCTCATTGGTTTTTCTGCCTGTCCATTGTATTTCCCTTTTTCTAAGAAACCACCTCTCCAATGCCATTGATTGTTTCTCAAATTGTTTTTTAATTGTCCACGTTTTACGTCCATACAAAAGTACATGTTTTGCATAGCACGTCATCACATGTGTTCTAGTTGCAATTGACATTTTTTTATTTGTCAGTACGTTTTCCATCTTGCAACTAACAGAAGTGCTGCAGAACTGGATTACATGAACTGAACTAGGTCAAAGCATTGTGTTCGCTTCTCAGAAACAAGACGTACAGGCGGAATTCCATCCATAATCCGTTGTCGTGGGTTCACATGGACAGATGACCTGGCTTAATCAGCTTGAAGTGTCTCAAAATACACTCGATCCTTCAGTGTGAAGTATTTACTGTCCAACGATCATCCAACTACACGAACTGGGAATGAATCCTGGTCAAGCACGACACTGCTGCCGTCAATGTCCAGAGACGCGATGTCCTAGTCTACTTATTGGAGCAGTGAGCAAAAATACACAGGCATTTCCACTGTGCTGTATGACATAATATAACATCTAGCGAGCCTCTTGATCTTTACTTCAAAACACTTATTGGATTTATCTGTTTTAGGATACGAATCGAGGATGACAAAAACTGGTCATCTCACCAAATAATATCATATCCAAAGAAAGATGTATCAGATGGCATGCAAACTGCAAAATCTGCATGTCATTGTATTTAACATGAACATAAATTGACAAATGACCAGCGATATCAACTTACCCTTTTCCGTTGTCGATGTGAAGTACGAAGCTTTCATTTCCCAGAGAAATAAACGTCTCTATGTGGTGTCTGTCCATATTACCTGTGTATATTGTATGTTAAATGTTAAGGACCTTTGAGTCGCACTGTATGTGTGGTGCTGAACCATATTTATATAGACCAATAGGCGCTCGGGGGCCGATGTGGTGTCACACGGGCAGCTTATTCTTCCCAAGACATTCCGTGATTCCCTTTTGGAAGTCCATGTCAACATTTCGTATTTGACTTTTTGTAAAGACACGCTATCATTATTATATCATTGTTATCAACATCACACACGTTTATGCACCAACAACAGACATCAGTGGTTACAGCATCGATAAATGTTATAATTATTTGGAGAATGCCCTCAAGAAGATGGTGTTAGTGGGTTTCGTATGAGACGGAAGATATTATGGTATTTTGGGTAGTACTATAACAAACTAGCGTAGCAAACATCAGTATAAACACTTGGAAGGGTCGCAACAATAATAACGAGCAAGCAATAGTAAATGCTTTAATTACACAGAGATATCTGGAGATATCAAATTCAATAAAAGGATATTGGACTGTGCCAGACAGAATATTGATGGTAAAGTTGAGTGCAGACCTTGTAATCTAAACATCATTCAAGTTTATTTCACCAACAACAGACAGCAGTGACGACAGCAATGCTGGATTGTATAATGATTTGGATAATACCTTCAAAACGTGCAAGTATTCAGAATTAAATAAAATGGTTGACGCTAATGCTAAAGTTGGAAATCAACAGGACTGATGCATATTAGGAAAGTATGGGCTATGGAAACAGAATGAAAGAGATTTCAGACGTGTACAGTGGGCAAAAGAGCACGAGATGATTATTGGAAACACCTGGTATTAACATCTCCCAAGGAGATGATGGATATGGAGGAGTCCTGACCATGACAACATAAAGCAGACTGATTACATCCTCATCAACAGAAATTGGTATATGCCTTAACAGTCGCAACAACTATACAAAGTGCAGACTGCTACAGCGACCATGGATTAATCATAAGCAATATACATGTGCCGGCTTCTTGGCCTAGAGGATAGCTACTTTTCTCCGTAATCTCGTAGACTCTCGTAAATAACGTGACAACGGTGAGAATCAGCAGTGGTTCGAATCGCGTCGGTAACTTACGAGGTATGTGAGCCAGCCGCTCAGAAACAATGGCAAACTACTGAGCTTAATCTTGCCAAGAAATCAACAATCAGCTGAAAGATGCTAATGTCAACAGCGATGTCCTGTAAAGGATACGCAAAACATTTAATATACATGTGAAATTAAAGAACGTCAAATATAAACACATATTTTCAGACCATTAGAAGATTTGAGAGGAATCACCATTGGGAGACGTAACATCAATAGATTTGTGGATGATACAGTATTGAATGTAGACAATGAGCAGGATCTGCAACATTTAGTAGATGTGGTTGTTGCACACTGTGAACAACAAGGGCTAGAATTAAACTGTAAGATGACACAGATTATGGTCGTCATTCATTCATTCATTCATTAATTCATTCATTCATTCATTCATTCAGTGGCACCTTGCCGTCTTGGCAAGTGTTAGTTTGTTACATTGTGCTTCAAAATAGCATAATAACTATAACCCATGGCGGTAGCGTATGTGACTCATCTGACCAATTCGCGCTGTAAATGCTCGTCCACATTTGATGCATGTGAACACATGGTCATTTTCACCATCACGTACCATCTTCCATCTCAGGCGCTCAGAGTGCGAATTATGTGCACTCATTTTCACCTTTGTCTTTATGACATTTCTGATGTTCGCCCTCGATGCAACACATTCGGTGGCGACTTCCTCCAAATGTGCGTTACGAATACCTGTATCAATGAGTCCTGCTTACACACATCTTTGTATCGTAGTAGAGGCCGACCATGAGATCTCCTACCCATCTGTAATTCACCAAAAAGATGTCTTTTGGTATTCTGCCATCACCCATCCTCCTAACATGTCCTGTCCATCTAAGTTTACGAAGACAGAGCATGGAAAAAACAGTCACACAGCCTGATCTTTCCAATACTTCAGTATTTGTGATTTTGTCTTGCCACTTAACACCAAGTATTCTTCGCAGACACCGCAAATGAAAGCTGTTTAAACGTGTCTCTTGGTGTGAGTACGTTGACTAAGCTTCATTGCCATAAAGAATAGTACTAATGATACAGGCATGATAGACAAGGACTTTTGATTTGGCCTTTTTGTTGTTGTTGTTGTTGTTTTGTTTTGTTGTTCATTGTTGTTGCTGCCTTACCAATCTGATGTTATTTTCCGGATCTAGGGATAATTTGCTATTTACCTCTGATCCTAAATATGTAAAATGGTCTGACTATTTTCAGTTCGGCGTAGTATATAACTATTGATGGCACCCCATGTGCACCTTGTGACATAATCTGTGTCTTCTTTTTACTAAATGTTAAAACAAATTCAGATCAAACATTGGAGAATGCAGATAATAGACGTTGGAAATCGTCCTAGGAGTGGGTCGTAATTGTAGGATCATCTGCAAACAGCAACTCTGTGATCAGTACCCTTTTAATTTTGGTCTTGGTCTTAAATATCTGAGCATTTTAGAGGCCACCTTCTAAGCGTGAGTGAATATATATATATATATATATATATATATATATATATATATATATATATATATATATATATATATATATATATATATATATATATATATATATACCACCATCACGGTCCTTCTCGCCAGCATAGTTCTATTAGATTGTGGATCTGTAGAGTGAGTGTGCCTTGCCTACTCCTGATAACCTCTATAGCCCATGCAGGATGATCCCTCTCTCGACCTGCCTAGATCGCTCCAGAGGAAAGATAACACCAATACATCTGGAACAAGACAAGCTGCAGATGCTGCCGGATCAGCAAAGCAATGCTCTAACTGTCCGCCTCTCGGCGCTTTCATCATTCACCCGCTGCCAACCAAGGCTTAGGGTCTGGTCTGCCCTGCCTTGACATTTTGTCTTTAGGTTGCATTTCCTAGCACCAGGATAAGGCTTGTACCCTCCCATTTGCTCTCCTCCGTCCGAAGCCGTTGACACAATGTGGTGTGTCGAGTTTGTAAAGCGCAGCCCAATATTCGGCGCTAACAGAAAGCAGGTAGTCCCGTCTATTGTCATATGGTAGCTCAGTCATATCTGACTGAGACCTGATACCTTGGTAGTCACTAGGAAAGAAGGAAATACTACAATGTAATTTAAAAGTAAATGGGAATATTCTAAAACAAGTGGATCGGCACAATTATATCGGAACAGTCATAACTTCTGATGGGAGATGCCTTGAAGAGATTAGAACAAGAATCGCTATGGCGAAGGTAGCCTATTGCAAGATGGAAAAAAATACTAACCAATAAAACGATCTCATTTGCAACGAGAGAAAGAATGTTGAAGTTCTACATAAAACCTGTACTTTTGTTTGGGTGTGAAACATGGACAATGAGCAAACAAGCTGAAAAACATATGATGGCTGTAGAAATGTAATTTTTGAGGAAAATGCAAAGAATACAACGGATGGCAGAAAACCAACTGACCAAGTGAAAAAAGAAACAAAATAGAACCGTAAACTAATTAGACCAATTAGACGTAGACAGTCACACATTTTTGGGCATGTTATGAGAAGAAATACATTGGAGAACTTTGTGTAAGTAGGATGGTGTGTTGAGGATAGCAAACTGACAAGTACTAATGCCATTTTTAATCACTCTTTCAACAAATCTGTCCGGTTATTACAATATATTTTGGTCGGCTGAGTGGTCACAGGTATGGTGTTCGCCTCGAGTACTGGAGGGCCCGGGTTCAAGCCCCGGTGAAGGCCGGAATTTATTCACTTGGAATTCTAGTAAGAAAATGTTCCCTGGGCTCTGGGGTTAGTGAGATCGGACGCCCGTGTGTATTGTTGCACACGTAAAACATCCCTTGGCAGTTGGAAATCGAAAAAGAGTAGCCTAACGGTGCTGCCCGGACAAAATTTCGAATTAACAATCTACCTAAAGTATGTCAGGATCCTCGACGGTACTACGGAGTTCGTGCACTGAGCTGAGATTCCCCTTACTCAGGCTTGAGTTAGGAGTTGAACGGAGCACTTATGTGTCATTATGTTGATCCGTCGATTAAACTAAACTAAACTAAACTAAACTAAACTAAACTAAATTACAATATATTTTATTACGTCGAACAACACAGAAGAGGAAAGTGCTCCAAACCAAATCCAGAGGTAAACAGACACCAGGTATTCTAGAAGACAAGTGAGGAGGCCATCGAGGGTTCTGCTGACTGCACATTGGTCATGATAAGAACAGCAGAGGAGACTGCACAAACACTTCATCGTCGAAAGCCGATTCTACAGAAACAGTCTCAACATAAAAAGAGGTAAACATGAAAAATAAAGCAACAGCGACCATCAATAACGAGACAACAACGTTACAATAGCATTCAGCCCTTGAATGGAAAGAAGACACAGAAGAACAAAAATCACCATACTAGAAACAAAATAGAAGCTCACATGTTAGCACTGCCGCCAAACAATCCTTCTCCTTCTAGAGAATGTCCACGGCAAAAGAACTGTTGCCAATTTACGGAAACCCCACGAAGATGCAATGATCACAGACAGAATATCAGACAAGACAGCCATCATGCTTTGATGAAAACAGGTTCTATGTAACACTTCAGTACTCTCTTTCCATTAATGATCGTGACTAATCGTATATGATACTTTATCAATTTTAGACTAGCAACTTTAGCGGCAATACAAGTAGCATGCGAAGAAAATACCAGCGACTGTTAAAATTAATCTGTTATAACACAGATGTGTACAACAATGAAAGAAAATCATTTCGTTTGTTAAATCTTACCGGTAAAGTAATCAAACAATTAGATCCAATGTTGAAACTTACCGGTAAAGTAATCAAACATAAAAATGTCAATTAGATCCAATGTTGAAACTTACCGGTAAAGTAATCAAACATAGAAATGTCAATTAGATCCAATGTTGAAACCTAACGGTAAACTAGTCAAACATAAAAATGTCAATTAGTTCCAATGTTGAAACAAACCGGTAAAGTAATCAAACATAAAAATGTCAATTAGATACAATGTTGAAACTTACCGGTAAAGTAATCAAACATAAAAATGTCAATTAGATACAATGTTGAAACTTACCGGTAAAGTAATCAAATACAGAAATGTCAATTAGATCCAAGAATGTCCGAGACCCAATCATTGATGAATGCCGCCTGACCGTGTTATTACAATAGTTATCGTCATTTATCCATGTTGACTGAAATGTACGACAACGTGAAATCAATCAAACATGTCCGACAATACGTAATCTAATCGGAAAATATATATGTTTAATTTAGGGCATAAAGTATGCTATTTCACGGAGCAAGCTATTTCATGTATATATTAGAAATATAATTCTAGAAATAAAATGTTTCGTTCATGATTTAAGAAATATACATTTATGAACAGAAATGTTTCATCTATGGTTTAAGATATATGCATAGAAAAATATGAAATGTTTCATTTATGGTTTAGGGACGCAGAGGTGTTTCCAAGGCACCATTGCTGGGTTCTGTACTGGTCAAGACCTATTGACGCGTCCTAGCCGTGAGTCCTGGGCAACAGGTCCCTACGGGGTCCTGGCTGAAGTCAGTAGGATCGTTGATTCCTCCGAAGTCGGAGAGTGTCTGCTTGCACGGCGAGGAACCACCAGTCTGCACACCAATATGTCAGACATGGGACAACGGATACTCACGCAAACCTCAGGTCCTTTATGACATCACACTGATGCTGTACAACAGAATGTCTTCATCCGACAAACAGGACTTCACGCTGGAGATCACAGCCAGCGAACACAAGCAAGCAAGCATTTACTGTTTAAGAAATATATAGATGTATTTGAAAAAAACGAAATGTTTCATTCATGTAATAATATATAGTAATTCATAGGATATTTTTCCCCGCATATCCTTTACAGGACATCGCTGTCAACATCAGCATCTTTCAGCTGATTGTTGATTTTTGGCAAGATTACGCTCAGTAGTTTGCCATTGCTTTCTGAGCAGCCAGCTCTAATACCCCGTAAGTTACCGGCGCGGAGAGAACCGCTTCCAATTCTCGCGCAACGTCACGTTACTTACGAGAGTATGGGAGATTACGGAGAAAGTCGTGTAACCTCTAGACCAGAGGGACCGGCCATAGGATATTTACCATCTAGTATCTAGCAACGTATGTGTGATGCGCATTACAGCATGCACAAGTGGCGTTTACTTTAATAACAAAGGATATCTGAAAAATGTGCATGGTCTATTCTTCTGTATGGGTGCGAATGACGGACAATGAGCAATGAAATTATGAAGGAACTGGAGGAATTAGAAACTTGATTTTTTTTTTCTTAAATAAAATGCTGAAATTATCGTAGATAGCTACACATAAATTATGAGTTATTTACATTTGCAAGTGTTGCAAGAAGACTATTCGAAACCATAATGAAAAAACACATAATACGCATGGAGGAACATCAACAGAACAAATATAATAGAGAAATAACGCATAATAGGGTCAAGAGATTATTATCTCAGTTGACAGAGAGGATTGGAGTTGAGTTTACTCAAAAACCGACATGACATGATTCAGGATATTCCCATACGCGTTTCACCCTTATCTTCAACAACCAGTGACTAGTCCCAACACTAATGGTACCAGCTGTAATCCGAAAGTGTCCGTTTACCTTTTCTCGGAGAATTAAGTGTAGGCCACATCCTATGGCCATTTCCTGCCACACCATTCTCTCTAGGCAGTTATACTGTATATGTTTTTTTCTTACTATACATGTGTTTCCAATAGGTCTTGACCACATTTGCCGTATCAAGCAAGAATATACCACCTAGAGGTGCAGATCCAGCCAGTATGTTCGCCTGCTAATTTCCCAGCACACCAACATGCCCTCGGAAAAAAATCCAACAGATTCTACCTGTCTTAATTTTGGTTTAAATTGAAACATTCAATACTGCACGAATCATACATGTCTTCACTCTGCTCAGCATTCTCTGTGAGTTAATTTCAGTCACTTGCGCCTTGATTTCCATTCTTAGACTAAATGTCATGGTATCATATGCCAGGCTCTCCTGCACTAACACTGTCTATTAACCTTCGCTATAAACCCCCAGGCACTTCTTTTGCCTCTTATAACAGAACTATTTGTGTAGATAATCGCATCACCTGGGAGCTAAACTGTCGTGTATCAATTGTCCATTCAGCTGTGTCTACTGGACAATTCCTATACACCATATCCAATACGATTATGACCAAACACAAGTTTGACGTTTCTTCTGAATTGTTTTCCCCACTCCTCAACTCTCCCAATATTTTCTTCTCTGATTGTGTACTCTGCTTGAACCATCCATGCTTTTCCTCTTCTTAGCCAGTGATTCTTATAAGTGTCCAGGATTTCATGCAGAATGCGTTCCTTGTCCTCTACCATTCAGAGATATGACTTATTCTGCTGCACCCTGACACTGTCTGAACATGTATGAGTCTCATACACACCATCGTTGTTTCCCTGGTACATCCCAGGATCTCCCACATAGCTTCATTCTGTGTGCGCTCTAGTTTGACTAGCTGACTCTTTGACACTGTGAGCATCCGAATTTACAATCGATTACTAAGATAATTAAATGTTGATAGTGTCTGTACAACATTCTTTGCCCGGTGCTCAATGCTGCCATAATCTTCAGTGCTCCAAGTCCCTTCTTACATTCCATAACTCCTCCTTCGACGTGGTCCCTAAATGACAGGCTTCTGTCGAAGTTGATTCTCAGATACCGTATACAATTATATGTGTTAATATATCTACCATTTATTGTGAGATCTGGGACGTTAGCCTTAACAATCCTATTTTCCAGAGAAAACCATAACACAGACGCCTTATCTGGGTTGATGACATCACACATCTCTGTGCACCAGTCAGCTACCTTGTTTGTTGTTTCCTGCAACTCTTGTGGAAATTACATCATATCTCTCACCTGCCTATAAGCAAGGACATCATCTGCAAATGTCATTGTTCTCCAATTCCGTGTCCCTCAATGCGTGTAATTTTGCTTGTACACATATTAAAGAGCTGAGATGAGAATGCATAACCATGTGGTAATTCCTGAGTAATAATCCTCACCTCCGAGGTCCATGAACCTAGGCGAAGAGCACCCCTAAGAGAGTGCAGGATAGCTGCTATACAATTCACTACGCTGGGACTAACATTCATCCCCATAAGAGTTCGCATTATGAGATACAATATGACTCTGGGAGTCTCTGTGGCGAAATGGTCAAGCCGTTTGACTCGTGCTCCGAAGGTTGTAGGTTCGATTCCGGGCCGCGTCCTTCGGTTTACGAGTTAAATGTTTCGGAGATTCTTGTGGGTCGTCGCTAAAAGCTACGGAGTTCGTGCTTTGTGCGACGCTTTCCGTGCTGTGGAAAGAGACCGAGCCATATGAGATAAAACCCGGTGCAATGAAGTCGACCCTGTCGACTTTTAAGCGACTTTTTATATGACTCTGTTATTGTAATCTCCTCCAAATCTGTTACACTTATCCTTCGTGTGAGCATACCTGTATCTTCTACCCGTATGACATTCTCGTAACTGCCGTCCCTGGTAAAACCTGTCAGATGCTCCATAATTGTGATCTGTCTATGTTATAAACCTTTTCAGAAAGACCTCATCTTTCTCGTTTTCAACGGATAAAAAGAGGACTGGCGAATCAGGAGCATTGCCCACGCTACATTATCCTTATAAATCACTTATCACCCATACTGAAGCATCCAGTTATAATTATGACCATAAAAGGACAGGTAATAAATAGAACATTCACACCAACCCAATGTTACTAATGTCAAACTAGGGCATTATCCAAATCACACTGCCGCAGATTAACGCCTGTGAGATGAGATGCTTAAGGAAAGCTGCCAATTTAACTATTCGAGACGAAGTAAGAAATTATGATATCAGACAGATAGTGGGATCAACACCTTGTGCCACATACATTGAAAAACAGAAGATCAAATAATTCGGCAATCTCGTTAGATCTACATCAAAGAACATCTGCTAAGAGTACAAGAGGATGGCTGAGAAGAAAATGGATTGACGACACCAAAGACATAGTGCAATCACACGGAATGGCACTATTCAGTGCCACCTATCGGGCGCTGGATAGCCAAGTATTCCTTCCCACTACGCTTGGCAGCAAAAGTGGAAGCTGATGATGCTAATGACTGAATTAATAACTGTTAGACAATGGAATATTGGAAATGTAAAAGCAAGGAAAATAGAAGTTGATAGTTGATAATAAATTATTCATCGTGGATGCTTTGAAACATAAGACTCAGTTGCTAACTTCTGGGCCTGAAAGAATTAATTGTGATTTTATTTATTAGAATGTTTATATCATAGGACCGGGAGAAAGATGTGACCTCCGGAAATAGCATTTGTCTCAGCACAGACCACGCGTCTCTTCCGGTATTAACCACAAACAGATTAATTCAGAATGACCAGTCTTCACCGGTCGCCCGTAATTTTTCTCGATGGATAGCTCCAGTCGGCCAGACTTCCTCCTTCAGTTCGGCGAAGTCAGAACAGACTTGTAGGACGTGCTTTGGAGTTTGTTTAAGTGCCCCACATTTTCAAGAGGCAGAGTCATTGAGACTCATGCAATAGCGGTGTGCTCAGAATCCACAATTTGTAACAGTACATTAATTAGATTACCTGAGTGAAATTCGGGGATCGCATGAAAGGGTTATCCAGGCTGATAATATGACCCAGCACGTGGAGAGGAAGAGTTAAAGACACTGCCGCTTCTATAATGTCTCCGCGACCACAAAATGGATGGTCAGGTCCACAATGCAGATTACATACAGGTGCAAAACATCGATTGCCAACTGAAAAAGTCATTGTCGTAAATTAGTCTTCAGGCTAAGTTAAGAAAGGAACATACATTCACATACAAGGCAAGTGGATAAGTTGCTTATCCTTTACAGGACGTAGAAGTCAACCCCAGCATTTTGTACCTGTTCAGGATTCCTGGGCAAATTTACGTTCAGTAGTTTGCCAACGCTTTCTGAACTACCGGCGCCCATGCCATTTCATTAAAAAGAAACGTAAGATGGTCTGCTGCAAAATCGCCCACATCTGTGTTTCGAACGCGGTATGCGGGATTATGAACAGCTCCCGTAAACTCTTCTCCACGGAGTCGTAAGAATAAAACCCATTACAGGAAGAGATGTACCGCAGGAATATCTATTATTAGACAATAACTGGTTCCTTTTAAATTAAACGCGCTCCAATGACCCGGGTTTTCAACACTGTTTATCAATAAACCTGCAGATGCACTGCAGACAATGACAAGGGAGCAGTCGGACTAGTGTTCGATGTTAGCTCATGTCGTAAGCTATGAGAGGGAATGAGTGTTTGTTTGTTTGTTTTTAAAATGATTCACTATTATTATTTGTAGTAGTAGTAATAGTAGTAGTAGTAGTAGTAGTAGTAGTAGTAGTAGTAGTAGTAGTAGTAGTAGTAGTAGTAGTAGTAGTAGTAGTAGTAGTAGTAGTAGTAGTAGTTGTTGTTGTTGTTGTTGTAGTTGTTGTTGTTGTAGTTGTTGTTGTTGGTGTTGTAATAGTTATGGTTCCAACTTCATAGCAGCAGGTCTACCCATAATTGCTCTAGTCCTATGCCAGCGAAAACCACACGCAATATTCATCATTGCCTTGTGTGAATCCCCGAAGTAAACATGCGTTTGACACAACCACATCACCAGAGCAGGTCGCCCTCCACTTGAATGTGCAAGTCATTGTCAAAGAAGACAGCCGTACGGAAAAAACAAGCAGCGTGCACACGCATCATCGCTTAAGGCAACCGCCGGAGTCAGGGCAACTAGCCATTCGCCCGTTTTAAAGTGTGGACTTCAGAACACAGCTAACATTAACACTAACAAACAGCATTTCGTTGTTTGTCGAGACTCCTGTCTTTTCCACTTTTCACACTGGGCAGTGGGGAGCGTTTTGTGTGATAATCACTGGCACAGGAACGGAGCATAATGGGGACGACCCGTTGCTGTGAAGTTGGAACTGCGACTAACTAACTAACTAATTTCGAAAGAAATCCTCAACTGTCAGTGTCGCACCAGGCACTCAACTCAACCTAAATCGGGTCCTTAAGTCCAAACATACAAACAATAAAATTGCATATCGTGCCCTGAGACAATTAACTCGCCAAGGACTTATTGACTTGCCTGCTTGTTGGTCAGGTAACGTTAAGTATTAACTTTGGACTATTATAAAAGAAAAAGAAAGTTGAGAGACTATAAAAATGAAAGCTATAGGTCCGCGGTCATTATGGTGTCTAGCTCGTCATTCGTCGAAGTCATCTGGAGGCGGAAGGTCGGGAACCAGATTTTCAGAACTCGTCGTCTGCTACGTGAGGGGAAAAAACTGGCCACCTATCCCACTGTGCATGCAGGCTTACAAACTGTGACAGTTCTAGCACATCGCATGCGCATGGCACGTTCATGCTGCGGAACTGTTTTTGTCAATGAAGCAAGAATGTAGTATTTAGATGACTGTTTATTTTTCTTTAATCGTTGTATTTTGCCTTTTAATCTTTGTATGTCGTTGGTGATCATGTCTGTCCACAGCTTCCTGTCTCTTTCGCTGCGAATAAATTCTTATACCGACTTTTCTCCATGGTTTGACGTCAAACTGTGCAGCAAATTGTCTCTGGTCTCACTCTGCCTCTCTGGTGGGTGGAGGATGTATGTGTGGGTTGTGAGGGTGTGTGTGTTTGGGAGATGTTTAAGAGTGGATGGGGGATGTGTGGGTGGGTGGGGAGATGTGTGTGGGTTGGGGTGGTGGGTGGGCGGGGGTGTGTGTGCGTGTGGGGATGTGTGTGTGCATCTTTGTGTGTGGGTGGGTGGGGCTATGTGTGTGTATGGGTGGGGAGATGTGGGTGGTTGGGGGGATGTGTGTGGGTGGGGAGATGTGTGTGAGTGAGGGATGTGTATGTTAGTAAGTGGGGGAGGTGTGGGTGGAGGATATGTGGGTGAGTGGGTATGTGTGGATTTGGGGATGTGTGTGTGGGGGGGGTTGGAGATGTGTGTGTGGGATGTTTGTGTGGGTGGGGGAATGTGTATGTGGGGATTGGTGGATGGGGGAATGCACGTGTGCCTGGGGTGGGTGGTTGGATGTGTGGGTGGGTTGTTAGATGTGTGGGTGGGTGGGGGAGAGTGGTGGGTGATGGATGTGTCTCATAACATTGTAATATGCATTTTTGTGTATTTACAATATTCATTTGACAATGTTTTTCTTGTCCTATGTATCATGCACTACTGATGAATGAAAGATGAGTGATTGGAAAGGCCGAATATATATATATATTTTTTTGTGTATTTACAATATTCATTTGACAATGTTTTTCTTGTCCTATGTATCATGCACTACTGATGAATGAAAGATGAGTGATTGGAAAGGCCGAATACAAGACGGTCCTGCGTGCCCAATTTGTTACCCTTTTAAAATAAAGTTAAATAAAATCAAAGTTTAATCAAATCAAAGCAAATCTCTTTCCCACCAGTCTTCCCGTAGTGACGAAATACTCCAGCTTTTTCCTTCTCATGACATGCCTAAAGAAAGTGGATTATTCTACATTTAACATCCTTAACGCATTCTTCATCTGCTGTTATTGAAGTACATATATATTTGACGTGTACAAGATTCGTTCCATTTACTTCGATGCTTCGTGATTTGGCAGCAGATCGTGCTGTGTTGGTTTTTTCCTGAATGGTATGGGTGCCCGTCGTTCAGAAAACAATGGCAAACTACTGATGATATCACTCAATTCCAGCATTCCGGGCAGCTATTAATGGATGGTATCACTCAATTCCAATTTTCCGGGTAGCTATCGACGGATGGTATCACTCAGTTCCAGTATTCGGGTAGCTATTAACGGATGGTATCACTCCAGCGATCCATTCAGCTATCAAGGGAAGTTGCTCAATTCGGGCAATATGTGGCTTTCATGGGATTCTTTTTTCCTATTCTCTATCCTCACTGGGGCCCTCAGCCACCTCACCACAAGCTGTCGATGGATGGTATCACTTAATGTCAGCTGTGACACGCAATGTGGTGCAATGTTATCTATGTCTCCTTCTTTTAAAATGATGATGATGCTGATGAGGCTGATGATGCTGATGATGCTGATGATGATGATGATGATGATGATGATGATGATGATGATGATGATGATGATGATGATGATGATGATGATGATGATGATGATGATGATGATGATACATGTGTGCATATGACAAGGCTTGTTACATAATTTATTGACACCGCATCGTGATTTAGTCAGAGCACCGTAGCTAAGGTTAACGCCGTAGAGTCATGGCTAGACATTAGACTCCAGACCCGATGGTAATGCGCTCGATCCTCATGGTGGCAGATTCGGATTTTAAACATTGAACTGGTCGACTTAGAAGAATAAAATGGGTACCAAAATTGTCGTGGACAGTACAGGCGGCAGGCGGGATACTGAAAACATTACCCCCAGAGTGAGAATGGTCAATGAAGATGTGGGTCTAGCACCGAATGTCCAATGTGGCGTGAATTGACCCTTTACTAAATTCTTGCTCTACCTTCCTAGTTACAGTTTCGGTAAAACACTTACTTGGCGATGTGTAGACAAAGACAACACTCGCTGGGTCCGACAGAAATTGTGCAAGATCACTTGTCATATTCAACTGTCGACCAACAGTGGGTACAGCTTTGTTAAATCCCAGCACTCTGGAATGCACAAAAATGTTTAAATCGTTTACAATTATCTATGCAATTTATTATTCTGGTAAACGACAACTTTCATTGACCTGCAATCCCACAGAACTGTGTGACTTACTTATCGACTCGACCTCGTAACTTTTTCTACCCAGCTATGCACCGATTTACGGGATAAACATTTGTCAGCATAAACACTAAACTCCTACCTTGGCGAGAGACATTTCACAAATAACGCCAAAGTTGAATGTGATGTGAAAAAGTGGTTTAGAATACATAGCACGCAGTTCTATGCAGCTGGTTTGGGAGGACTGATTGTCACGGAATTACTGGAGGTAGTCGAGCCGAATGATGAAAAGTAAAAGACAATCGGTCTCCCATGCCTGTGGGACTATTCCCCTCTTCCAGCTGTAATTTAGGACTGCTAGTAGTTTCTTTTTTGCTTAGTGCCTAGTCCTATTAGCATTTCATTTGTGATTCCATCCTATCCTGGTGATTTATTCTTTTTTAGGGTATTCATTGCCTGTTCCATTTCTTCCATTGTTAGATTTGCCATCATATATTCTGCTGCTGTCTCTGTATTACAATGGTGTATCTGTTTATCTTTGATTGCTTTCTTCTGTTCAGTTGTAATATCAATGTGGTTTGCACTGGCATAGTGTTCCATTAGTGCATTTGCAGCTTTTTTTCCTGTAAGCAAGGCATTTCCTTGTTTAATTGTTATTTGTTTGTTTCTAGATCCTTCATTGTTCATGGCTTTCGCTAGTTTCCATAGTTTGTTTCCATCCCTGTCAAATTTCAGGTTTTCTGTGTTTTCCCTCCAACAATCTCTTGTTGTTTGATTTACTGTTCTTTTATATTTTGCTGAGATGGCTTTGAGAGAGATGTTCGCTTCAGTTGTTTGTTCTCTCTCTGCGGTCTTCCTGGCATCTTCAACTGTGTCCTCCAAAATTAAAATTTGTAGTTCTTCAGTCCAGTATGGTTTGTAATTTTTCCTCGCTCCTCTTGGAATAGACTCAGTGGCCGCCTATATTATTGCTCTGTTTAGACTTTCCACCATTTGCTTCATGTTGCCATATCGTGTATTTATGTTTTCACAATATTTGTCTGTTAGTATGGCAAATCTGTCCCAATCTGCTCGTTTGTAATTCCAGCGGGGCAAAGGCTTTTACTCCTGTGGAACATACTTCATATTCATTACAAGCTTGATTGGTCTGTGGTCACTACCTGCTAATTGGTCAAGCACATGGCGATAAATTTTGTGGAGGATGTCTCCTGTGCAGAAAGCTAAGTCTGGAGTAGAAGTGGTAATCCATCTTCTGGAGTAGAAGCTCGGTGTGTCATCCGCTTTGTTGAGTAGATGGAGATTTGAGTCTATTTCCCAGTCCTCCACTTCATCTCCTCTTTTGTCAGTATCTGGGTATCTCCATCTTTCTGAACGGCTATTAAAGTCTCCGACAATAATGCAATTTGTGTCAGTTATTTTCATGTTTGAGAGTGTAAGATCCTTATCTGCCGGGCAATATAGATTGTAAATTCTTATTTTCACGTCCTTTATCATTATATCAACACCTATAATTTCGGTTTGGTTGTCAGAGATCACAGATACTTCGCTGCAAGGTATTGTATTTCGTGTAAGTATTAGAACTCCTCCTTTATGTCCTTCGCGGTCGAAACGTGTGGCCTGATATCCTCTGACTGAGAATTTGCGATTGGCGTTGAGGTGTGTCTCTTGAATGCATGCCACATCTATTCTATCTTTATGAAGACGCTGTGTTAGGGAGACTTTCTTCTTGTAAACTCCTTCGCATTCCACTGTAGTATGTTGAGTGTCCGGGGTATTTGGTCAGTAGCTCTTAACCTACTCCTCTGTGCCTTGACTCTACAGCACAGGGAAAGGTGACCACCAGTAGTCATGGGTGGACCCCCTCGAGGCAGGGGGCCCGGCACTATCACCGCCTGATGGGACTTCGCGGGATTAGCACCATAACGATTAAATTTGATTTCTGACATCATGAATTAAGTTACGTTGCACTGCTTTGTCAAGCCTGTGGCTCAGTACATCCGATTTCGACAAGCATTTATTCGGGGTGCTTTCCCTAGCCTTTGACTGTCCCCAGTCTACCTACAAGTCAGCAGGTTTGTGTGTCTCTTCGTCTGGTCCCTCTCCCTTGACCTGTCCGACATGGGTGACCCTACCAGTAGCTGTGCTACCGTCGGCATATCTCTTGGGGTCATTGGAACACGCAAGCCACTCTACCTCGTCACGGTGGACACACAGCAGAGGGGAGACAATCGGTCTAGACCGCTGCAACTTTTGTTGTTAGTGGGGAAAGAGCTTTCATCAGATCAAACACAGTCAAGAGCTTTTGAAAAGTCCCCAAGATCTAAAGAGACCTGTCGGCATGTTGGTTTGCCCGGATCTCAAGATGAGAGAGAAAGCGCCGTCTTGACTTGGTTGGCGCCAAGCCAATGACGTCAGTCAGACAAAATTCTCGGCTGTCTGAAAATAACTAAACTTGCGATCAGTGTGTAGGATGGACTACTAATAAAGGGAGTGTTTGTTCCAAGTTCGCCAATCGCCAAGGTGGAGATTAAGTCCAGGTACGTCACGGGCATTATTCCAGCAGCTGTATTACCTGATCCCCTATTTCCCGTGATCCTTGGTACGAAGTACGTTTTCTTGGGGGTGCCCAAACAACCTGCCCACCTGGGAGCAGTAACCACTGGATCCAAAAGGGAAGAAAGAAGAGGCAGATACACTAGGCACCAAACCTGTGCCAGAGGAATTGCATACTGCCCAGAGGAAGGACACAACGTTGCGTCCTTGCTACAAGAAGCTGCAGAAAAGTGCTAACCCACCAAAACGGGGGCAATACTTTCTGAGGAATCGACTGCTCTACCGAAGAGCCGGTAGGGGAGACAAACTGCACGAGCAGTTAGTGGTCCCAGAGGCCCACCGTCCCCACATTCTTCAGAGCGGGCACACCATATCTGGTAGTCAGATATCCGGGAATCGACATATGTGTGTCAGAGAGACGCTGCAGCAGATTTCCTGCCATTATTGCTGGCCAGGAATGACCGGTGATGTACGTCGGTTGGTTAAGTCTTGCCCAGAGTGCCAGAAGGCACCACCAAAAAATCGGACGAAGAGTAAAGGAGCTCTTAAGGTAGGAGACAAAGTAGTAGTGTGAGGTCCAGCAGAGACTAATGTACTCCCAGTAGGATGGCAAAGACCTTATCCTGTGGTAAAGGTTGTGTCCAAGATCACCTACGAAATCAGGATCGGTGGAGAACTGAAAAGTCTCCTTAGGCATCTCCTTCAGAAATATGAGGAGAGATCCGAGGTTAAAAACTTCTCACCTTATGGTGATGGCAGCCATTGAGAAAAAGGTTACAGGTCCAGACTGTCACATAAAAACTTGTTAGTTTCGATCGATGATTGAAAGACGCGAAAACTGCACAATGTCGGCATTTCTGTATGATGTGGGTTGTTCAAGAAACGGACAATAGCGCCATACGTCTGCCAGGCGGCAGTTAGCCTTTGAAGCGTAGACGAAATGTATGAATACACGTCGGATAGATTCTGTGATGTGGGAAAAAATTCCCTGGTTCACAGGCAGACAGGACTTTTGTATTACGAGACAAAGGATTCCCAGATGAAAGCAAACTAGACAGCAGGGTGATTCCACACTGTCTAGAATAGAGGGAGAAAACCAGATTCTGGACGGTATATCGTCTAGGCAATTTGGTGGCGTCACTCAAGCCTCGAAATTAAAACTAGTTGAGGTAAACAAAGTTGAGTTAGTTGACCACAAGTTCTGAAGTGATGAGGAAAGGAAAGGCATTCTCAGTTGTGTTATAGAGCGAGATTATAATGTCAATTGGTTGATATAGATATATCGGCGGACATCGATCCAGTCTGTGATTATATAATCTCCATCTGCAACGAGAATTGCTATATGGTATTCTATTAATCATATTTAGCTTAATTTATGATTAGTGATAGAATGCATGATAAGTGCGGTGATAGAAAGTATCATAGGAGCGTCGGCACCAATAGCTAATTGTGTAGTTTAAACTAGCCTGTGTGATATATCATTTAACTCAGGGAGTTAAGGCCAATGTAGTGGGACACTATTTAGAAAGATTGAGGATGGTGGGGAGGGATGGGGAAAATGTGAAATGGTAGGATCTTCCTGTAGGGCCTCTTCTGAGTTTCTACCCTTTTCCTTTAATCTTTCTTTGTTTTACCATGACTCAGATAATGTGATGAGCTATTTGGCCGTATGACAGAGTTCGGTTCTCTGTTATAGAGCTGAGTGCTGCTATCGGCCTACACTCACCTAATGAAGGTCAGAATTGAGTTGCTATCACCAGGGTGTTCTATTCTACAGGTTCCATCTGGGGGTGTGCTTCGATATTCCACAGTGAAGCTAGAAACACAGTTATTGAAAATGATGGCTTGCAAACTGAAGACAGAGATTTCTGAGAGGCATCTTAAGTTGGGTTTATACCCCAGTTGGTCTGCGGGATCCTGGCTTCAGATGAGAAGGATATGCTAATGATATGTGTGTTTATTAAGTGATAGCTTGATCACTGAACAGTCAGAACATTATAGATAACAGAGATACCAGGAACACTCATATAACTATATACATATCTGGAACATTTAGATTGTGTTATTGAGATGGGGAATCTGTTATAACCAGTGACAATAGAACAATTAAGATTTCCCAAGTAACAGTAACAATAGTGATAGAATTCTGTGATTAACAAACAGTTAATAGCATAGAAGATTCACAGAGTATAGGAAATTTAAGAACAACATTAGACAGAGTTCGACATGGATGTTCAAGCATCCTAATGGTTCGAGAGACAACGGAGAAAGTCGTCACGTGACGGGAGAAGCATCACCTGGGTGAGGTTGTCTGTCCGGAATACATGGTGCTGGTGTGTGCTCAGCACAATGATGAGAATGACTTTGCTCCTGAAACACTGATCTGAGTCTATATACACCTTAGAATATATGACACACATTCTACACATTCTACACACACACATTTCTCCCACATATACTCTTTGCTTTAATAAATTTCTTGTATTTATTTGTTGAAGCTAGAGTTGTCAAGTATGTTATGTTGGGGAAGAATGAGAGGGGACATGATCCAGGGGTGAGTAAGAGTGAGAAGAAGGTGTCTTTAGACTGAGGGAGTGCTGTGGGCGGAGTCTGGTGGATATCTCCAGGATAGTGATATTGAATTAAAATAAATGTGGGTGTTGATTCCCCTCACTCCATGGACGACACTAAATTAATAAAGCAATACTACTACGACACAGACGGAGACCAGAGATCCAAAGTACAACATAGGAGGGCCTATGGGAACGTACGGGATAGGTCTGATTTTCCAGCCGAAGATAGGAGGGAAATCACACATCAGGCAGAGGCCCATGGTGAAAAATTCGCTAGTAGCCCAGGTTCAGAAGGGGTGGTAACGTCAGGAACGACGCGGGATATCCAGGACTCCAACCGAAGATTGGCTGACCAGATCCAATATCGACCTAGATGGTCCTAGAAACAAAAGTCCATGTGTTTTGGGGAAGACGATTATGTCCATCGAGG
The DNA here is from genome assembly GCA_963921405.1 of Cepaea hortensis. NCBI lineage: Eukaryota > Metazoa > Mollusca > Gastropoda > Stylommatophora > Helicidae > Cepaea > Cepaea hortensis. Next base: position 129,243,120 of record OY992880.1, on the reverse strand, counting down.
ACGATACCGCAGATTCCAGGATGCAAAACTTGGGGAAACTAAGCGGGTATGGAGACACTGTTACAGTCAGGATGGAACGATCCGTCTGTATTGTGAGCCATCGCTTACGCAAATCGAAAGTTGGTCGACCGAACGTACAGGAGCGATACGCCAACACTAGTGTCTGTCATGATAAGGATATAGGCTGTCGGTGAGATGGCCTAATTGACGGGGGAGATAATAACTTTGAGGGTACCGGCAGACCATCAACATGTGATGTGCTGAGCCATCTCCCAGAAACTGAACATGCGCTTAATGCATAGGTTGTTGTGGGTCATCTGGATCGAACCTCCATGGAGCAAGAGTCGACGCGGTCAACTCTCTTAAGATGGGGCCTATGTCACAATATTACTGGAGGTAGTCGAGCCGAATGATGAAAGGCAAAAGACAGTCGGTCTAGACCGCTGCAACTTTTGTTGTTAGTGGGGGAAGAGCTTTCATCAGATAAAACACAGCCAAGAGCTTTTGAAAAGTCCCCAAGATCTAAAGAGACCTGTCGGCATATTGTTTTGCCGGGATCTCAAGATGAGAGAGAAAGCGCCATCTTGACTTGGTTGCCGCCAAGCCAATGACGTCACTCAGACACAATTCTCGGCTGTTTGAAAATAACTAAACTTGCGATCAGTGTGTAGGATGGACTACTAATACAGGGAGTGTTTGTTTGTTCCAAGTTCTTATGGAGAAGCGGATTCACAGTGCCCCATGTTGTTTGAAAACGACGGACATTTATTCATGTTGCGAATTGTGAATTCCGACTCTGAACAGGAATAACTAGCATAAGGTAGTCTATTAATAGATGGAGTTTAGGACTTGAGCATATGATGGTGCGTTGTGTGAACGTATTCTAGGAGCATCGGCCGCAGCGGGCTGATGTGTAGCGTAAACTAGGTCAAGTGATATATCATTTCACTCGGCAGGGTAAGGCTAATTGGGAAGATATTCAGCGCGAGATTGAGAGTGGTTGGGGGGATATAGGAAATGTCTAAGGTAGGATCTTCCGGTGGGGTGTCTACTGGGCTTTCTTATATTTCCTTTAGTCTTTCCTTTTTCTTATCACGTCTCAGGCCAATGTGATGAACTACTCTGTCTTATGCCATAGTTTGGTTCTATGAGGATCTAGATATTAATATCTGAGTACGGCCTTCAGCTTACACTCACATATAATGGGTCTGAGTCGGGTTGCTATCACCGGGTGGTCTCTCTTCGACAGGTTCCACAAGAACAGAGACGTTACCTACCACTCAGAGATGAGGACAATGACTTGAACCTGGTGCAGTGCTAACTGACCTTGACAATTGGACCGTGTTCCACAAGGAAGGTCAAACCCCTCATGCTCTCAGAGCAGTTCAGTGCCTTATCAGTAGAGGGCCTTATCAGTAGAGGGCCTTATCAGTACAGTGCCGTAACAGTACAGTGCCTTATCAGTACAGTGTCTTATCAGCACAGTGCCTTATCAGTAGAGTGCCTTATCAGTACAGTGCCTTTTCAGTATATTAATTCCCAGGAAAACCACTGAGTTAATCACTGTGACAGTTACACAGAGAGTTATAGGAGGGTGATTAAGATAACGAAGTAACATTGTCAGGACGGACAGGAAACATTTGGTAGTTTATGTGACAATAGTGTTTTGTAGAGATGTGACTGGACCAGTGCTTGTGTTCGTACGTTACTGGATTTTACTGGATATATGTTTTCGCCGGGTGTGTCGAACTAATAGACCGTAATTCATTAAATCACACGTTGGTGACCAAGTATCCAAACTATCCACGACTGACGGGAGGAAATCGACATCTGACCGGAGAGACGCTTCATCGGGTGAGCTCCCTCTGATACTGTGATATTGTGCAGTTGTATGGCCGGAGCACGATGAAGAAAGTGTGTTTGATCCTAAGTTGACTGGTCTTATCTCACATTCACGATAGTCTACACCACAGATTTCTATACACATACATTGCACACACCTGACATTTTTCTTCATTAAATAATTTTGTTATTTGTTAGAAGACAGTGTTGTGTGGCTATGGTCTGGAGGAATATGAAGAGGGGTATTGTCGTGTGGTAAGAAGAGAGAGAGAGAGTGATCCAAGGACTGAAAGGGGGTGGGTAGACACAGGTCCGGCAGAAGCCCAAGCTGAGGAAAGGGAATTTAAAAAGTGTGCTTGTTGATTCCACGTCTCCCCAGGGACGACAGGCCACACTGATAAAACGATGTGATAAGTACATCAATGTTGATGGAAATTATGGTGAGAAATAAAGGAACAATGTATGTATAAAAATAAACTGGTTCCAAGTTGTTATCATATTTATTTATTTTTCTACAGCCATTTATGACTTACTTATTAACTCTCGTACATCCTCATTAGCAGAAGGTTTCGAAATGCGTTAACAATCGCAAATACAGTTCCCAATGCTGGCTGCTACAGTGACAACAGACTGATTACTGGAACATTGCGGATAAAGATTTTTAAAAGTCAAGTATTCACCAGGAAACACTAAATATGATCTGTGTATATTGAACAATGACAAGGTAAAATGAGACAATTTTAACATAGATGTGAAGAAAAGATTCGATATACTGTCTGATCTTGAGATCCTATTTCAAGATGTGGATGATCAATGGGAAATTTTTAAGAATTCAGTCAGTTTGGCTGAGGAAACAATTATTCCAAAATAAAAGAAAGTGGGCAAATAAGAAATGGATGACTGAAGAAATTTTACATCTAATGGAAACAAGAAGACCAAACAAAAATAATTCTTCAAAGAAAAGTCAGAACATTATGTAAGGGTGCAAAAGAAGCATGGCTTGAGAAAAATTGCATAGAAATTGTAAAACAACACATCAGTCAAAATACCAAATTAATGCACAAAAGTAGGCCTATTCTGGAATCTCTAATAAAAGAACACATTCATCAGCAGGCTGCCAGTAAACAAAGATGTAAACATCATAATAGAAAAGGGGCAGATTTCACATGTATGATCAGATTATGTATGATAACGGAGAAGAACAGTATGATATTCTAAATAATAATGAAGGACCATCCATTTTGAAGATGGAAGTTCAGAATCTTCGTAACCATGTGAAAACTGGCAAGACCTCCGGTTCAGACAACATCACAATATAAATGATTAATGCTTTAGAAGAATTTGGAATAGATCAAGTCATCAGAGTGCTGAACACAATATATGATACTGGAGATATACCCCATGAATTGTGTATTTCTGTATTTATTGCAGTCCCAAAGAAATCAGGAGCCTTGTTGGAATGTGATCAACATAGAACAATTAGTATAATGAGTCACATCGCGAAGATTTTGCTAAGAATTATCATGTAAAGAATTAGGAAGAAAATACAACCCGAAATAGTAGAAGAACAATATGCGGGTGTAAAAGGCAAGGGTACAGTAAATGATGTGTATACGCTGCGAACAGTAATATAGAATTAAATAAAGATATACATCTTGGCTTTATTGACTACACAAAGGCTTTCGATAGCGTAAGACAAGTCAACATGATGGAGATGCTTGTAAATTGATGGGGAAGACCTTAAACTTGTAAAAAACATAGATTGGAAACAACAAGCTGCCTTGAGAATTGACAATGAAGTAGGTCAATATCAGCCTATTAAGAGAGGTGTTAGACAGGGATGTGTAATGTCTCCAGATCTGTTTTCCCTGTATAGTGAAAATATTTTCAAACATGTACATGATATGAAAGGAACCATCATTGGAGGAAGAAATATGAATAATATTAGATATGCAGATAATAAGTATTGATTGCAGACAATGAGCAGGATCTGCAACATTTAGTACATGCAATTGTTGAATTCAGTGAATTATTAGGATTAGAATTAAACTGTAATAAGACGCAGATTATGATCGCCTCTAGGAAGAACGAAATACCACAATGTAAAATATAGGTAAATGGGAATATGCTTAAACAAGTGAATCGGTACAATTATCAGGGAACAGTCATAACATCTGATGGGAGATGCCTTGAAGGGAATAGAACAAGAACCGCATAGGCAAAGGTAGCCTTTTGTAAGATGAAAAACATGCTGACCAATACAAAGATGTCAATTGCTACGAGAAAAAGAGTGTTGAGGGGATACATAGAGCCATACCGAAGCGGACACCCCATCTACACACTGTAGTGAGTCAACATACCGAAGCGGCGTGGTAGCCGCGCAGGGAAAAAGAAGCCAGGTAAGCGCGGTGGCTTGAGACGTTTTAGACTTAAGTGTCACCGTCTAGGACTCAGGAACATCCGTATTCTATATTGGAACTGTGCCAGTGTAAAACAACGGGGCTCTATTTTAGAAACCCTAGTTTACAGGAACGACATTGTAGCACTCCAGGAGACGAGACTGGGCGATCAGCTACTCCGAATTGCCGGCTTCAAATGTTTCTATAACAGACGACATCTGGGAACGGCGATTCTCGTTCGCGACAGCATGGTGGCGTCAGAGCTAGACATGTCCAGTTGGAACAGTGACGATATACAAATACAGGCGTTGAGAGTTCATTCCAGTACACCATTCGTGTTGGTTAATGTTTATGCCCGCAATGCGAGTGTGGACGCCCAGAAGTGGCAGTGCTTAAGTGGCATATTAGGCCACGAGAGAAATGTTATTTTCTGTGGTGACTTCAACGCTAAAGGCAGATCATGGGGAAACACTTCCTCCAATACACAAGGGGAGGAGCTCGAGACTGCACTGGAAACCATCGACCTGGTTTGTATCAACAGTGGCTGTGTCACCAGGACAGCAAGCCGTCCAGGCGATGAGGACAGTGCTATTGATCTGGCGCTAGTTTCACCTTCACTCACTACAGTGTGTAGATGGGGTGTCCTAGGACACCATGGCAGCGACCACCACCCATGCAGCATAGTGGTGGAGAAAGGCAGAACCAGGCAGCACAAGCTAAAGGTAAAGACGTTCCAGTATGACAGTACAGGGCAAGATGTGGTGAGTAAAATAAGACGTGACAAGCGCAGAACGTTTCAGGGCAGGAAGAAAAGGAAAAAAAGCTGGGAGCAGCCACCGTGGTGGAGTTTCGAGGTGGAGAAGGCTTGGGTGGATAAGCGTAGTGCTGTAAGGAGATGGCAAAATGCCAAGAAGAACAGAGCTGGTCATCCTAGTCCCTGCTTGCACTTAGAAAGAGAGATGCACACAAAAGTAAGCTATTTAAAAAAACTGGTCACGGTGGTTAAAAGCGAAAAATGGGCAGAGGTGTGTCAAAGAGTAAGCACAGACAAGTCACTGAAATTGTTCTGGCGACTACATAAAAGCATGAGTGGTGTAGTCAAGAATAAGAGCATTTCTGACTTCCAAGGTGCTGACCTCATCTGGCAGAGGACTGACGAGGACAAGGGCAAAGCCCTCTTTGAACGCTACCTTGAGCAGAGCAACCAGACAGACATGGGAGGCCGGAATCTGGCCAAGGAGGTCACCTCAGACAGATGCAAGGCCCAGAACACTTCGGATGAAGACACAGTGACAGTGCAAGAAATCAAGGCTGTGCTTCGACGATCAAAAAACAGTGCTCCAGGTCCTGATGGCATAAGATACGACGACATAAATAGGTGTACCGACAATGAGCTAGAGAAACTAGCAGACATGTACAACAACAGTATAGGGAGTGCTAGCATCAAGGAGGAATGGTTACACAGCTATCTGATTCCCTTGCCGAAGCCTGACAAAGACCACAAGAAAATTCAGGGATATCGAATTATAACCATGCAGAATACAATAGGCAAGCTGCTGGAGAAGGTAATTGCCAGGAAAATATCAAGCCAACTAGAGAGGCAAGGTGTTTTCCCACCTACCCTGGGTGGGTACCGTCCAAAAAGAGAAACCTGGACCAATGCAGCAGTCTTTGCCCATGATGTCTATGAAGGTTTCCACTCAGGCACTGAAACCGTTGCTGCAGCGATTGATCTTGAGGACGCATACAACAGAGTACCACTGGATTTTTTAACGTTTCAGCTTCTTGAACTAAACGTAAGTCCATTCCTCCTTAGTTGGATCGCTGCAGCTCTCTTCCAACGGAAAGTAGTTTTTAGATGTGGCAGTTGGACTTCGGAACCAACAACAATATATCCTGGCCTACCACAGGGATCACCATTATCTCCGGTACTGTTCAACGCCTACACAGTGAGAATCACCAGTGAGCAGATCACTGGACCTGGCAGGACATTGTCATATGCCGATGATGTTTTAGTGTATCGTCAGGGTAAGGATAGAGAGGAGGTTGCTGTGGAGCTACAAACCGAACTCAATCGCATAAGTACTTGGTGTGATGAAGCTGGGGCAATGGTCAACCCAACAAAGGCAACAGTGACTTGGTTCTCGTTGAATAATCATATTGTCAACAATCCAACACCAACTGTAATGCTGTGTTCAGAGACGGTGGAAAGAACGCAGGCAATGAATTACCTGGGGATACGGTTTGATCGAAGCCTTGCTTATAATGTGCACATAGACCAGGTGATAACAAAGGCCAAGCGGGGTTTGGCAGCGATGCGGGTGATGGCGGCAGAAAACTGTGAGCAGCGCCATCTATGTCTTCTGTACGAGGGGCTGGTCATGTCTGTTTTGGGGTATGCAATGGCAATCCTGACTGTCAGCCATAAGCAGATAGAAAGGATGGAAAGGATACAGAATGAAGCTATGCGCATTATTCTTGGATGTACAAGAGATACAGCATGCAGGGCGATGCGCTACCTTCTTGATTTTCCAACCATTGAAGAGAGAATGCAAGTTTGCAGGGCACGCGCCTACCTCAGAATTAACGCAAACACACAACATCCACTGCATAGTGAAATTAGGAAGGTGAAGGGCAGCAGGTTAAAAAGAGGACGGTCGTGGATGGGTCAAGCCGAGGACATTCTTCAACAGGTGTGTTCACTTGAGGACTTAGAACCTGGCGAGGAGTGGGTGCAAGTGCCAACAGACTTCTGCACATCCTTTTCAGTTTGCATCCAACTAGATAGAAAATGCAGACAAGAAAATCCGGCTGCTGTTGAGGCTGAAGTACAAGCGTTGATTTTCGAGAATTCGCTAGACAGTGACGCGGTCATCTACACAGATGGGTCGGTCATCCGACATGTGAGAAGCTCATGGGCCTTTACAGCTCGGGCCGGAGGGAGAATTGTGAAGGAGGACTCTGGTGCTTTCACTGAAACCACAAGTAGCCTGACCATGGAAGTCATGGCAGTAAGTAAAGCAATAACATGGCTCGAGACACAGACATTCACTAGGGCTTGTTTCCTTAGCGACTCAATGAACATGATCAAGAGGATAGAGGAGGGGTCGATCCGAAGAGAATGGTTGCTGCCTCTGAAGCGGTCTCGGCTGGCAAAGATTAGTTTCATCTTCGTGCCAGGGCATGCGGGAGTACAAGGAAATGAGCGGGCTGACAAGCTCGCAGGTGAGGCTACTGTTGAGGGCGGACGCGCCATGGACCAGGCTGACATTCTGAATGCTCTACGAGAAGTGAGACTTTTGCAAGAACCAAGTGATGACTGTGAATCTACAACAATGGCCAGACTGCGAGAGCAGCAAATTAAAAGAGGGGTGGCCAAACAAGAACACTACGCAGGAAGCCAAAGAAGATTGATAAACCAACACAGAACTGGCGTCGTTAGCCGCTACACGCTGCGGGATTTGCTGAGGAGGGGATACGAGCACTTATGGACTGAATGGTCCGATGTGCAACGAGGATGATCTGTCGACTAACTAACTAACTAACTAACTTTTGTATGGATGTAAAGCGCGGAGAATGAGCGGTCAAGCTGAAAAATATCTGATGGCTGTGGAAGTGTGGTTTCTGAGGTGAATGCAAAGAATATCATAGACAGACAGAAACACAAATGACCAAGTCCTACAAGAAACAAATGAAAATCGTAAACTGATTAGAGAAATTAGACATAGAGAGTCAAAATGTGTGTCCATGTTATGAGAAGAAATAAATTTGAGAACTTGGTGACAACTGAAAGATCGAGCGGAAGGGAAAATGAGGAAGAAGAAATACCTGGATGGCTTGACCATGTGGCATGATCGAGACAAAAACACTGAGCTGATCCAGTGATTGATGAAGTGGCGAATCATGATCGTCTACGCTTACCTGTACGGCACATGGATGGATGAGTGTTTTGAAAATATTGCCGTTCCAAGTTTTGTATTTTCCTTTTATGTTGCATAAGTTCACAGAGGGTCAATACAAAACTTGGAACGGCAATATTTTCAAAAAACGTCCTGGTCATTAAAACTTCGCCATGTGTGTGTGTGAGTGTGTGTGTGTGTGTTTGAAGTACAATAACCTTCGCCGGTCTAGACGGCAATACATATGTGTCTGATATGAATGACTGCGATGATATGAATGAGATCCGACAACCAATTACAGCAGAGACAGAACCTGAACCCTCGTTGGAAGAAATTGCTTGGGCTATAAAGAACCCGAAGAATGGTGTATCACCACTATGTGATGAGATACCAGCTGAACTAATTAAAGCGGGGGTCTAGAGAGAGAGAGAGAGAGAGAGAGAGAGAGAGAGAGAGAGAGAGAGAGAGAGAGAGAGAGAGAGAGAGAGAGAGAGAGAGAGAGAAGAAAGCATATAAATATATCACACATTGTATAAAACGGTATGGAAATTTGGTATTTGGGCAAAAGATTGGAAAAGAACTATTTTTTATTCAAATACCAAAAAAAGTACAGCCTGAAGTTATACATAAACTATAGAACTGTTGCCATGGTCAGTCATGAAAGTAAAATTCTACTAAAAAGCATAATGGGAAGGCTTCGTAAGAAAATGGATGAAGAGATCAACGAAGAGGATCAAAAGATCACATGCCAATGTGCGTTTGATAATAGACATGTGAAGCGAATTTAACGAGAATCTATTCTCATGTTTTGTGAATTATTCAAAGGCATTTGACTGTGCACAACATCAGAAACTTTAGGAAGTCACGAGGGAAATGGGCTTTCCATCACATGTAGAACAACACATAAAATGCTCTATTTGGACCAACAAGCAGCGGTTAGAATAGATGGCGAGACATCGGATTGGTTTAACATCAATCAAGGAGTGTGTTGTCCCCTTATTTGTTTAACCTATACGCCGAAAATATAATGAGAAATGTCAGAGATGATATAACCAGGGATCAATATGTTGCCCTAAATATCAGAGGTCATGAAATATCAGAGACTGGATATGCTGATGATACAGTTTTATTATCCACATAACAGAAAGGTGTAGAAAAACTAATAACTCCACACCAAAAGAATAGTGAAAATCACAACTTATATCTTAACATAGCAAAACAAAGATAATGCATACAGATAAAACTACTATGGAAAAAGAAATATATGTTAATTAGAAAAACTTGGAGGCGGTTGACAATCTTCAATATCATGGATCATTAATTACCAACAATGGTGACACAGTGAATAAATTAAAAGACGAATATACGAGGGTAAGTTAATAAGTAAGTCACAAATGGCTATAGAAAAATAACTAACTATGATAATAACTTGAAAACAGTTTATTTTTATACATATATTGGTATTTATTTCTCAACATAATTTCCACCAACATTGTTTTATCATTCCTCCCGAACCGCTGCATGGAACTGTGTGCTCTGTTTTCTAAACCACGTTTTCATTTAACATTCATCTTCGGCGTCATTAACGAAATGTCTCCCGCCTAGGTGGGTTTTCAGTGAAATTAGCGCCTAGTGATTTCCCGTAAAGCTGTGCGTAGTTGGGTAGAAAAGATTACGAGGGCGAGTCAATAAGTAAGTCACACAGTTCTGTGGGATGGCAGGTAAATGAAAACAGGGCACGCAGTTCTATGCGGCCGGTTTGAGAGGACTGATAAAACGATGGGATAAGTGCATCAATGTTGGTGGAAGTTTTTTTGAGAAATAAAGGGAGAATGTATGTATAAAAATAAACTGGTTTCAAGTTGTTACCATATTTAGCTACTTTTCTACAGCCATTTGTGACTTACTTATTAACCTCGTATATTGCTCTTCCAAAACTAAAACAACTGAATAAACTGTGGAACGGGACATATAGAACTAAAAAAATTAGAGTTTTAAGAGCATGCATCTTTCCTATTGCAACAAACGCCTATGAAGCCTGGATACTTACTAAATAAGTTGAATAGTACATTAAATGCCTTTGAATATAAATGTTATAGACGGGTTCTAAGAATATTATGGACACAGAAAAGAACAAATGCATCCATAAGGCAAGAACTGAATATTGTAGAAGGTTGTCTTCTAATAATGATAAAACAAATAGCATTGAAATATTTTGGTAATTTAAACTTCATGAAAGTTTTGAGTGATCAATACTGACGGGATATAATGTCGGGAAGAAGGGGGAAGGCCAAAGAGAAGATGGGTGCAGAGTGTGGCAGATGATCTCCAGATGGGTGTATCGGATGCGGGACATCTTGTTTATGACCGAGTTTTCCGGAAGGTTGCTATAGGAGCGCAGATCTGTAAGGGACACCCTACTGATTCAATGAATATACGAGGGGCGTACAGAATCAATGCATCACATTGTTTTTCCTCAGCAAATATCATTATAACAATCATTTCAATGATTATAACAATTTTAATAACAATTATAAGGACAGTTTAAAGATGGCCGCCCCACTTTTGACATGCGTCAAAAAGGACAGCGTTCTGTTATCCGAATTTTGATCAGTGAAGGGTGAAACCTATAGAAATTCATCGGCTAACGAAGGTCAATGATGCATGCCTGTCAGTCCAGCAAGTTAATGCGTGGAGTAGGAAGTTTCAAAACAGCATGGCTTCTGTGACAGATTGTCACGGCCGGGTCAGGCACACCGAGTAGTGACACCAGATTCGATTTTTCTACAAGAAACCAAACACTTTTTCGGCGCTGAAGGACTTGCATTGCACACTGTGGTGACTGCTTCGAAAAATGATACATTGTTTTCTTTCGTAAAATACTAAATTAACCTGTGACCTTGGCACACTTCTTTCTTAATGACAGTGAAGCCTGGACAACTTACTAACACCAAGAGAAACTTTTAAACAACTTTTATACGCGGTGACTGCGAAGAATACTTGGTAATAAGTGGCAAGGAAAATTCACACCCACTGAAGTAATGGAAAGATCGGAGTGTGCGACGGTTTGTTACATGCTCCGTCTTCGTAGACATAGATGGGTAGGACACATTAGGAGAATGGACGATGGTAGAATACCAAAGGACATCTTTTTTGGTGAATTACAGATGGGTAAAAGATCTCGGTTTCGGTCTCTACTACGGTACAAAGATGTGTGTCAGCCTGGCACAGGCATTGATATTGCACCTTGCGAGAAAGTCGCTGCGTATCGCGTTACATGGAGGGCAAAGATCAGAAATGAAATACAAACAAAAGAGAAATGTATTGCAGATAGATCACACACTGAGCATGTCAGACGTCAGCTGATGTGTGATGGTGGAAATGACCATGTTTTCACATGCATCTATGAACGCGCGAATTGGTTTGATCAGTCACATAAGCTACCGTAGTTATTATGGCTTTTATTTTTAAGCGCAGGTGAGATTTAGCATATAACCTTATAATTATGTCCACCCAACCAAAAAATTTTGTTCTGGAGATTGTACAGCAGATTTCAATGTTTGTTTATATGCGGTATATATTTTACGGGTCAAAAATTAAGTCCATAATTTTAAATGCATTACACCTTCACCCAGACACATCAGCGCTTTGTTTTTAATTTTCTCGTGGTTCACGATATGGCACTATCGGAGCGCAGTTAAATGGGATTGTTCACAAGTGTCGTCAATGTGGGTTCTTTCATGAAACGTGATTATATAAATAAATATATAAATACATCTTACCATTAATATAATATTAATAGCTAATATTTGAATGTGTGAATATTGTTCAATGGGATTGAATGAGAAATTATAAACTTCAAAGCATCGCTATGAAGTTGGACACATATTTTTTTCAAGAAGCTGATAGCAGGAAACTATTTCATACTGTTACAAATCCCGAAAAAAGAACTGGGCATGCATTGGGTTTGAGTAAACGGTACATACTCCAAGACTGCCCAAAATATAACATATCTAGGCAAACCTTCTGGCCTAGAGAGACGACAGTGGTAGATAAACTCTATGGACCACTGTATGAACTGAAAAAGACAGCTAAATTCATATAACAGACAGCATTGCAGTTATAGACATATTTCAAGCGAACGAAAGAAGAAGAAGAAGAAGAAGAAGAAGAAGAAGAAGAAGAAGAAGAAGAAGAAGAAGAAGAAGAAGAAGAAGAAGAAGAAGAAGAAGAAGAAGAAGAAGAAGAAGAAGAAGAAGAAGAAGAAGAAGAAGAAGAAGAAGAAGAAGAAGAAGAAGAAGAAGAAGAAGAAGAAGAAGAAGAAGAAGAAGAAGAAGAAGAAGAAGAAGAAGAAGAAGAAGAAGAAGAAGAAGAAGAAGAAGAAGAAGAAGAAGAAGAAGAAGAAGAAGAAGAAGAAGAAGAAGAAGAAGAAGAAGAAGAAGAAGAAGAAGAAGAAGAAGAAGAAGAAGAAGAAGAAGAAGAAGAAGAAGAAGAAGAAGAAGAAGAAGAAGAAGAAGAAGAAGAAGAAGAAGAAGAAGAAGAAGAAGAAGAAGAAGAAGAAGAAGAAGAAGAAGAAGAAGAAGAAGAAGAAGAAGAAGAAGAAGAAGAAGAAGAAGAAGAAGAAGAAGAAGAAGAAGAAGAAGAAGAAGAAGAAGAAGAAGAAGAAGAAGAAGAAGAAGAAGAAGAAGAAGAAGAAGAAGAAGAAGAAGAAGAAGAAGAAGAAGAAGAAGAAGAAGAAGAAGAAGAAGAAGAAGAAGAAGAAGAAGAAGAAGAAGAAGAAGAAGAAGAAGAAGAAGAAGAAGAAGAAGAAGAAGAAGAAGAAGAAGAAGAAGAAGAAGAAGAAGAAGAAGAAGAAGAAGAAGAAGAAGAAGAAGAAGAAGAAGAAGAAGAAGAAGAAGAAGAAGAAGAAGAAGAAGAAGAAGAAGAAGAAGAAGAAGAAGAAGAGAAGAAGAAGAAGAAGAAAACGGTCATTTCGTCGATGGGTGCAAGAATCTGGAATGAATTCAACAAGCGATAAGCAAACGGTCTGTACAAAGGCAATTGTAGACAGCTTTGACAAGTATGTCATAAGGCGAGCTATTATAAAAATGCTGGATGCCAAAGAATCAGTGACTGTAAGAAAACTTAGGGTTTGGTTGAGAAAGAATAATAGCATAGAGCTATCCAAAACAACTTTGTGGAAAATTATAAGGGCATTAGGCTTCACTTTTAGAATGTATAAGGGAGGTAGAAATATCATTTGCGAGCAACCGCATTTAGGGGCCATGAGAAGCAGATACCTACGTGAAATAAGGGAAATGTGCAAAGAAAATTATGACATAGTGTATTTGAATGAGACGTGGATCAATGCGCACTACACAAGTGAAATGGAATGGCCATCAGTGGATGAAAAGATAAAGCGGTATGTGCCCAGTAGTAAAGGACAGCGTTTGGTCATAGCCTGTGCTGGTAGTACTCATAATGGCTTACTACAGAATGCTGGACTCGTGTTCGTATCAAGCATACAGACGATAGGGATTATCATAATGAGATGAATGGTAATGTATTTAGAGATTGGCTCGAGAATCCATCCCTTGATAGACCGTCTTGTCTAATCATGGACAACGTATTATATCACAATGTTGTTGCCCAAGGAGACAAAATAAATACGGCATCGGCCACAAAGGAAGCAATAAAGATATGGCTCCGAAGGGAAAATATACCATTTCCAGAAACATATTTCAAGCTACTGTTGTTGTTCCTTGTAAAACAGGAGCACAAAAGTAATAAATATCTCATAGAAAAGTTGATAGAAGAGCATGGCCATAGGTGCTTGATACTTCCGCCGTAACTTTCTCATTTAATCCCTATAGAACTTGTGTGGGCTAAAATTAAAGGACAAGTGACAGCTGCCAATACTACATTCAAATTGTCTGACGCCAAGATACTAACCCAGTGTGCGCTATTTAATATTGATAAACTTTTACTGGAAAAAATATGAGGACCATGTGTTGAAAGAGGAAGAGGACTACTGGAGAAAGAATGGATTGAATTTTATGCAACCGAGAGCAGTCATCATCCTACTGGAATCGTCCGATACAGATTAAGGTCTGGGCAGATCGCAGACCTTAATCCACGTGCACACTTACTGGGATATTTTGCTCCAACTATTCAGACGAATTGCAGCCCTAAACATTACAGCATCAGCATAATGTCAATGACAACAGTTTGTATTCCACAGTGATGAATTTTCAATTCCGCAAGCCCTCAGCGGTGACAAACAACTGGGATTGAAACACACATACACACACACACACACACACACACACACACACACACACTAAACACATTGAATACCAACAGAAGAGTAATATTGCGGTGGAAACTTACATATTGTGGCATAACAAGAAACGTGAGAGCAAACACGTTGTCAAATTAGGGGACAACACACGTGCATACGAATCAGTCTATAAACTTCAATGAAAAGAGGACCAACATCTTGGTCGTTAAGAAGAAAGCCCACTACAGAGACACTGACAACTATTTTCATAGTGCGTAATCATGTTTCGTCTCTTAACGGTAAACAGCAGAGTAGACAATCTTTCACGAAGACTCAAAGCGGGTCTGTCATTATGTGTACACGTGAACAAACTACACAGACAGCTGAACAAATCCTTTAAAATTGACGCATGATGACTAAATTGCGGTATCATTTCTGGTCACTACATACGCACATTAACACACATCTATTTGGAAGCTTTCACGAACTCAATATAAAAAGCTAAATGCATCCTAGTAACATATCTCCTTGTGTACACATTATTATCCAGCAGCTGAAGAAACAAGAAGGAAATTAAAAATAAGGTAAGAAATATATTCCTTCTACTGTCCTGTCAATTTACACATTATTTACCCCATGCCTCAGTAAATTCTCTGTCTTTGCTAATATTACACATTGCACCACTCTCGGGAGTCTCCATGGTGAAGTGGTCAACCCGTCTGGCTCGGGCTCCGAAGGTTGTATGTTCGATTCCGGGCCGTGTCCTTCATTTCACGAGTGCATCTTTTCGTAGACTCCCGAGGGTCGTCGCTGGAGCTTTCTGAGTTCGTGCTGTGTGTGACGCTTTCCGCTCTGCGGAAACATATTGAGCCATATGGGATAAAAACTCGGTGCAATGCAGTCGACCCTGTCGACATTTAAGCGGCATGTTTTTATTGCATCCACTCCCATACGAATCTGGCCACGCCTTGTACTTGTGTCGTTACCCGAAATGACGTGCTTTACTGTAAAACTAGTTTTTTAGCGTGAATTCACTACATTTTCGCCAAACATCAAAGAAATGTCACCGCTTTCGATGATTTGAGTTGCCTTTGGACTTATCACAGACATATTCCTTGGGTGAGGGTAAATATAAGACGGCAGGGAAACTTTCATAATGATGCAACTGACAGTTTTCATAACAATTGATCGTGAATAAAGGCATTCATTTCTGGATAGTAACACAGCCATATTGGTCAAATATGTAATGAAGACAGGTGCACGGTTAAACAGGCCGCTTCTATAAAGATGGGATTGGTTACGCCAGGTGTTAGAGAAACTCTTATTGAGGATGTGAGCACCGCCAATTAGATCTCTTATGCCTTGAAGATATGGACACTGCTAAATAGAGCTTCTGTCTTGTAGGGAGATTAACACTTACAAGCAGATGTCCTGTTTAATGATGAGACGGGAGCTGGCAAGTTAATTTCATATACAATGGGGAGATGGAAACTGGCTAGCAGATGTGAGTGTTGAGGAGATGGCAGCCAGCAAGTAGATCTCGTTACATATAAGAAGATGAGCATTGGTAAATAGTTCTCTTATTTAATGAGTTGATGAACACGGGAATTAGATATATTGTTTGATGAGACGGGAACTGGCAAGTGAATCTCTTGTTTGATGAGACCGAAACAGGCATGTGGATTTCTTGTTTGATGAGACGGAAACTAGAAAGTAGACATCTCCTGAAATATTTTGATAATGTGATGGATAGCACGAAGTATTGAAGCTTCCATTATGATATCCTACAATTAAGCTTGCATTATTTGATGTCTGTGTCAGAGTTTCACCCAGAGTTATAACGCGTTGTCTGTACCAACGCCCGACAATGCAACGCTGAACTATGATAAACACTACAGCTGTAACGCGGCGTCGTCAACAACGCCAGGCAATCAACACTGAGCGATGCTAAGCAGTCGGCGGTCAGCTGGAACACAACGTGAACATTGAGGGGTCACGCAAGCTGACTCGAGCACAACTGAGGTGTGTGCTAAAAGGCCAGCCAGACTAGGCTTGGGTGCCGTAACGGACTGACGTGTGAATGCGGCTTGAGAGTTTATGCATGTCTTGATAGCTAGCCTGTATGACCGTTGGAGATGGAACGCCTGTGAGTTTGACTTGTAAGTTGAGTGCATTGATGTATTATTATATTGATGTATTGATTGCTTGTATTTATGATCTATTTGATAATGTGAATTGTGATTGCGCGAAGCCTGTATTGTTTCTGATGTGTGCAGTGCGCGAATAAATAGCGCGAAGTATATTATCGGTTATTAGCCTCGTGTTATTTGATAAGCATATTTAGTATCACACTTGTCAAGATACGAGCCATAGCTCTTGCGCTAAGCAAGACTTTGACAAGTGCGAACGTGGGGGATTCGTCCTCATTAGATTTGAACCGTTAAATACGAAAAGTACAGTGTTAAATAAGTGTACACATGGCAACTGTTGTCGAGTTTTTGTTTTTTTAAAAAATCAATTATCTGTATAAAGTGCGAGTTTTGAACAAATGCGAGAGTGTAGGAAATAATTTAATAAAGAAATAACATCTTTCGGGTTGATTTATTGAAACCATTAGTACGTCTTTGGACTTAGAAAATTTCAACCGAGTTATTGAAGTGATAAAAACAAAATGGCGGCCATGTCCTTGAATGTCATTGAGTAGAAGTAGTGTAAGCGGAACGTTTGGAAAGTGTGAAAAGAGAGTTGTTGAGTGTGGCGAAACGACTAACAACAATACTTGACGACATACATACAAAGAACATGACAGACCACATAACAGCACTACAGCAGACATTCGACAGGATTAGACAACATGGACTGACAATAAAACCATCCAAAGTTGATATAGCCTTTCAAGAAATTTCATTTTTGGGCTATAAGATCTCAAATGGCTTTATATCAACTGACAATAACATCATGTCTAGAATTTTGAAATTGTCGCTTCCGACAACCAAAAAAGAGTTGCGAAGTGTGTTAGGTCTTCTGAATTATTATAGACAATTTATTCCTCATTTTGCTGAATTGACCAAATGTTTCACTGATTTACTAACAAACAAACATCCAAATGTCATTGTAAATAGCGAATGTTTAAGGCCTGCATTTGCGAAAGTACTATCTTATTTTTCCAGTGAACCTATTCTAAAATTACCCGATCTTAGCACTATTTTCAGACTAAGATGCGATGCGAGCTCCGTAGCCATTGGAGGGGTACTTCTTCAAGAGCACGACCAAATATTGTACCCTGTATACTACGTCTCTCGGAAATATAACACCAGTGAACGAAATTACAGCACGTCGGAACTTGAAGCCCTCGCTCTTGTGTTCTCGGTATGTAAACTTTCGAGATTTCTTTTAGGTAAACACTTCATTATTGAAACAGAAAATAGTCCGTTGACATTTATCACCAGTGGAACCCCAAGTAACCACAGAGTGGCCAGATGGTCCCTTCTTCTACAGGACTATAGCTTCGAAATCAGACATATAAGAGGCTCACATAACTCACTGGCCGATCTTCTATCGAGATGTCCATACGACTCACCCAATAGCTAGGTAACACCCGAGCACATTGCAGATGGTGTATAAACTGCAACCTAAACAGTGCTCAACACCACAGCCAATTGTGACTTCATGTCAGTTACGCTGTGAAGAACTGTGTGATAGGGAAGATTTAATCTCACATTGTAAATAAATTGTGTACATACTATTATTATTATGTGAATGAATGTGTCGGAGAATTGTGAGAAATGTGAAAGAATGCCATTACTATTGTAAATATGTAGTATTATAAGAAATAGACACCACAAGTGTCACAGGACAGTACTACAGGACCCAAAGACTTACCGAGCTTGAACAGCGCCAAGTAATCCTGAGTACATCTACAAAGATGGTCCAGGACGTTTTAACAAGTACGAATGATGACCTTGACAACTTAATCCGAGAATAAGACGGAAGAAGTTATCCAACAGCTGATGACAAGAACTGGGTGCTCCTTATATTTAAAGTCCATCTAAAACGGGAGACCTTGATGTGAATGTCAACATAACACATGTGTGCACCAACACAGCTCTACACTTCCGTTATATGTTCATATTAATTTGAAAGTTAGCAGACGATACTAAAATGTTTATAAATTTATGACAATTGTATGAAAATTTGGGTATGAAACATGTCCATATACGAAATTGTATATGTCGAGTTTTGTTAGATGTAATCTCAGCATCATAGCTTGATTTAATTTTTCACAAGAGTGACCTTTTGTGCACTTTTGTCAATAAGTATCAAATTATGACACTAAGAAAGAAAATGTTACTTGTAATTTATTTTGGTGAAAGCATGATAAAATTACTGTCCCTAACTTTTGTTCCATAACCAAGGGACATAACTAAATATTGTTGGTGATGTGTAAATATGGAGTGAAACTACCATGTTTGCCTAATAGGTATCACGTCAATGTGACGTCTTGTGTATATGGGAAAACTTACCAAAACTGAAGACCTTCATTGGATATTCTATGAGATAAGGGTAGATGTCCAATGTCGGAGTTATCTTATAGGTAGATACTCACAGGCTGACCTGATTATTTGTAATTTTTCTTTTTGGTTGAGAGGTAGGGGCAAGTTAGCCGTAACCTACCGGACTGGCTGTGTCTCAGTGAGGTAAAAACCATGGAATTGATTGTACTTGACAAGTATGCTTGATGGGTAGACATGGGGATTGTATGCATATTGTTTACTAATCACCTGTACATATTAAGACAAACCAAAGATTCACGTCACATGAAGTGCAAAGTTCGATTCTGACAAGATAAAGAACAGCTATAAGAGTACATGAAAGGAAAACCTTTCATGAGAAAAAAAAGGGGGGGGGGAGAATGTCAGAGTCTCTCCCAGAGTTATAACGCGTTGTCTGTACCAACGCCCGACAATGCAACGCTGAACTATGATAAACACTACAGCTGTAACGCGGCGTCGTCAACAACGCCAGGCAATCAACACTGATCGATGCTAAGCAGTCGGCGGTCAGCTGGAACACAACGTGAACATTGAGGTGTCACGCAAGCTGACTCGAGCACAACTGAGGTGTGTGCTAAAAGGCCAGCCAGACTAGGCTTGGGTGCCGTAACGGACTGACGTATGAATGCGGCTTGAGAGTTTATGCATGTCTTGATAGCTAGCCTGTATGACCGTTGGAGATGGAACGCCTGTGTGTTTGACTTGTAAGTTGAGTGCATTGATGTATTATTATATTGATGTATTGATTGCTTGTATTTATGATCTATTTGATAATGTGAATTGTGATTGCGCGAAGCCTGTATTGTTTCTGATGTGTGCAGTGCGCGAATAAATAGCGCGAAGTATATTATCGGTTATTAGCCTCGTGTTATTTGATAAGCATATTTAGTATCACACTTGTCAAGATACGAGCCATAGCTCTTGCGCTAAGCAAGACTTTGACAAGTGCGAACGTGGGGGATTCGTCCTCATTAGATTTGAACCGTTAAATACGAAAAGTACAGTGTTAAATAAGTGTACACATGGCAACTGTTGTCGAGTTTTTGTTTTTTTTTAAAATCAATTATCTGTATAAAGTGCGAGTTTTGAACAAATGCGAGAGTGTAGGAAATAATTTAATAAAGAAATAACATCTTTCGGGTTGATTTATTGAAACCATTAGTACGTCTTTGGACTTAGAAAATTTCAACCGAGTTATTGAAGTGATAAAAACAAAATGGCGGCCATGTCCTTGAATGTCATTGAGTAGAAGTAGTGTAAGCGGAACGTTTGGAAAGTGTGAAAAGAGAGTTGTTGAGTGTGGCGAAACGACTAACAACAATACTTGACGACATACATACAAAGAACATGACAGACCACATAACAGCACTACAGCAGACATTCGACAGGATTAGACAACATGGACTGACAATAAAACCATCCAAAGTTGATATAGCCTTTCAAGAAATTTCATTTTTGGGCTATAAGATCTCAAATGGCTTTATATCAACTGACAATAACATCATGTCTAGAATTTTGAAATTGTCGCTTCCGACAACCAAAAAAGAGTTGCGAAGTGTGTTAGGTCTTCTGAATTATTATAGACAATTTATTCCTCATTTTGCTGAATTGACCAAATGTTTCACTGATTTACTAACAAACAAACATCCAAATGTCATTGTAAATAGCGAATGTTTAAGGCCTGCATTTGCGAAAGTACTATCTTATTTTTCCAGTGAACCTATTCTAAAATTACCCGATCTTAGCACTATTTTCAGACTAAGATGCGATGCGAGCTCCGTAGCCATTGGAGGGGTACTTCTTCAAGAGCACGACCAAATATTGTACCCTGTATACTACGTCTCTCGGAAATATAACACCAGTGAACGAAATTACAGCACGTCGGAACTTGAAGCCCTCGCTCTTGTGTTCTCGGTATGTAAACTTTCGAGATTTCTTTTAGGTAAACACTTCATTATTGAAACAGAAAATAGTCCGTTGACATTTATCACCAGTGGAACCCCAAGTAACCACAGAGTGGCCAGATGGTCCCTTCTTCTACAGGACTATAGCTTCGAAATCAGACATATAAGAGGCTCACATAACTCACTGGCCGATCTTCTATCGAGATGTCCATACGACTCACCCAATAGCTAGGTAACACCCGAGCACATTGCAGATGGTGTATAAACTGCAACCTAAACAGTGCTCAACACCACAGCCAATTGTGACTTCATGTCAGTTACGCTGTGAAGAACTGTGTGATAGGGAAGATTTAATCTCACATTGTAAATAAATTGTGTACATACTATTATTATTATGTGAATGAATGTGTCGGAGAATTGTGAGAAATGTGAAAGAATGCCATTACTATTGTAAATATGTAGTATTATAAGAAATAGACACCACAAGTGTCACAGGACAGTACTACAGGACCCAAAGACTTACCGAGCTTGAACAGCGCCAAGTAATCCTGAGTACATCTACAAAGATGGTCCAGGACGTTTTAACAAGTACGAATGATGACCTTGACAACTTAATCCGAGAATAAGACGGAAGAAGTTATCCAACAGCTGATGACAAGAACTGGGTGCTCCTTATATTTAAAGTCCATCTAAAACGGGAGACCTTGATGTGAATGTCAACATAACACATGTGTGCACCAACACAGCTCTACACTTCCGTTATATGTTCATATTAATTTGAAAGTTAGCAGACGATACTAAAATGTTTATAAATTTATGACAATTGTATGAAAATTTGGGTATGAAACATGTCCATATACGAAATTGTATATGTCGAGTTTTGTTAGATGTAATCTCAGCATCATAGCTTGATTTACTTTTTCACAAGAGTGACCTTTTGTGCACTTTTGTCAATAAGTATCAAATTATGACACTAAGAAAGAAAATGTTACTTGTAATTTATTTTGGTGAAAGCATGATAAAATTACTGTCCCTAACTTTTGTTCCATAACCAAGGGACATAACTAAATATTGTTGGTGATGTGTAAATATGGAGTGAAACTACCATGTTTGCCTAATAGGTATCACGTCAATGTGACGTCTTGTGTATATGGGAAAACTTACCAAAACTGAAGACCTTCATTGGATATTCTATGAGATAAGGGTAGATGTCCAATGTCGGAGTTATCTTATAGGTAGATACTCACAGGCTGACCTGATTATTTGTAATTTTTCTTTTTGGTTGAGAGGTAGGGGCAAGTTAGCCGTAACCTACCGGACTGGCTGTGTCTCAGTGAGGTAAAAACCATGGAATTGATTGTACTTGACAAGTATGCTTGATGGGTAGACATGGTAATTGTATGCATATTGTTTACTAATCACCTGTACATATTAAGACAAACCAAAGATTCACGTCACATGAAGTGCAAAGTTCGATTCTGACAAGATAAAGAACAGCTATAAGAGTACATGAAAGGAAAACCTTTCATGAGAAAAAAAAAGGGGGGGGGGGGAGAATGTCAGAGTCTCTCCCAGAGTTATAACGCGTTGTCTGTACCAACGCCCGACAATGCAACGCTGAACTATGATAAACACTACAGCTGTAACGCGGCGTCGTCAACAACGCCAGGCAATCAACACTGATCGATGCTAAGCAGTCGGCGGTCAGCTGGAACACAACGTGAACATTGAGGTGTCACGCAAGCTGACTCGAGCACAACTGAGGTGTGTGCTAAAAGGCCAGCCAGACTAGGCTTGGGTGCCGTAACGGACTGACGTATGAATGCGGCTTGAGAGTTTATGCATGTCTTGATAGCTAGCCTGTATGACCGTTGGAGATGGAACGCCTGTGTGTTTGACTTGTAAGTTGAGTGCATTGATGTATTATTATATTGATGTATTGATTGCTTGTATTTATGATCTATTTGATAATGTGAATTGTGATTGCGCGAAGCCTGTATTGTTTCTGATGTGTGCAGTGCGCGAATAAATAGCGCGAAGTATATTATCGGTTATTAGCCTCGTGTTATTTGATAAGCATATTTAGTATCACACTTGTCAAGATACGAGCCATAGCTCTTGCGCTAAGCAAGACTTTGACAAGTGCGAACGTGGGGGATTCGTCCTCATTAGATTTGAACCGTTAAATACGAAAAGTACAGTGTTAAATAAGTGTACACATGGCAACTGTTGTCGAGTTTTTGTTTTTTTTAAAAATCAATTATCTGTATAAAGTGCGAGTTTTGAACAAATGCGAGAGTGTAGGAAATAATTTAATAAAGAAATAACATCTTTCGGGTTGATTTATTGAAACCATTAGTACGTCTTTGGACTTAGAAAATTTCAACCGAGTTATTGAAGTGATAAAAACAAAATGGCGGCCATGTCCTTGAATGTCATTGAGTAGAAGTAGTGTAAGCGGAACGTTTGGAAAGTGTGAAAAGAGAGTTGTTGAGTGTGGCGAAACGACTAACAACAATACTTGACGACATACATACAAAGAACATGACAGACCACATAACAGCACTACAGCAGACATTCGACAGGATTAGACAACATGGACTGACAATAAAACCATCCAAAGTTGATATAGCCTTTCAAGAAATTTCATTTTTGGGCTATAAGATCTCAAATGGCTTTATATCAACTGACAATAACATCATGTCTAGAATTTTGAAATTGTCGCTTCCGACAACCAAAAAAGAGTTGCGAAGTGTGTTAGGTCTTCTGAATTATTATAGACAATTTATTCCTCATTTTGCTGAATTGACCAAATGTTTCACTGATTTACTAACAAACAAACATCCAAATGTCATTGTAAATAGCGAATGTTTAAGGCCTGCATTTGCGAAAGTACTATCTTATTTTTCCAGTGAACCTATTCTAAAATTACCCGATCTTAGCACTATTTTCAGACTAAGATGCGATGCGAGCTCCGTAGCCATTGGAGGGGTACTTCTTCAAGAGCACGACCAAATATTGTACCCTGTATACTACGTCTCTCGGAAATATAACACCAGTGAACGAAATTACAGCACGTCGGAACTTGAAGCCCTCGCTCTTGTGTTCTCGGTATGTAAACTTTCGAGATTTCTTTTAGGTAAACACTTCATTATTGAAACAGAAAATAGTCCGTTGACATTTATCACCAGTGGAACCCCAAGTAACCACAGAGTGGCCAGATGGTCCCTTCTTCTACAGGACTATAGCTTCGAAATCAGACATATAAGAGGCTCACATAACTCACTGGCCGATCTTCTATCGAGATGTCCATACGACTCACCCAATAGCTAGGTAACACCCGAGCACATTGCAGATGGTGTATAAACTGCAACCTAAACAGTGCTCAACACCACAGCCAATTGTGACTTCATGTCAGTTACGCTGTGAAGAACTGTGTGATAGGGAAGATTTAATCTCACATTGTAAATAAATTGTGTACATACTATTATTATTATGTGAATGAATGTGTCGGAGAATTGTGAGAAATGTGAAAGAATGCCATTACTATTGTAAATATGTAGTATTATAAGAAATAGACACCACAAGTGTCACAGGACAGTACTACAGGACCCAAAGACTTACCGAGCTTGAACAGCGCCAAGTAATCCTGAGTACATCTACAAAGATGGTCCAGGACGTTTTAACAAGTACGAATGATGACCTTGACAACTTAATCCGAGAATAAGACGGAAGAAGTTATCCAACAGCTGATGACAAGAACTGGGTGCTCCTTATATTTAAAGTCCATCTAAAACGGGAGACCTTGATGTGAATGTCAACATAACACATGTGTGCACCAACACAGCTCTACACTTCCGTTATATGTTCATATTAATTTGAAAGTTAGCAGACGATACTAAAATGTTTATAAATTTATGACAATTGTATGAAAATTTGGGTATGAAACATGTCCATATACGAAATTGTATATGTCGAGTTTTGTTAGATGTAATCTCAGCATCATAGCTTGATTTAATTTTTCACAAGAGTGACCTTTTGTGCACTTTTGTCAATAAGTATCAAATTATGACACTAAGAAAGAAAATGTTACTTGTAATTTATTTTGGTGAAAGCATGATAAAATTACTGTCCCTAACTTTTGTTCCATAACCAAGGGACATAACTAAATATTGTTGGTGATGTGTAAATATGGAGTGAAACTACCATGTTTGCCTAATAGGTATCACGTCAATGTGACGTCTTGTGTATATGGGAAAACTTACCAAAACTGAAGACCTTCATTGGATATTCTATGAGATAAGGGTAGATGTCCAATGTCGGAGTTATCTTATAGGTAGATACTCACAGGCTGACCTGATTATTTGTAATTTTTCTTTTTGGTTGAGAGGTAGGGGCAAGTTAGCCGTAACCTACCGGACTGGCTGTGTCTCAGTGAGGTAAAAACCATGGAATTGATTGTACTTGACAAGTATGCTTGATGGGTAGACATGGGGATTGTATGCATATTGTTTACTAATCACCTGTACATATTAAGACAAACCAAAGATTCACGTCACATGAAGTGCAAAGTTCGATTCTGACAAGATAAAGAACAGCTATAAGAGTACATGAAAGGAAAACCTTTCATGAGAAAAAAAAGGGGGGGGGGGAGAATGTCAGAGTCTCTCCCAGAGTTATAACGCGTTGTCTGTACCAACGCCCGACAATGCAACGCTGAACTATGATAAACACTACAGCTGTAACGCGGCGTCGTCAACAACGCCAGGCAATCAACACTGATCGATGCTAAGCAGTCGGCGGTCAGCTGGAACACAACGTGAACATTGAGGTGTCACGCAAGCTGACTCGAGCACAACTGAGGTGTGTGCTAAAAGGCCAGCCAGACTAGGCTTGGGTGCCGTACGGACTGACGTATGAATGCGGCTTGAGAGTTTATGCATGTCTTGATAGCTAGCCTGTATGACCGTTGGAGATGGAACGCCTGTGTGTTTGACTTGTAAGTTGAGTGCATTGATGTATTATTATATTGATGTATTGATTGCTTGTATTTATGATCTATTTGATAATGTGAATTGTGATTGCGCGAAGCCTGTATTGTTTCTGATGTGTGCAGTGCGCGAATAAATAGCGCGAAGTATATTATCGGTTATTAGCCTCGTGTTATTTGATAAGCATATTTAGTATCACACTTGTCAAGATACGAGCCATAGCTCTTGCGCTAAGCAAGACTTTGACAGTCTGGTTGCTTGAATAGCATTAGTATTCTCTAGAACCTACCTATCTAGGTGGTACCCTGCTATTTCAGAAGTGTGACGTTCTAGTTCATCATTGTAGTACACATCGTCTGCTGTTTCATAATCCCTGGGCGCTCTACACATCAAAACAGACAATGATGTTAGTAACATCAACATCACACTATACAGCATCAGAGACAGATAATGAAGAAAGCAATATCAAACAATATAGCATAAGAGACATTGATGATGTAAAATATACTGAGCAACACATCAACAGATTCAATAATGTTAGTAGCATCAACATTATATATCACATCAATTTCAAACAATATTTTTATTTATTTATTTTTATTTATTTATTTATGCATTTATTTTACATATTCTATTTACAGTACATCGCTGTCAACACCACCATTTAATGCTGTTGTTGATGTCTTTGCAAGTTTACGTTCAGTAGTTTGCCATTGCTTTCTGAAAGACCGGCTGTTACCAAATCTGTCGCAGCTGTGTTTCAAACGCAGGTAATTTGGCTAACGAATCGTGTCCCCAAGTCCTAGCCACGGAGAACGGCTCAAACAATATAGCGACAGTTATGATGATGTTGTTCATGCATTCATTCATTATGTACAATCCCGATAAAAGTGGGCGATTATTGTTTCACCATCTTACATTATCACCAGAGTCATGGATCAGCCGTGTACTTGTCTAGCTATCTGGATATGTTCCACCCTTCACTTCAATCTTGCCAGTTGTCACCCAGTTCTCTACTTTATTTCTTCCCATCACGTGCGCAATTATTTTTTACTGTGTAACTATTATTTCTATACTTAGCTTGCGGCTTTCATTTGCCTCTGTAGGACTTGCACATTCGTTTTTTTTTCCTTTTTGTCCATGGTATTCTGTGCATTTCCCCCAGAAACCATATTTCCACTGCCTTTAGATGTTTTTCAGCTTGCCTACTCATCGCCCACGTTTCACAGCCATATAGAATTATATATTCTATGTATCACCTCAACACTCTTTTCTCGTTGCAGTTGACATGTTTTTATTAATCTGTATGTTCTCCATCTTGCAAAAGGCTACATTTGCAGTAGCAATTCATTTGTTTTTTCTAATCTCTTCTAGGCGCTTACCATCAGATGATATAACTGGTCCGAGATACTTGTATCGATTCTCTTGTTTAAAAATATTCCCATTTACTTGTATATTACATTGCGATATTTCTTTCTTCTTAGGGACGACCGTAATCTGTGTCTTCTGACAATTTAATTCTAACCCTAGTTGTTCACTGTGTACAATAACCGTATCTACTAAATGTTTCAGATCCTGTTCATTGTCTGCAAGTAATATTGTATCATCCGCATATCTAATGGTACTAGTACTAGAATGCCAAAGGAACCCGGGATCCTGTTCATTGTCTGCAAGTAATATTGTATCATCCGCATATCTAATGGTACTAGTACTAGAATGCCAAAGGAACCCGGGATCCTGTTCATTGTCTGCAAGTAATATTGTATCATCCGCATATCTAATGGTACTAGTACTAGAATGCCAAAGGAACCCGGGATCCTGTTCATTGTCTGCAAGTAATATTGTATCATCCGCATATCTAATGGTACTAGTACTAGAATGCCAAAGGAACCCAGGATCCTGTTCATTGTCTGCAAGTAATATTGTATCATCCGCATATCTAATGGTACTAGTACTAGAATGCCAAAGGAACCCGAGATCCTGTTCATTGTCTGCAAGTAATATTGTATCATCCGCATATCTAATGGTACTAGTACTAGAATGCCAAAGGAACCCGGTCGCTTCTGCGACACACCTGCCGTCATACATGCAGATATTCATGGACGTTGTTGTTCCGTTTCTAGATGTTATCTGGCCAGCTACGCCATTTTGAGCATGCAGATCACACCACAACACCTCGGAC
Source organism: Cepaea hortensis (assembly GCA_963921405.1). Classification (NCBI taxonomy): domain Eukaryota; kingdom Metazoa; phylum Mollusca; class Gastropoda; order Stylommatophora; family Helicidae; genus Cepaea; species Cepaea hortensis. The sequence continues at coordinate 129,215,091 of OY992880.1, read as the reverse complement.
AGATGTAAAAAAAAAAAAATTCACTGTACATAATGCCGTCTCCAGAATGCCAAAACAACAGTCTTCCTCGAAAGCACGGTTCATCGTGAAAAGAAGTCAACCATACATGCATAAGGCAAAAAAAAAAAAAACGTTCAATTCTGGGACATAGCCATCAGCCATTGCTCTGAACATACAGATCACTCTCCACAACCTCGGCATTCTGGCGACGGCATTATGTAAAGTGAAATATTTCTTTACATCTTTCGAGGTCGTGGGAGTCTCTGCGGCGAAGTGGTCAAGCCGTTTGACTTGTGATCCGAAGGTTGTGGGTTCGATTCCGGGCCGCACCCTTCGGTTTACGAGTTAAATGTTTCGGAGACTCCTGTGGGCCGTCGCTAAAAGCTACGGAGTTCGTGCTTTGTGCGACGCTTTCAGCGCTGCGGAAAGAGACCGAGCCATATGGGATAAAACCCGGTGCGATGAAGTCGACCCTGTCGACTTTTAAGCGACTTTAAGCGAAAGGTCGTTTTGTTGCGTGATCCACATTTCGGAGAAAAAATGGCGTTGCTGGCTAGAAAACATCTAGAAATGGAACAACAATATCTAGAAACATCGAGACTTTGTAGGTGAACATCTTGTTGGGAAAGTGACTGCCAATTCCATCAAGGATGAATTGTATTATTCGTAAAGCACTTTTGTAGTGACATTCTGGTGGTGGCATTTTGCACAGTGTGCCTGAGCGGGCCGTTGTTTGTCGAGACTCCTGTCTTTTCCACTTTTCACATGGGGCATGGGGAACATATTGTGTGATATTCACTGGCACGCGAACGGAGCATAATGGGGACGACTCTTTGCTGTGATGTTGGAACCGTGACTAACGACTAACAAACTAGTACTAGACGAGATACCCAGAGGAAATCGTGGAAATATCTACTCAAATCGGAGAATATATCCGCGCGTATAGTGGTTATGTGACGTATGGTTGTGTGATGAGAAATCAGTATCCTCCCAGAATAATCGATTGGTGTTTGCACTGTTACCTCTCCTTGACTCGTACCTTTGGGTTGTTAAGCTAGGTGTTTGTGTGTGTGTGTGTTTTTTTTTTTTTAAATAGATGCGCTGGCGAAAGCTGGTGTTAGTAATCAGATCGCTGTTATATTTAACAAAGGAGAGATCGATTGAGTCGTGTGTCTAGTTGGTACCCTTGACAGTCAGTATGGTGTGTATCACATAACAGCTGCTGCAGAGGTCGCCTGGCCCTCAACAAAGCCAACAATGAAAAATGGTAATGAACTTTTGCCTCCCCGCAAAGCAATTTACTAGAAAACCAAATATTACGATCGATCTGAGGGGTTAATAATGAACAGTCTAATCCTACCCACGACAGACAGCTGGTCAAAAGAACAATTACATTAACACGCGAGCTACGCATAAACCTGCAGACAGCTGCGTGGCCAAGTTGGTACCTTTGTCGACTCGACAAGAGGTAGGGTAACATATCTGTCGCGGTACACATGTCTACAAAATATGAGTCGGCTCTGTTGTTAGACCTCCACATTCAAGCAAAGCCATTAGATGTTTCTTTTTTTTCAGCGTGACTTCTCATTGTCTTCACATCCATACAAAAGTACAGGTTCTGTGTAGCACCTCAACACTCTTTTTCTCGTATAAATTGACATCTTTTTATTGGTCAGTATGTTTTTCATATTGCAAAAGGTTATCTTCGCCATGGCGGTTCTTGTTTTAATCTCTTCAAGGCATCTCCCATCAGCTATTATGAATGATCCGAGATAATTCTACACATTCACTTGTTTAATAATATTCCCATTTACTTGTATATTGCCGGTCTCTCTGGCTGTGGGGTTACAACACTTTCTCTCTGTAATCCCGTTTATCACGCAGAGTCTCGCAGCGGAGCGAGAACTGAGGTGGTTCGACCCCCGCTCGTGACTTGCGGATACTGAGCCGGCCGCTCAGAAAGCAATGGCAAACTACTGAGCGTAATCTTGCCAAGAGATCAACAGACAGCTGAAAGATGCTGCTGTTGACAGCTAAGTCCTGTAAAAGGATACGCAAAACATTATTATACTTGTATATTACATTGTGGTATTTCGTTCTTCCTAGTGACGACCATAATCTGTGTAGTGTTATAATTTAATTCTAACCCAAGTTGTTCACTGTGTGCAACAACCGCCTCTACTAAATGTTGCAGAGCCTGCTCAGTTTCTGTAGATTACATAAATTATATGAAGGCAGTTGGCACTTTAAATTAGATGAAGACAATTTTTTTTTTTAATGTTTGCATATTCCTTACAGAACGTTGCAGTCAACACCACCATTTTTCAGCTGCTGTTGATGTACTAGGCAAGATTACGCTTAGTAGTTTGCTTACATAAATATATTTGATTACATAAATTACACGAAGACATTTGACTAGAAATATTTAATAAAGCTACGGGGGGAAAAATGGAGATCTGCCGGCGTGAGAAAATCATATAGGTATGTTCTGTCAGGCACACATATTTACCAGAATCATTCTGAATAGTATATGAATATTTAGCTTTAAGGTGAAATCAGTACTGCTGTACCGATTGAAAACACGAAGAACGACTAAAACAATTACTAATAAACAACAAACATTCATTAACTGGCGCCCGTGTAGAACAGAAGGAGTGTAAGAGATTGTCGGGATCGCTACCGCAGAGCTTGGGGGAGAGAACATGGAAGATTTAAGTCAATCAATAGGTCGGCAGCCGACGCTGAATGGTGCCACACATTGTGTTACGTAGGGGTTGCCCCTGACTCAACCTGATCATAGTATTACTAGACAGACCTTATTCTGGAACACACAGGGCAGACGACATTGAGGGAGGCACAGAGAAGAGAGTTAAAGACAGAGATGAATAATATGCTAAGGACATGGAGGGAGTTATAGGAGATATTACGGGTTCGAATGCCATGAATTTAAGATCCAATGGGATATAAAGGGCGGAAGAAGAAGGAACTGATTAGAGCAGTGGTTCTCAACCTGTGGGGAATTCCCCCGGGTGGGGGGGTGGGGGGGGGGGGGGATTTGGGGTTTCCACAGGGAAAATGAAGATTATTTCAAGATCGTGTTAATACATAATTACTTGATCTTGTTTTTCTCTTCTAACTTTACAGTTCTGTACGTATCACCCTTCTAAAATTCATTTTATAAAGTACGTAGACAACAACTAACTAAGCGCTAGCCCATATATATATATATATATATATATATATATATATATATATATATATATATATATATATATATATATATATAAATCGACAAAATCAACAACAATATAAACAATGATAATGTAAAGACCAGGACAATTAACAACAACATACCTTCCACATAAAAACAACCTTATCAACAGCAGCCACATAATAAATAGCAGTTTAAATACCAACAATAAAAAACTTCACGGAAACTATACATTAAAAGAACAATTAAAGGTATGCGGTATACGCGAAAAAGTGGAATAATAAACTAGCTTTCAGTGAGAGAATACTTGGCAGGAGAGGCAGCTGAATACAGCCGAGATGTCTATGTGTGTATTCCGACAGCTTTTGTCACTTGGCTACCTGCCCAGGCAAACCGCTGACAAGACTTACAATTATCCAGTAGCCATTTTATTAGAATTACTATATATGTTTCCCTCCCAATTTCCTTTTTTTGTTCCTTTACTTGTTTTATTTTTCATGTTCTACTGCCGTCGCTCGTTCGAAATATCTGTTTTAGACGTAATTGCGTGTGCCTGCTTATAGCAGAGCTGGGATATTTGCGCCTTTCAGCAGACGTATCCAACGTCATCAGGTGTTTTTTGACCAGGCTAGTCTCCCAGAAATGGTTGTTCTAACTTCCATTTAGACATTTCAATAAAACAATGTAGGGAAACTAAACCTGATGAACTTGACTCGTCCGGAAGTACCATCAGGAAATACCACGTGGGCTTTCAGTGTGCCATTGGATTTCGCCTTCTCTGTGGAACATAAAATGATTGTAAAATGTTGTTCATGGTTAAATCTTAATTCTCGAAGCACAAAATGTATCATACAAATTCTACAGCCCACTGTTTGTAGGTATGTGTAAGAGAACGGCCGTGAGGTAGATTTACTCAGTATGATGCAAGTCTCGAAATGCCGCCCCTTAATGATGCATGTCTTCGAAATGCCGCCTCTTCTTTGCTACTTATGCCGCCCCCTTACGATGTCGCCTGATGCGGCCGCCTCTCGGTATCATAGCATGGCACGGCCCTGTGTAAGAGGTAGGGCTAAAGAGATTTGAACTTAAACGCACGGCTTAGTTTAGTTTAGTTTAGATTGGTATAGTTTAGTTTAGTTCAGTTTAGTTTAGTTCAGTTTAGTTTAGTTCAGTTTAGTCGATAGATCAACATCACGGCACACGGGTGTAACCCATAAGTGCTCCGTTCATCTCCTACCTCAAACCTGAGTCTGGAGAAACTTAGCTCAGTGCACGAACTCAGTAGCACCGACGAGGATCCTGAAATACTTTGGGTAGATTTTTAACTCGAAATTTTGCCCGGGCAGCGCCGTTAGGCTACACTTTTTCGATTTCCAATTGCCAATGGAGTTTTTACGTGCAACAATACACACGGGCGTCCGATCTCACTACCTAGAGACTCGGGGAAATTTTATTACTAGAAGTCCACGTGAAAAAATCCTGGTCCTCACCGGTGCTTGAACCCCGGACCTCCAGCACTCGAGGCGGACACCATACTTCGAGACCACGCAGCCCCCCTCACGCACGGCTTGAAAACTGACAATAGTGTAGTCTATCCTCCTACACCAACCGAACGTACATTCCTACGTGATATTTAGTGCATGTTTCAGCTGTACAGCTGTCTCGGTGTAAGTACATGTAGAGTTGACGTGCTACCAAATGGAATAAAATAAATCTGCAGCATTGTGTTATAAATATTGTACAACAATTAGCGAAATAAACCGAGCTTATGGAGAGTGCTGGTTTTTCATCACATAAGCACTTTGGTGGATTTCAGTGCGTAGAAAGTGAATAGTTGTTATGGAATACCTTGCCCCTCAAAAACGGATGAATATTTTAACACAATGAGAGTCCTCGTGAGAAATTATCAAAATTTGATAGAATGTGGGGTTTTCCTGAGGAATGTGCGACTACTGACAATCAGAAAGTGAGTGAACTTGTCAGAGATTATCAACTATTGACAGTTAAAAATCGGAATTGTCTGGTGTAACTGATGCTTAACAATCAGATTATGAGTTCTCTGCAAAGTATAATAAATTACTTTTGAAAGTCAGAAAAGAGTGGGTTTCGTTAGGTATGATCAAAATTTGACCAACAGAATGCGGTTTGTTCGACAGCTGCATTTTTGCTACTGTTTAGGAGGGTGAGAAATAGTTTTATTTTGCCCGTTTACCCCTTGAGGACGCCGTGGTGGTTTGATGTGTATGTTTATTTTTGAGAAAATGAGACCACACATGAATTTTGTCACCGAACGTCTTGTCTGTCACTCCTCCTGACGATGACATAGTCAATGAAGTGCCAGTGTTTCGAGCGAGAGTGCATCCACGATGTCCTATTTCTCATGGGAAGACGGAACATTGCGTTGGTAATCAGGAGATCGTGTTCGGCACATGTCTGAAGGAGAAGGAGTCCATTGCTGTTACAATTTCTGATTCTGTGCTTTCCAATAATACCACTCCAAGAGGCGGTGTCCGTGCCTACTCTGGCATTGAAGTCCCCAACGACTATACGTGTCTCTCCTTTGGGAACAGATGTTAATACATTGTGCAGGTCCTCATAGAACTTGTTCTTGACGTCATCTTCATTGGTCATGAATGATGCATAGACACTCACGACGATTGCACGCTTCCTTCTGTTTAGCAAGGTTAACTTAATGGTCATAAGCCTGTCGTTTATAGCCTTCAGAAATTCAACTAGTTTGTAAACCAGGGCCGACTTAATGGCAAATCCCACACCGGACTGGCGTCTTTATTCCATTTTTCCTTCCGCTCCAGAAGAATGTGTAGCCGGCACTTACTTCACAGATTTGGCGTTCTTCGATGTTGTACCTGCCCATCCCTCTCCCAATCAGTGCTGTTCGTCTCTCCGGGCCCGTCGCGCCGTCTCTATCAAGTAGGGTGCGTATATTCCAAGTTCCGATTGTTAAGGGAATATGGTTTGCTTTTTTTTTTTTTTTTCGCTTTACCTATTTTTACTTTGTATGTATGTCGACCGCAATATAGGGTATCCACCAACCGCGGCTAGCTGGTTTGGTAATGATGGAGCAAACAATGTTTATGGCACCTTTTCTAGCCCTTTCCTCATGCTAGGGAGGTGAGCAATGATGTCCTATAGAGGGCTGCTTAGTCGCTCATGGGGCTGCCTAATCCCACTGCTGCTCCGATCAGTTGAAGACGACCATATGGCGTGAGCCACCTGTGTGCAGGTCTGCGACTACGACTGCCAGCGTACCAACGCCTGCCGCTTCGCCGCTCGCCCATTGCCACAGAGCTTGAGGGTGATAGATAAAGTTGGATGAAGAATGACTTGCGCGATGTATTGGATTAAGGTTGGGGGGGGGAGGGCGGGGGGGGGGCTGAGTGGTCTCGATTTATGGTTCCGAGTCGAGTGCTGGAGGTCCCGTGTTCAATCCCCGGTGGGGGCCGGGATTTTTTCATGTGGAATTCTAGTAACAACAATTTCCCCTAGACTCTTGGTAGTCAGTTCGGACGCCCTAGTGTTTTGTTGCGCACGTGAAACATGATTTGGCAGTTGGAAATCAAAAGAGAGTAGCATAACGGCGCTGCCAGTGAAAAAATTTCGAGTTAAAAATCTACCCAAAGTATTTTAGGATCCTCGCCGGTGCTACGGATTTCGTGCACTTAGCTGAGATTCTCCTGACTCAGGCTTGAGTTATGAGTAGGGCGGATCACTTGTGGATTGCATCCGTGTGCCGTGATGTTTATCCATCGACTAAACTCAACTAAATATTGGATTAAAGTGAGGAAGAGTTGTGCAATTGAGTCCATCTGAGTCCAGTGGCAAGACAAGTTAAGACGACTGGAGACGAATACAGGTGCAGGGGATGAGCAGGGTGCCCTACGTGCATTGCCGTGCTCATTACGTTCCACAATGCTTTGCAGGTAAACGCCGTCTTGTCCGTTGTGTCATCAATGATTTCTCCCGTGCAGTCTGTCGAATCCTGTCTTCACATTCTGGGTAGGCATACCCTAATTCACCGATTGTTTTGACGCCGAATCGTTTACACACGCCTGGTTTAGCCAGCATGTTACAGCTTTTGTCCGGTGGTGGCCGCTGTCACATTCTAACAACTACTAGAAGCCACATTCGTGAGCTGGATTTCAGGCATGGAAGAGCGGGGAACGGGCCCTGAAGATCGCATGAAGTTTAAATAGAATGTTGGTCTCTAGTAATAAATGGGGGCGAACTAGTTACAATACGTCACGCATCTAGCAGGTGGTATAGCCGGGTCATGGGATCGTCCAATCAAAACGCATCTAGCAGGCAGTGTAGCGGTGTCAGGGTCATCCAATAGAAACACAGCGCAGGAGCGGGGGAATATTGTTCGCGGCACATGACTAACCGACATTCGGGCATTTCTCTTGCAATCTTCACAGAATAAAGTTGGATGGGTAGAACTTTAGGAATAAATCAAAGTGTTTTACTTAATACATTGTCAAAATTAATATTACTGAAAAGACCTTATATCTAGACCAGTATTGGTTGGCTTGATAGGCTACCCGAGATTGCATACTACAACATCACGCATCCAACAATGTATTATAAAACCCTGAGGGAACACTACAAAAGAATTTTAGGCCAAACACGTGCCAGTAAAGTGTCGATGCCACCAGGCGAAAGCAGGGCAGAGCTATTACCAGCCAGCACCCGAGTGAAGAGGGGCTGTGTGGAAGGTCCTACAGCGAGGAAGGCAGCACTTAGAGTTAAGTGTGCACTGAATCCTTGCCCGATTCATCCACTACTTAGGCTTCAATTTTGAACCGAGGATTACAGCAGAACAATTAATCTGAGGTCAGACGGTGTGAGGCCACTTAGATAGCTCTATGAGTAGTTCTTTTGAGTATTTTTTTCAGCATTTTTTAATAACAATAAATCTCACACTTTTATTTCATAGACGTACAACTTTGATCTTAGACTTTTCTGTGATCAATAGATTAACATATATGAGAGTGAATATAAAACAGGTGTTTCTATACTTTGTGAATCTATTGTCTGTGTGGACGATAATTCTCTGGTGGCTGTAATTATATCACAGACAAGCTCAGCCCATATACATAAACCTGCTGTCTTTTCCCAATTGTTCAGCTTCACGGATTACTTTCTGGTGCCTCTGCCACTTTTAGGAGAGTTTACTTTCTCCTGGGGCCTATATCTATACACCCTAATCTAACGAGCCGACTTGGTCTTCTTTTCATGCAGTGAGTAGACGTTCCAAAGGCTCAGTTTTTTGTCTTCCGCTTTATGTGTGAGGGTTTCCCACTCCATTACAAGATCCTGCTACATACTGGCTGTTCGGTCTGGCAAATAGTTCTTTAATCTATACTACATATTTCTAACTCAGTCAGATAGCTAAAACTATATATTAGTGTCTCTGATTTTGAGTGTATACAAATTTTCATTAACTCTTTACAGGTTTGTTGATAGTTGTAAGTCTATGTATATCACCGTAGGTCTTGTCAGTATTATTAATGGTATAGATTTGTTTGTTCTACCTAGTAACTCTACTAATAATCATTGTGCCACATTGTAAATAAATTACTTTTATGTATGTGAATAAGTGATTACTGATGGGTAGTACATCAGAGTAGTATCTAAACCACAATATACATTATAAAATTAAAAGATTAAAAGTGAATTGAGAATAAACAAGATTAAACAAGTAAAATAAAGGGCTAAAGTATAATAAAATATAGGGCCATGGTCAAAGTGGAGACGGTAAAGGATCGGTTTATGTTATGTTTGTTATATTAATTAACCTAATTAAGCACGTCACTTAGTATTGTATTTCAAATACAAGAAAGGTAAGTTGTAGTGAATTATTGACAAACTTTAGTGAAGTATAACATAGTCTCGTGCAGTGCAATACTATATGAGATAATGTCGGATGAAAGACCCCCACTGCGGCTGAGTGGAGGGAGAAGGATTTTCAGATAGGTTACTCTGGAGAGGAGCTAAAGACATATATCTAGGACTCGAAAAGAGAATGGAGAAGGGCACAGGGACGGTCCACCTGCACTTACGTCTGGAGGTCAGACACGCTTGTAATAACACTACTGACCATTTGACCTATTGAAAGAACTTTTGACGGAGCGGCTGCAAAGAACCGGGTTTCTGATCAAGTGACACGGACTTAGGACATTTAAATTCTCATGACGGGATCGTTAAGAGGGCAGACAGGAGATGTAATTACAGGAGTGTTCAACGATTGAAAAAGTCCTCCCCGACTCGACAGTAGTAGAGAGAGATAGAGAGACTGAGAAGGAGGAGAGTGAATGCAGTAAGGCGGGACGAGAGGTACTGCCAGACTTGCCAATGTGGGTGTGTGTATATAGTGAATAGATTGTAGGTATTACCTAGGATTGTATTGGTATAGCACTAGACAATGCATATTTTTGAATGTATTCCTAGCTCTCATGAAGAGCACCAGGTTTTCCCTTCAGTGACAATGAGGAGGGACCATGTGGCATCAGGACGAAACACTGGTTCCGAATACCGAAAGGCTGTCCTTAGCTGACCATAGGGGAGCTTAGTTAACCGTAACGGGATTGGGCTAATCCCATTGGAGCATATAGGAGCTTGATAGGAGGCGACTGAGGCATCTTCTCACCTGGAGGTCATTGTCGCGAAATTCCCAGCCATTCCAGTTCATATTGGTTAAATATCGCTCGAGCTATTTATAGCCGAGAGAACCCCCACAGTGGAATCCTGAGTTACTGTTTCTTTGCCGAATATAATTATATCGCTCCTGTAAAATTAGAAAGTGGAGGAGGTTGCAGCAATATCAAACATCGCTTACACAATTTCAAGAATTCTAACCAAGTAGTTAGTTACTAACACAGAATTCGTGCGCCCCGGAAGATTGCTGGTCCTAGGGTATAACATACTTAAACATTTGTGTTCCAGCTGATCAGTACACATCTAACCTTAGTGAAGGGAACTTCGACACTTGCCTCTGTACATTAAGCGCCCGAAGTAACACTGATTACTGTTATTTTGGACACGTTGTGGTTTTCCTAAATGACAGTAATTGATATTTATCTCATTATAACATTGTAGTTAGGGGAAATATTTACCGGAGAAAGTTATTGCACAGAATCTGAGGTGACAAGGTCACAACTGCTTCACGAACTACTGTGTTCGCAGAGTTAACGTAATTTACAGTGCTCTCTGGTTTACAGACGCTACTATTTTGAAACCGTAATACGTTTATTGCATAACTCTGCAGATCTGTCTTCCACCACTGTATTAATATCCTCTTGAAAGGATCTGTAATTTAAGTACGCACATAGTATGGATAAAACCAACCCATTACTCCACTACTATATAGTGCCTTGCTTAATAATATATTAAGTTAGCTCCCCTAGGATCATAGGAAGTTTTCTTTACTATCTCCAATTATTAAGGGAAGGATAATGAAATTATTCCTTTAATAACTTACGCCTTCTACATGGAGTGTTGATACATCTAAGAAACTGATTCTCTTCTCTATGTAATACTCACTAAGAATAGGAAAGCTAAATCTTTTTTGTCATCATCGAAAGTATGGTGAATTGAGAAAAAAAGATGGTTAACCGATCAAGTTCAGTCAAGGTCATGATTTCTTCCGGATAATTAGACCACTTGATTTACTACTGTTTCTTCATCAAGATAAGACTGTGTGAGAGAGATGGAACAGTTGTACTATCTATATGTTGGTATTAGACTATATCTTAGTGTTCATCGACACCACCTATCAGGTACCAGATGGAATAGGACAATGTTCTATACCGGCTCAATCATGATTTGGCTCCAGTTGGCTTTTGAATAATCCATCAGAATCCATGAACATTATGTCGAGTATGATCATACCCAAAGTCTAACTAGTCGACTTGAGATTTCCACTTGAAACTATTTTCCAAGTCGCATCTGGTCTGAGTCTCCAGATTCATCAATAGTCAAAACTTAACAACTACGAGTAGTCACCTCGGCGAGTCACCTGAAACTGGAAGGAGAAACTCCGATTGAAGGCCCGGTGAGACTATGCTGTCTCAAGACATACAGACAGTGACCTTCTTTGGGAAATCACATGATGAGAAAAACCTTTCAATCAGTCGACAGGACATCTTGGCTGAACTGTGTCTCCTTCTTTTAAGACATTCTATATAGAATTTCACATATCTGATTGTAGTATTTCATTGTGGTGGCTGAAGTGATATATTATAGCTTTGTGTAGTGTTCTCTCTGCTCATATGTGTAGAGTCCTAATTTAGAGTGAGAATAATGTAATTAACTTGTATATGACAGCAGTCCAAGGAACTGTGGGGTCGACCGAACCAGAATATCTTGAGTGGCTAGAAATGGTCCCTTATATATCTATGTGTGGTGTCGTAAAAAAAAGCCAACCCCGCCTTGTCTGAGGCAGTCATGCACCCGCCATAAGTTATGTATTGTACTTTTGTATGTTGATGTAAACTACCATTACCCATCATACCACCCAACATCATGTTGTTTTAAGTTTTAATCTGGATAGATATTAAAGAGTTGTAGTTTGGTTTAACTCATAGTTCAAACGTTATACTAAAAGTGCTAGGTTTAGCAATAGCAATGGCAGCAATACTAGTAGCAGTGGTATGAATAGTAGTTGTGGAAGAAGCTGTAGTAGTTATAATTAATAGCAATTACAAGTAGCTCAAAGCCGTGGTAGGCAACTGGTCTAGGGTGGAAGCTCCGACAGCTGGAAAGTTTCTTTGCTGATATGGCAGTTTCTGCTGGTCTTCTTCCAGGTGTGGTGGTGTTACGTTTCCTCTGGAGGAAATTAGACAGGCTGAGAGATGGATCTACATGGGCAACTCATGCTCTCTGAATTCAGCCCAGGCTTTGTGCTACGGAGAGGTATAACTGCGTTTTACAAACCATCCTCTATTAAGACGAAAAGGTGCCAGTCAGATTTTGTGCATTTCAATTGAAATGATTTATTACGCTACTTCATTACATGTTGAACTTGATTCTATAGTATGCGCCTGACGACACACAGAGACTATACTAAAATTAGGTAGAACTGCGGTAAAGCTGTAAGAGTGTAAACAATATAAAATGACACAAAGTAGTGCAGCTTTACATAACAGAATTAAGACACATGCAGGACGTTGCGGCGACTAGCCTTCATCAGCAAACAAACACAACATACAGTCAAGGAAATCTCCTGTGACTACATCAGAAGGTGACGACAGGACAATAAGAGCAAAAGCATGAAAAAAATCAAGGCAATGAAGATAAAATGAGAATTGAAAAAATGTTAATTAAAAAAAATGTTAATTGAAAAAAATGTTAATTGAAAAAAAATGTTAATTGAAAAAAATGTTCATACTCACCTCACAGTTCAGATCTGCAAGCAACTCAGAAAATCTCCGATGTATTCTGTTTATGCCCGGTGCTAGGTGTTACGGCTCAGTGAGCACATTGAAAGAAGGGGGCGGAGGCAGGAGGGTGGGACGGTGACCATTCTGGCAGGGGTATCTGAGCAATCTGAGTGGATGCACCAACGAAGCATGATGGTGGTACTAACCAAAACCCCACTATGTACTCATTTATGTTATTGTGAGGCGAGTCCTAAAGTCTTTGTGGACTAACATGCGTGAACGCACATACATACATATACACCGCTCAAACAGACATAATGCTGGTGTATATGGGCATGTGCTAGGTAAATGCAAGAAAAGAGAGAGAAAGAGAGAGAGAGAGAGAGAGAGAGAGAGAGGGGGGGGGGGAGTGTTTGCAACATACCACATGAGGTATGCGGAGTACGTCGGTCTACAAGTACGAGGCTTCACTCATATTGTTCCCTATGAAATAGTCAGTATGGTTGATTGTTATACAACATATTTAAGGATCAAATCGCCCAGTGCTTGTGTTATTGGGGCTGTATAAGATCCAGCCACTGGTGATACACGTGATGTAGGTAGGCACAGAGAAGTAAGATTGTTAGGAGAGAGCTCTCTTTCTCTCTCTCTCTCTCTCTCTCTCTCTCTCTCTCTCTCTTCTTGCATATACCTTGCACATGCCCATATACACCAGCATTATGTCTGTTTGAGCGGTGTATATGTGTGTATGTGCGTTCACGCATGTTAGTCCACCCAGACTTTAGGACTCGCCTCACAATAACATAAATGAGTACATAGTGGGGTTTTGGTTAGTACCACCATCATGCTTCGTTGGTGCATCCACTCAGATTGCTCAGATACCCCTGCCAGACTGGTCACCGTCCCACCCTCCTGCCTCCGCCCCCTTCTTTCAATGTGCTCACTGAGCCGTAACACCTAGCACCGGGCATAAACAGAATACATCGGAGATTTTCTGAGTTGCTTGCAGATCTGAACTGTGAGGTGAGTATGAACATTTTTTTCAATTAACATTTTTTTCAATTAACATTTTTTTCAATTAACATTTTTTCAATTCTCATTTTCTCTTCGTGCTCTTCTCGTCCTGTCTTCACCTTCTGATGTAGTCACAGGAGATTTCCTTGACTGTATGTTGTGTTTGTGAATGTGTTTGTTTGCTGATGAAGGCTAGTCGCCGCAACGTCCTGTATGTGTCTTAATTCTGTTATGTAAAGCTGCACTACTTTGTGTCATTTTATAGAGAATATACTAGAACATTAATTATGCTATATATTATTTCGGTATTCAATATTAAGATTGTAGAGAAAACAAATTTGGAGTGATAAAATATCCAAGCGTGTCTGCATGAACAGTATGGATATGCTAGTTGCGTTGGACATTAGTTGTTTTAAACAGTATTTAAAGAAGTGATAAAATAGTTATGTTGAGGGTTAGACTCTACGTCCTTTAGTGGTGGTCGTCCAGTATTTCTATAATGGTGCTATGGTCAGCATTTCATAAAGTATAGCAAAACAGAAGGAAAGCAATAATCTGACAGATATTTTGCTGAAAGAATACTGTACCTGCTGTAACAATGGGAAGATTACTCAGGTTACTGATTATATCCTGCAGAAGTTGTTTATCATTGGGGTCGTACATTCTATGTCGCGAGATTCCTCTAATGAACTTGTCAACGTTGTTCATTCTGAATTAAATGTTTAAATGTTATTTGAATATGTGGATAACATTATCATTCATTCATTCATTCATTCATTCATTCATGCATGTATTCATTCTTCTTCTTATTATGTATAGATCATATTTCGAGAGGAGGGCCTCAGACTTTGTTATACACCTCATAGGTAAGCGAGTCCGACTTGAGCATGCCTGTTTATGTCAGGTTTGCTGCTTGTAGACATATTCCATATATGGTAACGAGCTCTATCTACCATGGCGAGTGGATTTTCTTTCCTACCAATTGTACCCGATCTCACTACCCAGTGGATCAGGGAGGCGTGTCATATCAGTGGATACCAAAGGACCTTGTAAACATGTCCAGTCCTATGCTGGGATTAAAGCCGGTACCTACTTAGACTGAGGCTGTCACCCTAACCTCTCAGCTACGGGTCTCCGATGTTATGACGATACAATAATCTGGTAATGACATTGTCCACATTAAACCTGTATGTCCTGTCGAAGATGATGCCGAGACATTTCATTGTGGTCAGCTAGGGCATTTTACAAGAACGCAATGATGACAAATTAAAACACGATATCCGAGGTAAAGGTGTGAATAAGTGAGGAAAAGTGATGTTTCTCTTTATGTAATATTTGAATTCATTGTATCTCTTCATAGTCATAAATCTAAATGTCGATGTTCGTGGACAATAATGGTTCGCCATCACATACGATCATTAGTCTCGGCTTAAACCGGTTTTTTTGGTGTTCCTATTGTGTCATTGCTGGTCTCCCTGGCCGAGAGTGTAACCGACTTTCTCCGCAATCCCGTTTATCCACGTAGGGTAACGCAGCGAGCGAGAATTCGAAGCGGTTTTTGCCGCATTGGTCACTTACGGGATAAGTGAGCCGGCCGCTCAGAAAGAATGGCAAACTACTGAACGTAATCTTGCCAAGAAATCAACGACAGGGGTAAAATGCTGGTGTTGACAGCGATGTCATGTACAGGATATCTTCTTCTTTTTCTTCAGCTTTCCGAGCCATTGAGGTTCTTTGCTGCAAATACAATCCGTCTCCATTCGTCTCTCTGGTGGACCTTCTCTTGCCAGTCGTTGATTCCAGGTGCTTGTAGGTCTGTAAATGTATTATCTCTCCACCGTCTTCTTGGTCTACCTCGGGGTCTACGGTCATTTATTTCCTGAGTGTAAGCGAGTTTTGTTTCCCTATTATCTTCCATTCTTTCTATATGCCCCAGCCATTGTAGTCTATTAGCCTTCATGATACCAGTGATTAGCGTACAGGATATGCGAAGAAAAATGTGACACTGGGGGAGGGGGGTACGCCTTTTAAATATGTAGCTCTTTATCTTCTTATTGTTCTTTTCCCATCTAGTTTGCTAGTTGTCATTAAGGTTTACGTTTGTGGGTTGCCATTATATGCCGATAAACCTTTAGTGACTACTCTTCTCTAATGTGACTGAGTTAGCCGAATGGCTTCTACACATGCAATAGTCTAGCCGATATTACCCAGGTGTTGCTCTGTCTGTGAGAAACATCGCCCCTCTTGGCTTGACTCTGTTCAGCCGGTTCAGGAAAGCATCATACGACTCCTCCAGGTCAATGTTGAAGACACTGCCATTGCCGTTATATCTGGACTGAAACGTTCTCACAAACTCATCCAGTCTGGGTATACTGTTGTTGGTGTTGATGCCTTTCTGTGTTCTTTGGTGCACGGTCTATAAATATACAACATACAGTGTGTGTAAGTGTTTATGTATATGTTTACACATACACATGCACACCCACATATGTACACACACACACACACACACACACACACACACATATATATATATATATATATATATATATATATATATATATATATATATATGCCGGTCTCCCTGATCGAGGTGATAGCAGCTTTCTCCGTAACCCCTATACGCTGGTGGTTGCGTGAGCGCACGAGAATTTAAAGCGGTTCGAGTCGCGCCAGTGATTTATGAGAGAATGGAGCCGGTCGCTCAGAAAGTCGTGGCGGGCTGATGAGCGTAATCTAGCCTAGGAATCAACATGCAGCAGAAAGATACTGATGATGACCGCAATATCCTGAAACAGGATGCAAACGCGGGGGGGGGGGGATATATATATATATATATATATATATCCTACCATAACAGAAGTTAAGTGTGCTATAAATGAACTTGCATCTGGCAAGGCTCCAGGTAAAGATGGGATTCCAATAGAGATTACCAGGAGTGGGTAAGACACACTCACTCTACAGTTCCACCAGTTAATAGAGCTATGCTGGCGAGAAGGACAAGTCCCACAGGATTTCAAAGATTCAAGCATCATAACACTGTACAAGGACAAGTGGGATCGGAGCGACTGTAACAACGATAAAGGTATCTCACTTCTGTGTATTGTTGGGAAAGTATTTGCTAGAATTGTTCTGCGCAGACTTCAAGTCCTCCCAGATCAACTCTACCCTGAATCACAGTGTGGCTTCAAACAGAACCGGTCTACCATTGATGTGATATTCTCATTGCGACAAATGCAAGAAAAATGCCGTGAACAGAATCAACTACTGTTTATTGCCTTCATCGACCTCTCAAAGGCATTTGATTTGGTCAGTCGTTAGGGTCTGTTCAAGGCACTAATGAAGATGGGCTACCTATCATCTCTCTGTCCATTGTGGAATTTGGTATAATCACGTTTTATGGTGCAACTCCGATGAGTTTTAAATTAAGAGTGGATTTAAGCAAGATTGTGTACTTGCTCCTACCCTTTTTGGAATATACTTTTCACTTCTACTGAAATATGCCTTTCGTTATCAGGATGGTGGTATATACTTACACTCCCGCTCAGATGGCGGCCTCTACAAATCTCGATTGAATTCCAAGACAAATCTTAGGAGGGTACTAATCAGAGTGTTGCTGTTTGCAGGTGATGCTGCAATTACGACCCATTCTAAGGAAGAATTACAACAAATCTGCATTCTCCAATGCTTGTTCTGAATTTGGTTTAACAATTAGAAAAAAGAAGACAGTGATTATGTCACAAGGTGCACATTTGGGCACCATCAATCTTTATTGACGACGCCGAACTGGAGATAGTAGACCATTATGGAGATATGTAGAACTGGAGATAGTAGACCACTAATATTTAGGGTCAGGGGTAAATAGCAAATTATCACTAGATCAGGACATCAACATAAAAGAGTCTGAGAGAACCGGAAGCTTAAGAAGTGGTTGTCAAGCGGATTCCTGTGGAGCTGACAGATGAAGAAATCCTGAAGCAGCTACGTGAAGAGAATCTTCACATCCGATTCTTGAAGGCGGAGCGGCTTCTCACCTACTCCAAGATACCTACAACCTTGGCAGTAGTGACGTCGGAGGGCAGCGAAATGCCTATCACAGTATCATTCAGCAAGAAAACTCAACAACCAGAGAGATTCATACCAAGAATTACTCAATGTTCCAGATGTCAGAAGGCCGGCCACAGCAGAGCTACGTGTCGCAGTAAGACGGAAATCTGCCGATACTGCGCCACTCACCACGCCTTCAAGGAGTGTCCGCTGGCCAAGATGGACACGGACTTCCGAGCACCCAACAACAAAAGAAAGTGTGCCAACTGCCTGGACAAACATGGAGCAAGATACCTGGGCTGTCCGTACCTGCAGAGACACAGAGACGTCTTAAAAATCGCCACCATCACAAAGACACCATTCAAGGAAGCAATGCAGAGGGGCCAGACAGCCACGGGTATAGCACAAGCTGAAAGAGATCAACTTCAAAAGCAGATAGACGAGTTGAAGAAACAAGTCAAGGCACTGCTGACGACGACTCCGAACAGCGATAATGAGAAGCTGCTGGCCGACATGAAAGAAATCCAGCTCAACATCAAACAAGAGATCCAGCGCATGGCTGAGATGAAGAAGGAGAACGAAGAAATCCTACAAATGATCAAGACCGAAAGAGAACTGCATAGAGCTGAAATGTAACTCTTTCAAAACAATCTAACAGAAGCCACACAAGAACTCAGAGAGAAACCGCAAGAAGAAAACCAAGAGTCCGAGCCTGAACCGCAAACTAAAGCCAGCAGCCCAACAACAACGCCCAAGAGAGAACTACTATACCGTTCGGATCTCTGAAGGAGGCACAGAATACCCAGTCGACAAGGAGGAACTCAAGCGCGAGGAATTCAGAAGGCGCTAGGAAGAAAAAGAAAAGAAGAAGCCTAAGGAACTCCGGGGGAAACCGATGATATACCCAGTATTACACTACGACTGTGAGAACGACTTCGAGTACTATATAGATGACGGTAAAATCGTCCCATGGCTGACCACGGAGGAAGAAAACTTTAGGCAGAAGCTTCACAAACGCGACAGTGAAAACAGGCACAAGGAGGAAAATGAAAACGTCGAAAAGCTCCTACAGAAAATGCACAAAAAGGAGACAAAAATACCAAATAAAAAGTCCTTTTAAGGACTGCAGCCAGTCAAACCAGGAGCCTGCACCAACAAAGAAAACAAGAGGAAACATGCACAAAGGACAGCCGCCGACCGATCCCCCAGCTGGAGTGGGATTACGAAAAGTCCTTATAAGGACTGCAGTCAGACGAGCCAGGAGCCTACTCAAACAAAGAAAACCACAAGAACAGACGAGCACAAAGGATAGCCGCCGACCACTGCTGACGTCACAGACACAAACGCTACATAACCAGTCCGAGATAGGACTCACAAGACAAGAATTAGGGTAAATAAACCCACAAAAACCACGTACCTCAACAATAACCACAGCTCATGAAGCAGGTTAGACGAGGTCGAATTTTGAATTTTTGTTTTTGAATCAACCAACCAACCGGAATCTTACTGCCAAACCAAAAACCCTGTCTTATAACTCTGTGTCCTTAATACTCTTCTTTATGGCAGTGAAGCCTGGTCAACTTACACCAAGCGAAACGTTTAAACAGCTTTCATATGCGGTGCCTGTGACGAATACTTAGTATTAAGTGGCAAAACAAAATCACAAATGCTGAAGTATTGGAAAGATCCAGACTGTTTGTTGCATGCTCAGTCTTCGTAGACTTAGATGAACAGGATACGTTATGAGGATGGATAATGGTAGAATACCAAAGGACATCGTTTTTGGTGAATTACAGATGGGTAGGAGATCGCGGGGTCGGCCTCTACTATGATACAAAGATATGTGTAAGCGGGACATGATTGATGCAGGCATTGATAATGCACATTGGGAGCAAGTCGCCACCGAACGTGTTGCATGGAGGGCAAATATCAAAAATAGAATAAAGACAAAGGAGGAAATTATTGCAGATAGATCATATACTGTGCGCATGAGACGTAAGATGATGCGTGATGGTGAAAATTACGATGTGTTCATGCCAATGAGCTATGTTCCCATAAGGTTATTGTGCTGTTAAATGATAACAACTGTAACAGTGTAACTGTCATAAACATATAACAAACTTCACTGACAGATGTATGCCAACAGGCGATGTTCATAATTATAGTAGTACTAGCTGACCCGGCCCGGCTTCGCCCAGGCCCTGGCGGGGATCTATCTATCTATCTATCTATCTATCTATCTATCTATCTATCTATCTATCTATCTATCTATCTATCTATCTATCTATCTATCTATCTATCTATCTATCTATCTATCTATCTATCTATCTATCTATCTATCTAATTATCTGTCTGCTTGTTTGTCTGTCTGTCTGTCTGTCTGACCCGGCCCGGCTTCGCCCAATTCCTGGTGGGGAGCATTTAATTTAATTCATATAAGTAGTCATATAAGCTCCAGTTCCCGACTATCTGTCTGTCTGTCTATCTGTCTGTCTGACCCGGCTTCGCCCAGCTCCTGGTGGGGATCATCTCATTTAATTCATATAAGTAGTCATATAAGCTCCCGTTCCCGACTATCTGTCTGTCTATCTGTCTATCTGTCTGTCTGTCGACCCGGCTGTCTGTCTATCTATCTGTCTATCTATCTGTCTGTCTGCCTGCCTGCCCGTCCGTCTCTCACTCCGTCTATCCCACCCTCTCTATCTATCGGGTCAGATCTATCTGTCTATGTATCTATTTATTTATATATCTATCTATAGCCAGGGGACTTAACCTAAGATATATCAATGCTACTAAAAGTTATGTCCCTTTATAGAATATTTCTTATGTTAAGTTAAAATGAAATTTTAGTAAGTAAGTAGCCTATTTTACACTAAGAAACTATTACAGTCGGTTGCACAGGAATGAAAGGAAGACGTGTAGAAAATTTCATCTCAATCGCATGTACCGTTCGCGAACGCAGCAAATACATCCCCAACCACAAACATACAGTCTCTTTTATAGAGATAGATTTGCCAATGAGCGATGAACATGTGTCAACGAGTTATTTTATATATGGCTGATTAGATGGACCATAGTTAATATTTGACACATTCTCCGAGGCTGGTTGAATGTTGGCGACTGGCTATAGTCTCTTTTCCTCTCGCTTCTGTTGTCAAGGGGTAGTTCTTGTATGGCTTAACGCATATTAATCTGTGTACATACATTAGGTGACGATTAACACCACTCCACAAGGAATTGGTATAATATAACAGCAATACAGTTTTGATACCTTGTAATTTCTTCACAGCGCGGTAGACACCTCGAGAATCATTTTAAAACAACGTCAATAAGATACTTGCAACCGACATCCGCAGTCAAACTCTCAAACAGCATCTTCATTCAAACTCTGTCAACATAAGATCTCTCAAATGACATCTGCATTCACACTAAAAGTGGCGGCAAGGTGAGATTCTGTCGTAGCCATTATTCGGCTTCAACCGGTCCGACTCCGAACTCCATCCAAACTTGAATAACGCTTTGGAGGAGACCCTGTCCCCTACTCATCGACCCACTTTGCTGTCTTCATGCAAGGCGTGAATCTATGAACTAGCTCCATCTTCACGCTGGATTGCCTGAAACTCTGTATTCTATCCACTCAGTGCTCCATGACTTGATATAGGATCATGGCAGTTCACGTGCATCCATTGTGGACAAACATCTACAGTGCGAATTGGTCTGATCAGTCATACTTGCTACCGCCATGGGTTGCAGTTATTATGCCTTTTTATAGCATAATGTAACAAACTTTCGTCTGTCAAGACGGCAAGACGCCAATAAATTCATATTTGAGTTGATAGTTGTTAAATGGAAAATGATATTCTATGGTTAAGGACATTAAGGGCAAAATATGGCTAGGAAGCTTGAGGAAAGAAAAAGGACACACATATACAGGAAAGCGTTTTTTCGAAATCTTTATCATCGATATGTACCACCCCCCACACACACACACACATCTCCCCCCCACCTCTCTCCCCCCCCCCACCTCTCACCCCCCCCCCCCCTCCACCCTCATAACATATTGCAGACAAAAGAATAAATAAATGAACAACATGAATACATATCACAGATTTGAAAAGTCTACCGATCCACACAACAACCAGGAACGGGGGACAACGTGTAATGGCTTGACTGAAAGGTTTCAGAAGAAGAAAACCGCCAGCCTCCTTACCTTGTGATGAGGTCCAGAGTATGTGGGAAGCCAGGGCACATCGGAAATAATAATGTCCTCCTTGTGGAAAACGTATGCAGTAAGTGCCATTATAAACAGCCATAAAGATACGAAAACAAATAAATGTTTATATTTTATCTGTATAGCTCTTGCCATCTCTCACCACAGAACATTCGCAACATGCGAAGCGGTATTACGGTGGCTATTATGTTGCTTTTTTTATTGATCCACCATAAGCCATACGCATCTTAAGCTGCTTTAATATACGATCAATGTTTCTTCTTTTATGTTGAGCGCATATTATGCATGTGTCACACACATTGTACCCAGAGATTGTATTTTTATGATTCAAAAGTTGCCGATCATATTTTTATGCTTCAAACTTGAGCAACATAATGTGTATGTATCTTGCGCTAGTAATTAGGAAGCTCCAACCACTTTTGGGCAAATAGGAAGATTTCATATTAAATTTGCGATTGCCGGTTGGATAATTAGTGCTCCATACTCGAACAATAGCAGTGACTGTATGCGTTATTTATTTTAGCCAAAGTTTAATTCATTGATTCTCTTAATATTATACCTAACTCTGCATATGCACCAGATGAGATGCAGCGACTATGCCAGACAATAAATCGTGCAACATATTGTTTATGGTTTCTCTTTTTGAATTTTATGACGTTGTAGCAAAAATGATACACGCACAGGTTAGCATATGATCAGAAACTTTTTTCCCCCTCGCATATCCCTTACAGGACATCGCTGTCAACATCAGCATCTTTTAGCTGCTTGTTGATTTCTTGGCAAGATTACTCTCAGTAGTTTGCTATTGCTTTCTGAGCGACCAGCTCAAATACCCCATAAGTTACCGACGCGGAGAGAACCGCTACCAATTCTTGCGCAACGTCACGTTACTTACGAGAGTATACGAGATTACGGAGAAAGTCGTGTAACCTCTAGACCAGAGAGACCGGTGATCAGAAACTTATTGAGAGATAATCGTATCTGTAATGATATCGTTGTTCACAATCATTCTCGTATTGAAATATATGCACGTTACAGAAACTTGCTATCAATGCCCTAATCGCAAGAACATGTTCATAAATAAAATGTACGTCGCGTTTCTTAAACGAAGAAACAGAAGGGACAATTCTTAACCAAGTGGATAATTTTAAATACCTAGGATCATTTAAAACATCAGATGGAAGATGTACAGAAGAGATTAAGAGCAAAATAGGGCAGACAAAATCCTTATTTCAGAAAATGAAGAGTATCTTATGCAATAAGTCACTATCAATGAATGTAAGAAAGAGAGTGCTGAAATGTTATATAGAACCAGTTTTCTTGTATTGCGGTGAATCTTGGAATGTAAATGAACAAATTAGGAAGAACTTAGAAGGAAGAGAGACGTGGTTTTTGAGACGAATGTTGCGAATTCCTTGGACTGCCAGAGTAAATAACAACGATTTCATGAAAGAGGCTAATGAAACTAGAACACTAAATACAACAATAAGAAAGAGACATACAGTTTTTTTCGGTCATGTGAAGAGAAAAGAAACATTGGAGAATATCGTGACAGCTGGAAAGATCGAGGAGAAGAGAGGCAGATGAAGAGCAAGAGAAATGATGCTGCTTGGATTGAGACGATGGTATGGAGGAATATCGTCAGCAGAGTTGATCCAGAACACCAAACACCGAGATAAGTGGAGAGCCATTAATGCCTACGACAGCCAGCATAAAACTTGATGATGTTGATGATGATGGTGATGATGATGATGATGATGATGATGATGATGATGATGATGATGATGATGATTGTGATATATTAGATTTTCACAAACGTAACATCACGATTAAATATTTCCAGGACGACAAAAATCGGCGTTCACCGCAACGGATTTATTTGTTCCATAATGGTACGATCCAAGATTTAATATACCCGTTGGGAATGAAAAACATTAACTCGGAAAGGACCGTATAAATAGCAGCGCGCAGAGCGACATGGCCTGTTTGTACATCAGCCAGCATGAGACATAAGAACTGAAGCAGCGGAAGGAGTGAGAGAGTTTCAAAATTCATTAGAAAAGAACATCCTCAGCCTACGAAATCGCTGTGAGAAATTGCATCTCATTCAGATCATGAAACGTGTCGACATGTTGAGGTCATTCTGATAAATAAGGTAAACACCACATTTAATTCAGTTAAATTGTAGTTAGTTGTGAGCCTATTTTCCCAGAAGAGAGTTGGTAAGTAGACTCGGGTGAACACGTGTGGTGAATTAAGAAGTTAATTTAATTGTTATAGTTTATAGATAAACTATTAATTAAGAATACCCATATTGAATGTTATTTTCTCCCATTAGTAAACACCTGACTTAATGTATAAAAATCATTAATCCAAGTTGTACATTTAATTCTTAAGCAACTCAATCTACAATGATTTGGAATGGTGAGTTCTTAAAGAATAGTACAAACTAAATAATATTATACTCAGTTATAGTCACAAGATAAACTGTACAAGAGGAGAAGAATACAGTGTTTATTTTCTCCCAGCTAAGCAACTTAGTTAATGTATAAAACATTAGACACATGTTACACATTTTATTTCTTAAGCATGAAACTGAATCTACAATGAATTAGAGTGACTTAAGGAACTTCAGAATTCTTAGTACAGTGGTAAGGACATAAAGTATATGGCCCACTGGTAAGATTAAAAACTAGTTTACATGTGCCAGCACTAATAGAGAATTTAGTGGAATGTGTATAGTCAAGTAGATGGAGCACATTAGTCAGTAAATTTATTTTTTTACATGAGCACATGGACAACCAAATAGTTTCTTTTAATTCATGAGCACATGAGAACCAGCCAGAGCTCTACAGGTCTCATAATTTGTGTGATGGTACAGCCACTTGGGGTAAGGCAAATATATAAACATGGCTGTTAACCATGGGCAATAATAATATTTGTGCCTCATAATAGTTCGTAACCAACCGCCATGCAAGAAGTATTTTAATTCATAATGCCTGAATATGAATTGGATATATCACCTAAATTGTATGTATTTCATGAGAACATGTGATAACTCCTGGACTCCATGTTGCTAAATCCTGGATGAATTGCCTAAGTGTGTCTAATGATCACAATGATCACTATGACATTGTTGATAACATGTCTGTGAGGATTCATGTGTGAGTTCATCATTGTTAAACAAGATGTGAATGTATCATTTCATAAAATCCACCAGCATGCATGACTACAAGTTAGGTTGAAGGATGAGATGCCCTTGTAATGTCCTTCTTGGTGAATCTGTGAATGTATTCTGTGTAAAGCACCTACATATGCATGATTGTCATCCATATAGATATGATTGTGTCTGATGAATGGGTGAGACCTCATTGTGATGCCATATGGTGTAAACATGTTATGTTGTCATTTGGAAATCACATAAGTACCCACTTTACATGACAGTATGAAGAATGTGTGATGAAGGATTCCTATATGATCACCCATACCCATATGAATGTGTCTGTGGACTGAGTGAATTTATCAGCCATACATATGAATGATGTCAGAGTTGAGTGAGTGAAGTTACATGCTGAGTGAGAAAGAGGGAGTATAAGCCAACAGTCAATCTAATGATAGCCAGCAACTTTGATGTGGAATGCCATGCCTATCACTAGAGAAATGCTTCGGTGTACCCCATAAACTAAAAACTAATTTAGTACACTCCGGCGCATAACACCACTTTGTATAAAGTATCATTCATATCTCTATCATCTAGTTTTGTGCGCTAAGCACGACACAAGCCATGTCATACATTACGCATAGCACCAGCATCTGTGTGTGTAATTTAAGCAAAATCCCACTTTGTAGTTCATGTTAACACATATGGTCTGTTGTAATGATAATAATGAATTTCAAAGATGATGAGGATGACTGTAATTTAATGAAAATGATATAACCATGATTATGATGATAATGTTAGAATAATGTAATGATTTCTAATGTCATAAACATGATAATAATGATGATGATTGTAATAACAATGTAATAATTATGAAAATAATGATAAGGATTTTAATTACAATTATTATAAAAACCATGATGATGTTGTTGATAATAATCAATGTTACATCCATGAGAATGGAAGAAATCTTCTCACTTGAAGCATTTAATGAAGAAGAATACACCTGAAGGCTATACAAGAATAATACCAAATGTACTTATCTTGTTGATAAGCAAATACTCATGGAAATGGGACCTGACTTTTAAAAGCTCTTAATGTATAAGACCTTTTTCTTGAATAGAAAAAGATGAAGTAGAGAACAAAACTAGATACAGAAGAGAATGGTCAACATAATTGCTAAATTCCCAATCACTCAAGGTATTACTTCTAGAAACCTGAGGACAGGCATAGGTGATGATGAAACTGCACATCTGCTAGTAAACCTTGAACATTTGATAGTGGAAGATTGGATTGAGAGCAAACAACTGTGTTGGTAATAACTACATGAAAACACCATGACTATCTTTCTTCTATGTTATTTTCTCTAAAGAACAGGATCCATTTTATTGTTTTCCCTGGTTATGTTCTTAGGCTTTTACATGTAAATCCTAATGTCATATTTCTGATATTATTCGAATTATGTGATTGATGGAATTTCAGGTAGTGGTCTTATTCATGTCAATCCAGACCTGACTTGGTGAAGTTTGAAGGCAGCACCTGTTGAGTGAGCACATGGTTGAGTGATGCCCTTGACAGAGTAGCGTCGAACCTTATCTACCTGCAACCATTCCATTTGTCTCATAGGAGAGGTAATCTTTATTTAAAATAAGTACCTGCCAAGACAAAGGAAAACAAGAGCCAACTTATGTTCTACTACACCCAGGAACAATAAATAATACTACAATTGATGATAGCCAGAGTGATTCCCAAAGCTGGAAGTGGAGAATCCTGATTGGAGACAGTTCTTTTTTTCAGATCATCCAGACCAGTAAAAGATTAGCTTTACAGGCCACTGCGAAAAATCTAAACGGTTAATTATCTACCTGATCATGGGCACATCAAGTCTGTAATATTTAATGTATATGTATATGTCCTTATTTCTATGACAGGAAATTGTAATTTTGAATGCACTTTACAAAATCCATATTTATGTGTATTAAATCAACAAAGAAAAATAAGGTCATGTCATGTATTGATTGTATTTTACTTGTCATAATCAAATTGTTTTAAATTACCCTAGATAGAATTAATTAGTTGGTAGAGGAGAGGCAAGGAACCACATAGGGAATAAATTGGGTATAAAAGGGAGTACAACTTTTTCAGTATTTCCTAAAGGTATTCCTTGGTTCTCTAAAACTATTTCTGGTCTCAACAATTGAGTCAGGACAACAAAATTAATTAAACGGGCAGGATCACATGGGGAGAAATGATTTTTCATCATTTATCTCTGTGGGGTTGAGCCATCAATCAAACCCATATCCGACGAGTTGGGGGCTAAGTCCGGGTATTTCTTTAATTAGAAAGTAGAATATAGCAGGTTAGGATAGTAACATTCACCTAGTCATAGTTATCATATCATTAGATATTGATAAAGTAGGTAGATAACTCTAATCGGACATACGTGCTTTGCTTAAAGTCTATTCTCCAGGTATACAGGCGTATTCACCTTCAGAGAAGACAAGAAAAAGGTAAGAATGGCAGACACCGCCAGACTGAGAAATCTTTTCATGGAGACTGGTAAGCAGTGCGACCTAACAGGTAAGGAGTTAGCTCAGTATGTTAGCGAGGAATTCGAGAAACATGAACGTCTACAAGCTGAGAAGGAAAAGGAGGAAAGACGTCTACAAGCGGAGAATGAAAATAAGGAGAAGGATAGACAGGCAAACAGAGAACAAGAAGAAAGAAGACAAAAACATGAACTGGAAATGAGGAAGTTGGACAATGAAACCGAGTTACGACGACTGGAAATCATGAACCAACAGAATCCCTCAACAGATCAAAGTAGATCTTCAGCTGAACCACCAGGGGAAGCAGCTTCAGTTCAAGTGAACGCCATGTCTTTTCCATTGGAACCTTTCAATGAACAAACAGACATCATCGAAAATTATTTATCAAGATTCGAGAGGATGTGTGTGATGTGCGGACTGGAGGAGACCAAATGGGCAGTTAAATTGTCACAAGGACTTCGCGGAATTTCTTACGAAGTATTTTCTAGGATACGACCGGAGGAGTTGGGCAATTATAACATCCTAAAACAAGCCTTATTAGCCAGATTCGAGATAGACGGAGAGAACTACAAGAAACAGTTCAGGACTGCTCGGAAGGAAGCTGGAGAGAACTTCTCTCAATACGTAGAAAGACTAAGATCCTACCTAAACAAGTGGCATACCATGTCTAGATTTGAGGAAACCTACCAAGATCTAGAAGAAATGATTCTGATAGATCAACTCAAACAGAAAATGTCTCAGGACATGAGAGCATTTTTAACACAGAATGGAGCTGAGAGATTGAAGTCTATCATTACTTTGGCAGAGAGATATGAAAAGTCGCAGAAAGAGGCGGGAGGTAATCAACGAAATACCAATAATCTTCCTCGCGAATTCCCTCAGAAGACCAAAGATAAAGGAGAACCGAAATCCAGCAAACCAAATGGATCGAATGGATCAAATAAGACCACTACAAATCAGAACCAGCAGTTCAAGTGGGAGAAGAAGCTCTACTGCAGCCATTGTAAAAATCATGCTCATAACACAAGGGATTGCAAAAAGAAGCCTCAACCTCTTACCACAGCCTGTGCAATAAAACCTAAAGCAGCGAGAAGGAACCATAATGCTTATTCCAATATGGACACACAACGGAACACCAACTTCAAACTGCCAGTCATAGAATCTGTCAACCTGAATGGATGGACAGTGGAATGTCTCTATGATACAGGTTTATTTTTCGACGCAATTGTACAAGCCTCATTGGTAAACCCAGAGCAAGTTACAGATGAAACCGTCGAAATACAAGGATTTCTGAAAAGTTCCGTACCTATGACACTTCCTGTTGCCAAGGTCAGCATAACTTCACGCTATGTTACGGGAGAAATCAGAGCAGCGGTCATGGAAGATCCAATCTACCCTGTCATGCTTGGATGTCGATACGTCTTTTTAGGAGAACCAGTACAGCCAATGATAGCATCAGTGGTGACTACGCGCCAACAGGCCAAGGAAACTTCAACGACTACGACACCAGCAAATCTTCAGCCCGAAGATTTAAAACAAGCCCAAGCAACAGATAGTTCACTTGGGACGTGCTTCCGTAAGTTGCCAAAATCACATACACCTCCTGGGAAGGGTGATCTCTACATGAAGAATGGAATTCTTCACAGAAAGGCAGGAAAGTTAGGACAAGAGTATTCTCAACTGGTTGTTCCAACTACTTACAGAACACAAATACTGGAGATGGGACATAGTATGCCGTTTAGCGGACATATGGGAATCAACGCAACCATGCAACGAATCTCAACTCACTACTACTGGCCTGGAATAAACGCGGACATTCAACGATATGTCAAATCATGCCCAGAATGTCAGAGAGTAGCCCTAAAGCACTGGACACCACCAGCGACATTAGGGGAAATGCCCATCACTGGCACACCATTCGAGAAAGTGGCTGTGGACATAGTCGGACCTCTCACCCTGACAAAGAAGAGGAATCGATTCATACTAACACTAGTAGACACATGCTCGATGTGGGCGGAAGCTGTGCCGATGCCTTCGAGTGATTCCAAGCATGTAGCAGAAGCTCTACTTGGAATATTTACAAGATTAGGATTTCCAATCCGGATCCTGACTGACAACGGATCTCAGTTCAAAGGAAAGTTGATGGAGGAAGTGTTTAGAATGTTCCAATCTAGGCAGATATGTACTTCTCCATACCACCCTGCTTCAAACGGAGCTGTGGAAAGATTTAATGGGATACTAATAACCATCTTGAAGAAACTAGCTCAAGAAAAACCAGAGGCGTGGGATACATACATTCCGGCAGCACTTTTTGCGTACCGCGAGGTACCACACAAATCTACGAGAATTGCACCAGCAACACTGTTGTTTGGTCGTCCAATTAAGGGACCATTAGAAGCTTTACTTCGTACCTGGACTGATGATTCATTTGATGAAACTGTTGTGACTGCATCCGCATATGTGGAAGAGTTAAAACAACGACTTCAACTTGGCTGGAAATTAGCCGCAAGCAACCTACGACAAGCACGACGTAGAATGGCCCTAAATTTCAACCAGAAAGCGAAAGATAGAGAGTTACTGGTGGGAGAAAAAGTACTATTACTTCTTCCCACAAGTCAAAACAAGTTGCAAATCGGTTGGAAAGGACCTTATGTAGTAAAGGAGAAAATTTCCAGAACAAACTACAAGATCGCTATAAAGGGGAAAGAGAAAATCTTTCATCTCAACCTGTTACGGAAGTACAACGAGAGACCCCCCACCGAGACAGCACATTTGATAGCAATGGCCGTAGCAACAGAAGTTGAGCATGGAAACTCAATGGGAGTGGAGTATCCACTGCAATTCAACGAGACTTATCGAGATGTGGACATTAGTTCAACATTAACGACGGATCAGCAGCAGCAGATTCGAGAGTGCTTAGAGAATTATGCAGAGATACTAACAGACAAGCCAGGATTAACAAATCTTGAAGAATTCGACATGAAGTTGAAGGATACAACACCTGCGCGAGTCAAAACCTACCCTGTTCCATACGCCAAAGCCAAATCTCTCAAAGATGAAATTCAACAATTGCTTTCAGCTGGGATAATATCACCTTCTGAATCACCTTACAATGCAAGTGTAGTTTTATTGAGGAAACCCAATGGTGAACATAGATTATGCATTGATTATCGGCAGCTGAATGCGGTGACAGAGTTCCAACCGGAACCACTGCCAGATCAGAATCAACTTTTCACCAGCCTCAACAGAGCAAAATACTTCACAAAGATAGATCTCAGCAAAGGATATTATCAAATCCCAGTGAAAAAGGAAGTTAGACCGTGGTTAGCCTTCAGCACTCCTGATGGACACTATGAATTTAACGTTCTTCCTTTCGGATTAAGCAATGCACCTAGTGTCTTCACTCGCATGATGAGGAAACTTTTAGGACCATTGGAAAATCCACGTCTTAGCAACTTCATGGATGACATCCTGATTGCTACAGAAACATTCGAGGAACATCTTGAGACATTGAAGATACTGTTCAACCACCTGAAAGAAGTGGGGTTGACTGCAAGACCAAAGAAGTGCCAGATTGGGTTCAGGCAATTAGACTTTTTGGGACACACAATATCTCAAGGAAAAATGCAACCTCATGAGGGTAATGTGGAGAAACTAAGAAATGCACCGCGACCCAGAACCAAAAAGGATGTTCGATCTTTTGTATCTCTCTGTGGATTTTACCAAAGATACATCCCAAACTTCAATTCCCTCGCATCTCCGTTGACAAATCTCACTCGGAAAGGGGAACCAGAAAAGGTTGTTTGGTCTGCTGACTGCGAGAAAGCGTACGCGGAGTTAAAGAAAGCTTTAACAGCAAAACCAGTTCTTCATCTACCAGATCTAACACGTCCATGGATACTTAGGACGGATGCAAGCAACATAGGAATTGGTGCCACCTTATTACAAGGAATGGATGAGGATAAATCAATGCTCTTTCCAGTTGCCTATGCCAGTAGAAAATTGAATTCAGCCGAACGCAATTATTCTACCATTGAAAAGGAATGTTTAGCTTTAGTCTGGGCAGTAGAGAAGTTTCAGGCGTACCTGTATGGGAAACACTTCACAATACAGTGCGATCATCAACCTCTCACGTTCCTGGCAGCATCCAGAAACTTAAACGCTCGACTAATGAGATGGTCGTTACTTCTACAACCGTATTCATTCCAAGTTGAATATGTTCCAGGAAAGATGAATGTAGGAGCAGACTTTCTCAGCAGACATCCTATTGAAGATTCTGTACAAGAATCAAAGGACAAGAAAGGATTAGAGGAAATATAAGCTTGTTACGCTTGCTCAAAGCTACTGTTCTTCAGGCGAACAACAGTCTGAGAGGGGAGCCATGTGATATATTAGATTTTCACAAACGTAACATCACGATTAAATATTTCCAGGACGACAAAAATCGGCGTTCACCGCAACGGATTTATTTGTTCCATAATGGTACGATCCAAGATTTAATATACCCGTTGGGAATGAAAAACATTAACTCGGAAAGGACCGTATAAATAGCAGCGCGCAGAGCGACATGGCCTGTTTGTACATCAGCCAGCATGAGACATAAGAACTGAAGCAGCGGAAGGAGTGAGAGAGTTTCAAAATTCATTAGAAAAGAACATCCTCAGCCTACGAAATCGCTGTGAGAAATTGCATCTCATTCAGATCATGAAACGTGTCGACATGTTGAGGTCATTCTGATAAATAAGGTAAACACCACATTTAATTCAGTTAAATTGTAGTTAGTTGTGAGCCTATTTTCCCAGAAGAGAGTTGGTAAGTAGACTCGGGTGAACACGTGTGGTGAATTAAGAAGTTAATTTAATTGTTATAGTTTATAGATAAACTATTAATTAAGAATACCCATATTGAATGTTATTTTCTCCCATTAGTAAACACCTGACTTAATGTATAAAAATCATTAATCCAAGTTGTACATTTAATTCTTAAGCAACTCAATCTACAATGATTTGGAATGGTGAGTTCTTAAAGAATAGTACAAACTAAATAATATTATACTCAGTTATAGTCACAAGATAAACTGTACAAGAGGAGAAGAATACAGTGTTTATTTTCTCCCAGCTAAGCAACTTAGTTAATGTATAAAACATTAGACACATGTTACACATTTTATTTCTTAAGCATGAAACTGAATCTACAATGAATTAGAGTGACTTAAGGAACTTCAGAATTCTTAGTACAGTGGTAAGGACATAAAGTATATGGCCCACTGGTAAGATTAAAAACTAGTTTACATGTGCCAGCACTAATAGAGAATTTAGTGGAATGTGTATAGTCAAGTAGATGGAGCACATTAGTCAGTAAATTTATTTTTTTACATGAGCACATGGACAACCAAATAGTTTCTTTTAATTCATGAGCACATGAGAACCAGCCAGAGCTCTACAGGTCTCATAATTTGTGTGATGGTACAGCCACTTGGGGTAAGGCAAATATATAAACATGGCTGTTAACCATGGGCAATAATAATATTTGTGCCTCATAATAGTTCGTAACCAACCGCCATGCAAGAAGTATTTTAATTCATAATGCCTGAATATGAATTGGATATATCACCTAAATTGTATGTATTTCATGAGAACATGTGATAACTCCTGGACTCCATGTTGCTAAATCCTGGATGAATTGCCTAAGTGTGTCTAATGATCACAATGATCACTATGACATTGTTGATAACATGTCTGTGAGGATTCATGTGTGAGTTCATCATTGTTAAACAAGATGTGAATGTATCATTTCATAAAATCCACCAGCATGCATGACTACAAGTTAGGTTGAAGGATGAGATGCCCTTGTAATGTCCTTCTTGGTGAATCTGTGAATGTATTCTGTGTAAAGCACCTACATATGCATGATTGTCATCCATATAGATATGATTGTGTCTGATGAATGGGTGAGACCTCATTGTGATGCCATATGGTGTAAACATGTTATGTTGTCATTTGGAAATCACATAAGTACCCACTTTACATGACAGTATGAAGAATGTGTGATGAAGGATTCCTATATGATCACCCATACCCATATGAATGTGTCTGTGGACTGAGTGAATTTATCAGCCATACATATGAATGATGTCAGAGTTGAGTGAGTGAAGTTACATGCTGAGTGAGAAAGAGGGAGTATAAGCCAACAGTCAATCTAATGATAGCCAGCAACTTTGATGTGGAATGCCATGCCTATCACTAGAGAAATGCTTCGGTGTACCCCATAAACTAAAAACTAATTTAGTACACTCCGGCGCATAACACCACTTTGTATAAAGTATCATTCATATCTCTATCATCTAGTTTTGTGCGCTAAGCACGACACAAGCCATGTCATACATTACGCATAGCACCAGCATCTGTGTGTGTAATTTAAGCAAAATCCCACTTTGTAGTTCATGTTAACACATATGGTCTGTTGTAATGATAATAATGAATTTCAAAGATGATGAGGATGACTGTAATTTAATGAAAATGATATAACCATGATTATGATGATAATGTTAGAATAATGTAATGATTTCTAATGTCATAAACATGATAATAATGATGATGATTGTAATAACAATGTAATAATTATGAAAATAATGATAAGGATTTTAATTACAATTATTATAAAAACCATGATGATGTTGTTGATAATAATCAATGTTACATCCATGAGAATGGAAGAAATCTTCTCACTTGAAGCATTTAATGAAGAAGAATACACCTGAAGGCTATACAAGAATAATACCAAATGTACTTATCTTGTTGATAAGCAAATACTCATGGAAATGGGACCTGACTTTTAAAAGCTCTTAATGTATAAGACCTTTTTCTTGAATAGAAAAAGATGAAGTAGAGAACAAAACTAGATACAGAAGAGAATGGTCAACATAATTGCTAAATTCCCAATCACTCAAGGTATTACTTCTAGAAACCTGAGGACAGGCATAGGTGATGATGAAACTGCACATCTGCTAGTAAACCTTGAACATTTGATAGTGGAAGATTGGATTGAGAGCAAACAACTGTGTTGGTAATAACTACATGAAAACACCATGACTATCTTTCTTCTATGTTATTTTCTCTAAAGAACAGGATCCATTTTATTGTTTTCCCTGGTTATGTTCTTAGGCTTTTACATGTAAATCCTAATGTCATATTTCTGATATTATTCGAATTATGTGATTGATGGAATTTCAGGTAGTGGTCTTATTCATGTCAATCCAGACCTGACTTGGTGAAGTTTGAAGGCAGCACCTGTTGAGTGAGCACATGGTTGAGTGATGCCCTTGACAGAGTAGCGTCGAACCTTATCTACCTGCAACCATTCCATTTGTCTCATAGGAGAGGTAATCTTTATTTAAAATAAGTACCTGCCAAGACAAAGGAAAACAAGAGCCAACTTATGTTCTACTACACCCAGGAACAATAAATAATACTACAATTGATGATAGCCAGAGTGATTCCCAAAGCTGGAAGTGGAGAATCCTGATTGGAGACAGTTCTTTTTTTCAGATCATCCAGACCAGTAAAAGATTAGCTTTACAGGCCACTGCGAAAAATCTAAACGGTTAATTATCTACCTGATCATGGGCACATCAAGTCTGTAATATTTAATGTATATGTATATGTCCTTATTTCTATGACAGGAAATTGTAATTTTGAATGCACTTTACAAAATCCATATTTATGTGTATTAAATCAACAAAGAAAAATAAGGTCATGTCATGTATTGATTGTATTTTACTTGTCATAATCAAATTGTTTTAAATTACCCTAGATAGAATTAATTAGTTGGTAGAGGAGAGGCAAGGAACCACATAGGGAATAAATTGGGTATAAAAGGGAGTACAACTTTTTCAGTATTTCCTAAAGGTATTCCTTGGTTCTCTAAAACTCTATTTCTGGTCTCAACAATTGAGTCAGGACAACAAAATTAATTAAACGGGCAGGATCACATGGGGAGAAATGATTTTTCATCATTTATCTCTGTGGGGTTGAGCCATCAATCAAACCCATATCCGACAATGATGATGATGATGATGATGATGATGATGATGATGATGATGATGATGATGATGATGATGATGATGATATTAGCTTGCAGACCGGTTTCCTCTGTCGCACGTATCCGAGGAGGCGTATTCCTTTAACGGGTTCCTCCTTCACACATTAAGATTGCCTCGTTTGAACATGAACGTGGTAGCCGCTGCCTAGCCCCGCACGATCATTAACCCCGAGGACGACTTAAACTTGAAGCTCACCTCGACCAACCGATTAGTTCATCTAGACTAGGGGTCACCAACTACGGCCCGTGGGCCGGATCCGGCCGGCAACGTCATTTCATCCGGCCCGCTGACAGTACTAGAAATTGCTTGATATAACTTATGGAAAACGAGACGTTGTGATACAATTTAAATGTAAATATTATGTTTAGAATAGTAGGAGGTCTTCACAGAGGTGGAGACCTCCTGGCTGCTGTGTGTCTTAAATGTACTACTTTCAATTATAAATTATCGTATCTAGAATTTCTTGTTTATTGTAATGTTTACTTGTTTCGCGCCATCCCAAGTCCTTCCCCGGCTCGTGGTTGCGCCACCTACGCTCTGACGTTACCATGATTTCAATGGCAACACACACACACACACACACACACACACACACACACACATCTTTCCCTCCGTCAGATACTCCTGGTTTCCATGGCAACATATACACACATACATCTTTCCCTCCCCAGGCTGTCAACACAGGCCCGATAGTCCATAAATATTTACTTCGTTTTGCCAGTCGTCCTTTTTATAGGTATGTAACAAGGATTTCTTTGTTTGACTGTGATAGGTAAGTGAACTACACGTGTGAATAGAGACAATAAAGTAGCAAACATAGCATAACAATGCCATAGAAACCGCGTGGTATTAAGAAAATATTATCACCAGCTCAGAAGAATTCCCCGGTCAAGGTGTTAACACTAGGCCAGTGTTCTTCAACCTTTCTGCTGGAGCAGATCTTTACGCAAATGTTTCAGTTACTCAAGGAACTCTGTGCGGTGATCTAAGTGTCTGTCGTACTTTATGTAATAAATCAGAAGGGCAGAAATGTTGCAGTTAAGCAATTTCGGTCTGTTTCGGTGGACCCCTGACTACCACTGGCGGAACCCCGATTGAAAAAATTCTGCTCTAGGCTGTTTGTTTAGGTCGGCCCTATTTATATATTTTGCAAACATTATTATGAGAAATATTCTATTACCAAAGTTACCTATAAACTTTATATGTACCTTTGGTGACCCGTAGCTTCACCAGTGACCCCTAGTCTTCTGCGTTTCTTGTGTTTCAATAGGATTCTAATTGTATTTCTAATTCAATGTCTTTTTCATTTTCAAATACTGTGTTCTTCACCCTTCATTATGGCTACTAAGAAAAGAAAAGTGGACGCCGAGTGTTGCGTTTTCAATGAAGAATGGGGAGTAAAGTACTTCTTTGTGGAAATAAAGAACTAGAAAACCAGATGCGTAATATGCAGCGAAAGTGTTGCCGTTTTAAAATAGTACAATCTTCGGCGTCACTATGAAACAAAACATGTATCAACATATTTACAGTTTTCTGGAAAGTTACGCTCTGAGAAATATGAGTCCATGAAACGTGGTTTAGAATCACAAAGAAATCTCTTAACGATAATGTTTGCTGAAAATGAATCTGTCACACGTACAAGTTACAAAATATTGCATCAGATAGCAGAACGAGGAAAACCGTTTACTTATAGCAACTTCATTAAAGAGAGTATGATAGAAGTAGCAAATGACTTGTGTCCTGAAAATGTCGATTTGTTTGGAACTATCAGCCTTTCGGCAAGTTCAATTGTGCGAACAACAGAAGAACTTCGCTAGAACATAGTGCCACAGATACGCGAGAAAACTAGGAACTTGTAATATTCTCTGGCGCTGAAGGAGTCTACTGATCTCTCAAGTACGTCATAACTTCTCGTGTTCATTCGTGGTGTGAATTTGGACTTTCAGATAACGGAAGAGTTGGCATCCGTTTGCAGCATGCATGGAACAACAACTGCAAAAGATATGTTCATGGTTTGATTGATTTATTTATTTAGGAACCGACATCACAGCATTCGGGGCATTCCCATAAGCGCTCCGTCCCCATCCTCAGCAGCTAGCGAAGAGTTCCAACACCAATAGTACAAGTAGCAATCTGATTATATGTCCGTCTCGCCTTTCCTCTGAGCGTTGAGCGTCGGTCAGATCCCCTCATCACTCCTCGCTGTCTCATTCTTGCCAGACCATGGTGATCCATTTTCTCCTCCGAGGTGTATACGTGCTCCCACAAGGCCGCAACCACATTTTCATGGAAGTGCAGTAAAATTTGCAAGAGTATAACCTTCAGTGGAATCAGCTTCGAGGTGTTACAGTTGATGAAGGAATAAACATGGCTGGAGTGAGGAAGGGTCTGATGGGGCAGATCAGGACTCAGTTGGAAGATTTGCAAATTTCGGGCTCTCTGTTCATACACTGCATCATACGTCAGCAACCACTCTGTGTGGAAGACTTAGATATTTCTTGTGTACTGTAACCAGTGGTTTCTGCTGTGAACTTCATACGGGGACATGCACTCAATCACCGCTATTTCCAGGCTTTTCTTAATGAAATTGATTCTGAATTCTGTTACATCCCTTATCACACATCAGTGAGATGGCTCAGCTGCAGTAAAATCCTGTTTCGTTTTTACATATCCGAGACGAAATAGAGGTTTTCCCTCACTGAAAAATATAGAGCTGAACCACAGCTGTCAGATTCTACCTGGCTGTCAACGTTGTCATTTCTGGTCGACATCACATCCCACATGAATGAACTGAATGTCAAACTTCAGGGAAAAGATAACCTCGTCAGTGATCTCTACAGAATAATCAAAGAATTCGGAGAAAGTTGCCATTGTTTAAAGCACAATTGGAATGAGAAAACATTTCTCATATTCACTGTTTCAAAGGGTTTTGCGCTACAATCGTTGAAGATATCAAACTCGATATTCCGAGAGAGAAAAAATTATTTGTGACCTGAAAAAGCATTATTTTGAGAGATTTTCAGATCTTGACAGAATTGAGAGTGACATTCTTCTGTTCAAGAATCCGTTTGATTGTAACCTTGACGATGTGCCAGTTGAACTACAGTTGGAGCTCATTAATTTGCAAGCAAATGACTTGTTGAAAGATAAGTACAGAGAAGAAAACCTTGTTGAATTTCACCGCTGCGTACCTGATGTTGAGTTTCCGAAACTGAAGAAATTTGCCGCTGGTATGGCATCAGTGTTTGGAACACCTTATAATTGTGAGCAAACATTTTCAAAAATGAAGTATGTGAAATCAACACGTCGAACGAAATTGACGATAAGCATTTGAAAGCAATTCACTTGATTGGATGCAGCAATTCCAAACCAAACATTGATAATATCTTGAAAGCCAAATCTAAGTTTCACACACCTTTTTGCTGCTTAGTTTGTGAGATTCGGATATGTGCACGCTATGTCTGATGTAACTATCTTTTTCCTATTGTCGCCTTCTTTGATAATTTCTTTAGTAAATATGTTGGTTGTCTTTGTTTTTTGTGTATTGCACGCCACTCACCAGTGATTAACTTAGTTTTTCGGCCTTTTCCCCAGGGCTTTTGTCTGGCTTTCAGGTATTGTTAAATTTAGTTGCATATCCTTTACAGGACGTTTGCAGTCAACACCAGCATTGTTTTTTTCTGTTTTTGAAGTCTTGGCAAGTGTGCGTTCAGTAGTTTGCCATTGTTTTCTGAACGACCGGCACCCATACCATAGCGTAAAAACCAGTGCAATGTGGCCTGCTGCCAAATACGCGCAGCTTTGTTTCGAACGCGGGTATACGGGATTACGTTTCAGTTATCTTTAAACAGTCATAACATCTGATGGGAGATGCCTTGAAGAGATAAGAACAAGAATCGCTATGGCGAAGGTAGCCTTTTGTAAGATGGAAAAATACTGACTGATAAAAAGATGTCATTTGCAACGAGAAAAAGAGTGTTGACGTGCTACACAGAACATATACTTTTGTGTGAGTGTGAAGCGTGGACAATGAGCAGACAAGCTGAAAAACATCTAACGGACAAGCAGAAAATCCAACGACCAAGTCTTACCAGAAACAAATGAAACCGTAAACTGATTAGAGAAATTAGACTTAGTCAGAACATTTTGGACACATTATGAGAAGAAATAAATTGTAGAACTTGGAAACAACTGGCAAGTTTGAGGGGGGGGGGGGGGAGAGAACAAGGGGAAGGCAGAGAAGTAAGTACCTGGGTGGCTTGGCCACGTTTTATGGCCGAGACAACAACACAAAGCTGTTCCACCACTGGTGATCATTTGAGATGGCGAAACAGGACCGCCCACGCTCATCGGTATGGCACATGATGATGATTGGATTATATTGGCTTTGTTCTACTGCAGAATTATGCACGTGTGCCTCCACGCGAATTTCAGCATTTAGTTTAGCTTTTCTAGAATGTGCGGACAATGTTTATTGTAGCACCAGATACTGACTAACAGTGCGCTTTCTTCACCGCTGCCACAATCAACCTACACGTTGACACTTCATACGAGTACATTAAACCAGGACAGAAGGAACACTTTTAACTAATCATTCCAGAACCCTCATCATTCGCCCATACCATTAGTCATACCGGTTTTATGGAGCTATTGCCCTATATGTGACCAGTCCAATTTGGATAATAGCGCTAGATCCACATATAAATAAACACAACTGAGATTATGGCGCAATGCCCATACTGTAAACTCATCCAATTGTGTGTGAAGCGGTAGGTCGATACATCAGACACATCGAATGAGGATTGTGGTACCAGGACTACATTTATTTGGAACCAAACAAATTTAGGTAGTGGCAGTTTGGTCCAAATTTTCGGCTAATTCAAGAGATAGAAAGACTTAGACAAAGACTCACACTGGGCATTTGTTTGCAAAACTTCTCGGTGTTGCCTAACCATGAATGGGTCGCATATCTGGACAACGTTCGCCATGATCTTTGGCAGACGTGCAGCTCAAGTACCAGTCTTATACACCAGCTGGTTTCAGAGCATAAAAGAGTGGAAACAGACAGAGCACTGCAAAAATGCCTTGATAGAGAGGAGGAAAATGTAAATACCAACAACACTCAGATATATGCAAGTTCCTTCCAGGCCCATGATGACCTTAATGTTATCGCACGGGGCTGAAGAGTTAAAAACACAGTCTTCCAAAGAGATTCCAACAACCAGACAAATCGATCGTCATCAGATGCATCATGGGAACAACATCCCGCTGCTCTCATTTAACTTGGAAAAAACTTATGGGTACCCATTTTACAAGCCAGAAGAGCAGCTGTTCATGAACAAATCCATCTTGTTTGAGATTTGGAGCCAAGATTATCAGGCGGACAGAGAGTTCACTAGTCACGTATAACGACTCTTTCTGTCCTTGACTTTTTATGATGTGTAACTTGACAAATATCCTTGCTTAGCTGAACACTGTTTTCTGACATGGGTTTTGCGAGAATCTATGCTGTGTTATTTTTTGTTTGCTGCTGTTAATAAATCAATACTTCATCTGCAATCGATGGAATTAGCTACACAAGACGTGCCGTTTTAAGTCTTTATTGTATCTGAGTGTTTACACGTGCATTCCGATCGTTTTGGCCTTGCTGACACAGTCACAGTGTTATTGAGATTGCTTTCTATATCATTTCTCAGTCTCCGCAGATTTTTCTCTCTGCTGCTTATATTGCTTTCTAAATCATTTCTCAGTCTCCTCAGATTTTTCTCTCTGCTGCCTATATTGGACACTCCAGCAACAAATAATTAGCTGTCATTTTACCGGTTCTACAGTTACTTTAATCAGTATCTCATATCTTTAGTTCAATACACATATTTTATTTCAGCATTTTTGTCGTATGTGGCGTCTGAAAATTGTTACTTGTTTTTTTTTATTGTTCGTTGAGTTGGTAATATGCATTATGTTTCTGGTGGCTTCGTGCTCTTATGTGCATTTGGTTCTATAATTGTTTCTTATAAGTCCCTTGGTCCCATCATAGTTTATGTCTATATCGGGCTGAGATAATCTTCCATCTTTCTTTGTCTATCTGTGTAACAAACTATCAAATCAATACGACCAGGCGACAATAGTCGCATACTGTTCAGCTATGCTGCCAGGTAGGAATGTATTGTCAGTTTTCAAGCCTCGCGTTCAGGACCCTTTAGCTATACCTCGTACATACAAACAATGGGATGTAGAATTGGTATGATATATTATGTGCTTCGAGAGTTAAGTTGTAACCATGGAAGACATCTTGCAATCATTTTATATTCCACAGAGAAGACAAAATCCAATGGTTCACTGAAATCCAGCGTGTTATTTTCTGATGGTACTTCAGGACAAGCTGGCTTCATGGCGAAGAGCTAACGAACGCAGCTCATTATCTCGGATACCCGTGTTCGAAACACAGCTGTGAACGATTTGGTAGCAGACCGTCTTACATTAGCTTTTTTATGAAATGGTATGGGTGCTGGTCGTTCAAAAAGCAATGGGAAACTACTGAATGTAAACTTACCAAGACATCACAACAGTAAAACTGCTTGTTGCGACATTTTGTGTGTGTCCAGCCTCTGAAAATTCCGAAAACACAGCAAAGATATATAGAGAACAATATTCCAGTGTTAAACCTTGTGCAGACTAAGAACACCTGTTGAATTTAATTTTAACAATATCCATTTCCCCCCTGCTCCGTTTGATAAAATGGCAACGGTTGGAGTTGACAACAACATCTAAATATAGCTGACATTCAACATATGTCGTTTGATCTTGGGGCTACGAAAAGGGGCGACCACTGAGAGAGTTAATTCTCTTGTTTTAAATCGTTCCCCTTAAGTTTCTACAAGGCCTGAGCTGTCAAGATTATTCCCCCTTTCATCACTGGAGATAACTGCAAGTTACTCCCCCCTTGACGATGCCAATGTAGAATTGTCAACAGCACGTCTATGTATAAGTGACGTCATGTTCGCCGCAAAATTCAGATATTCTCTTTGGAAGAGACACAGTCATCTTCTATTAACATAATATATGCTAATGAGGAAGATTATAAATTGCCGGGAGATATTGTATGTTGAGGGGCTGTCTACAGAAATGCCCTGACCTAACCAGATGTGTTGGCAGTTCTACTGTTGTTATTATGGTGGTGTTATGTATTATAAATCCATGATGGAACATTCATAATGATTGTTTGGCACCGTGATTTCTTTCTTGAGCAGTCATGGTCTTTGTTTGAATAAAAATGGGATATTTTTATAAAATGAAGATGGGACATTTTTATAAATTATGATTACTGGAAATAGGAGGGTCATATTTCTCAGGGCAGGAGGAGAAGATGCTTTTCCACTACGGGAAGAGTGATTCTCCCTCTTAACGATCACTGATCTCCCCATTGTCCGGACATCAACTCCAGCAAGATAAACGCCGCTGGGCTTCTTTCATTACCACTTCATGTTTTCCCTCCATGCCAACACCTGCAGGCTTATGAACTTTCGCACCCCCTCTGTTGTTAGTTATGATCATTCACTCCCCTTGTGTGTAAAGGATGGACATTCGTACTCCCAGACGGAAAGGAACTTTCGCACCCACTTTGTTGTTGATTTAGGACATTCACACCTTCTGTGTGTCGAGAACTAAACAATGGACTATGTTGTTTAATTGAACATGGACAGTTACACCGTTTAATTTACTCGTGAAAATTTACTGTGTTCCGGCCAAACCATTACCTCTTTCCGTGAGAACTAGAATACCCTTAGCATTTCAGTCGCGCGAGGAAGATGGTGATTTCACTCCTTCATCACGACAACATCAGGATAGTTAATTAATTAATTAGACATACTTGCTATACAAAACAATGTTTTCCCGTGATGAATTTGAATAACGAATACACACACAATATATTGCACGATTTATTGCCTGGCATATTTCGCTGCATCTTGTCAGCAATAAATCGTGCAATCTATTGTTTGTGTCTTCGTTATTCAAATACTTGCTATAGTGTTTAATAAGATTCATTTGTATTGTGGGTGTATGATCATGCCATGTTCAATGAACCAACATATATTTTCTTCCTTTCCACAGGTAATCTTAGTATAAGGTTGTTTGTTGAAAAACAATAGTTGTTTATTTACTTGTTATTTGGTGTTTGAGTTTTTTCATGTGTGTTCACATTGATGAGATTAGTCCAGGGACAACATTACTATGGAGCTTGCTGTGGGCTGGGAAATCACACGGACCCCCGGTTTACAAAGAGCGAGTGCTCTTCTCTCGAAGGTTCGGTAAACTTCCAGAGCTTTATTGGCCTCTGTTAGGAAACATCATTTTATACTAAGCCTATACCTCTAGGCAGTCTTTTTTGAGCCAGTTCACGTCTCTCACACAGTTGGCTATCACGAGGATTCTTTTCCTTGGATCTTCACCCACCACCCAACACTTCTGTTGACTGCGATATCATGTAAAGGAAATCATGCAAAGGATATGCAACTAATTTAACTAACTTCAGGACTGGTCAAATTCATCAGGTACAGTTTTACTACA
This sequence comes from Cepaea hortensis, assembly GCA_963921405.1. NCBI lineage: Eukaryota > Metazoa > Mollusca > Gastropoda > Stylommatophora > Helicidae > Cepaea > Cepaea hortensis. Next base: position 129,170,812 of record OY992880.1, on the reverse strand, counting down.
TATTTCACTGAACATTTCTTCATGTAAGTTAGAACAATAATGTTTGCCTACAACAAAGAAAAAATTTTATCACTTGGCTGTACATCATTTGCAATTTTTTACACTGCATGTTTGAGAGATGTTACGAACCCCAAGTTGATTTGCTCATGAATTGTATGTTTAGTAGACTGCCATTGCTTTCTGAACGAGAAGTCAACACTGAATTCCAAATTGACTAGCAGAAAACGACCCTGCTACCTCGTCATAAGCGTACCGGGAGTTTAAGAGCTACAGAACTCTTATCCCTTATAATATATAAAACATATGTTTGATGTGGCTATAAATTTATGTAGAACATATGTTTGATATATGGCTATAAATTATAGCCATTTATATACACACAATTTTAACATCTCGAGATGTCCTGGTAAGGAGCAGAATACGCTACACTCTCTTCCCTCGTATAAAATAAGAAAAAAAAAATAATAAAGAGAGAATTAGGTCCTCAGGCAGAGACTTAAAAAATGAATTCTCAGCCCTATCAGTAGACAATCCATAACTAAGGAGCAGATGACAAAAGTGATCACACGAGTTAATACTAATAATAGCCGAACAAATAAGATAAATGGAAGACAACACTTATGCTTTATTAATCTCAAAAAGCCATATTATACAACCTCAGGAACAAACACACGTCCACACAAACACATGAACCTACAATTCACATATAAATCATTGCTAAGTATTTGGTACTACAACACTAAGGATGTGCGTGGCCACCGTCAAATAATCGGACGTCTGCCCCCTAACTAGACCAAATGTGCATACAACTAATAGTCCAGATACACCGAGGACAACTAAATAGCTAACTACTATGCCGGTTAGAAAGTCTCTAATATAATCAGTTCTACTCTCATCCACAGAAAAATATTCTGAAGTTTAGAGACTTGAATCATGACATATAAGGATCTTTAAGCTAATCAATTGACACGCGACTAACAAAAAAGAGATATGTGCTACGGAAATTACAATTAACACTTTAAAAGTGTGATGGAAATTACAATAACTATGCTATTGTATTGTAACATGTCAATATTGTTGTTACGGATATCAAGAGTGTTAAGCAGGTGACATCACGGTTCAGACGATTACGTTGACGTCGTAGGAACAATTTAAAGATGGCCACCCCACTTTTGACATATACCAAACAGAAGCAGCGTTCTGTTATCCGTATTTTGATCAGTGAAGGGATGGAACCTATAGAAATTAATCGACGAATGAAGGTCCAGTATGACGATGAATGCCCGTCAGTCCACAAGTGTATGAGTGGAGTAGGAAGTTTCAAAACTGTGACACGCTACAGATCACTATTACAGATCACTATAATATTGTTCATTTTTACTTTTTATGGTTTTCATTTGTAGCCCGTGTGATGATAGTGTATAGGCTACTACGACACTCTACAGATCACTAATAGCCGCTACCCATCCCTTACCAACGAATTTCACTAAGTTATACCAGCTACAATTAATATCACCGACCATCTTCACTTTTTAAGGTTTTTATTTGTAACCCGTATGATGATAGTGTTTACACTACTACGACTCTCTACAGATCATATTTACATGCTTACCTATTACGTATTTCATATGACACCTGTCATGACTCGAGGTTCGAAACCTCCTAGCCCTACCCCATACGCCGACACCCGCGCCTCACCCTTGAGCCCCCATCCCCACGCCGGCCCACCCCTAGACCACCCCGATGAAATGCACTGTAACCCTAAGCCTTACACAGCATCAATGGAATAAAGCTAGTTTTTATGCCCAATACAGATAAAGATGAAAAAAAGAAAGAAAGAAACCGAGGAAGAAGAGCACTGTACCTTAACAGCATCACTAGTATGATGATAGTCTCGCTCGCTACAATCAATACTATCAGTAGTTATTAAATTTAAAAAAAAAAAAAAAATTCGCAACAAAAAAAAAGGGAAGTAACAGTGCAAAAATACGTTCGATTATTTATTCATGGGTTGCATCCCTTGAAATGAGGTCCGCTTTTGTGACGTTTCGCTTGCGGAGCTAGGCTTTTTATATAGTAAAAAATGATGGAGCTGCTCCATAAATGATAATTAGTTACAACATGACATACTAGTGTCCCCAGAGTGGTTACATACGCGAAAAAGAGAATTTTTCAGCAGGGTCACATAAGGACCGCTTGCCATTGAGAAAACTGACAACCTTGCCGGTCGGCCACTGTCCTTCGGATTAATTAACCTGCACTCATCATCATCAATTATTTCGGCTCTGAGATGGTTGCGAAGCTTTCTGATCATCCCATTCCATTGATATACATCTTGTTTCTATCTTTTTAATTCTATGTGTGTATGTTTGGATAGATTTATGCCTCCCTGTTTTAGTCTTTCTTACAAGCCTAGTAGACTGATGTCCAGTTTTCCCATTTCTGCCTTGATATTCACCAATCTGCTTGTTGTTAGTACAATTCTTATGTTCAATGTTGTTATAGTCAACATCATCACCATTATCATGATTATTAAGTGCCTTGCCTTTGCATGGGTGATCATGCTTCTTCATGTCTCGTTATCTCTAGAGAAGGCACCCATTCTTGTGCTTCACCATTTCAGTGCCTTGATGTAAGGTATCAAAATCTTGTCTACTTGAAACAAAATAACATATTTAAAATAAAAAAATAAAAAAAAAACCTATGAGATGAGAACTTGAAAACCATTTACTATTATCTCTTCTTAATTCTTTACATAATCTCCACGAACATAAATGTATTTATTCCATCATTCTGTCATTCCCCCGGTAATTACACCATTTAAGTATTTGGGCTGCTGACTTAGCTAAGTTAACACCTAATGATCTTCGTGATCAGCAAATAGTTTACATTCAAATTTAATTTATAGAGACCAGAAGAAGTGGAAATTGCTAAGGTATTTATCATTTTACAGCCGGATGTTCAAGAAGTGTCCACTCTAGTTGGGGAATTTTCTCCCAAGTTAGTCGAACCCTATGAGGTCTGGCAATATTGTGAAGCAACAGTACAGCCATAATCAACATATTTTTGATTATTTTTTATTTGTATTTCTTTCGAATTATACCACTAAGAATCATTAGAACTGCTTCTGCTACACAATATTCATATTGTCACATATCTTCTAGAATTGGTGCAACAGTGCCTAACTGTGACGAGATATCACTATAAGCGTAATCTTTTTTGTTGATGGTCAAATCCTGAATATTCTGGCTGAAGGTGAAGAGGGGTAATATTATTGGACTGAAGCTCATGTTGTTTTCTGATTGATAATGATGCACACATAATTCACCCCCTATATAACAGTCCTAAAGATCACATTTGCTCCTAGATCTTCATACGGAATGAGGTGTTGAAATGAAAGGTTAATTAAGGTCATTTTGTGTTCTTCGGTCAACTGCCTAGACACCAAGAATCGGCACAGTTTGTAAAAATACAATGCATTATACATTAATCTTAATGGTAAACCATAAGAATATCTTACTGCATTTGTAATATTATCATTACTAGAGAGTCAGCTACAATAACCGCCTCGACCTGATACACAGTTGATTCTGTTGCAATTTCGACAGGACGATCAGGTCGCTCTTCATGAACAGTTTGCGAACATCCTTGAGAGAATCTATCAACCCAGTCGTGTACTGATTTTGGAGACAAACAATTGCCGACATAACAGACGATTAGTTTTTACAAAATATCCTGGGCAGTAAGTCCTCAAGACCCCGCCCTGCAAAGTAAACCTCACAACAACACACTGTTTTTCCTTGGAGAAATATTCGAGCATGTCCGACATTTTTCATCAACGTGCGAGCATGACACTTTAAATGCTACATGCAGGTTCACACTTATTGGCCTCCACACACAGACAGTGGCCGATTGGCCAAAGTGTCAGCGTGCGCGATGACAAGTAGGCCCTGTTGGACTCTGATGAAATGGGTCCCTTATGTTGAAAATGTCAATGTCTTTTTAGTAGCCGTGTCTCCTGTCAAACAATATGTTTAGACCAAGTCCGCCACTGCACATGGACATCAAGCTAGATGAACATGCCTCATAATGACACCTTTATAAACTATCAACAACCAGCTAGTCATCTGTCTTACAGCATTTTACGCCGGAAGGCCAGTATCTGGGGTCAATATTTCGAAGTATTCGTGAGAAGGGTGCACCACGTCATGCAGGTAACTGTTTAACAAATGTACTATTTCAGTTTGCCTTGGTTATATTTAAACACACAGCAAGGAACTGCAGAACCATTAAACTGTGACGGTATTAGAAAACGTGCAGAAATAAACAATCCTGTACTAAGAATAACAAAAGCCCAAACAATTTTAAGATGGATACAAGCACTTACGTTGATAACACTTGAGACTTCGTGTGTCCTCTTCTGTCACTCCAATGCAGGTTACCTTTCACTCAATTATTCAGTCGCTTATTGTGACATTTGGCAAAAGGGTAAGGTAATGAATGAAAGACAGATAAATATGTGGATAGTCTAGTTACATAACATAATCCAGTCAAGAAATTAAAACCGATCCAAGGCTCAGGTAATGGAGTTAGATTTCGAACCATGACCGCTCAAGATTATCATTCTGGAACATGATAATGAATCCTAGATAGATAAGTAACATAATTTGTTAATACACAACTAAAGATGAGTGAATCTCATGAATGTTACTGTGGAATTGGTAAAACAACGGCTAAAAACTTGCTGCAAGGGTATTAAACATACGCACACCAGGCAACATATATTTGGCTTACACCTGCTCCATTTAAGCACAAACTCAATGGGCGTGTCAAAAACACCAAGTTGGCTGCTTCTTTCCTTAAATATATTTAGGATAATATCTCAATGTGCAATAATAATAAGAAGAAGAGGAAGAGGAAGAAGAGGTAAGGATTCCATTCCAGTATGTCGAGAAGCTATTTCAAGAAATTCGTGTCTGGACATGTTGTATACTCACTTATGCGTCAGTATAAAGAATGGAAATTAAAATTACAACTACCAATCATGTCATTGACATTATTCAGAAACATGAACTTTGGAAAGGACAGTATTTACGTACATTATTTATATACTAAGATCAACCTAAAATTCATCATCAATGACAACAGCATCCCAAGAACTGCTGCTACTGACACAGTCACTGACAGTTTTAAGGACTTTGCTCAAACGTCTGTCTACGGCGTCCAGGTGGTTTTCCAGTAAAATAGGTGCCAGGTGGTCTGAGTTCAAGGACTTTCTCAATAGACTACTGAGACTGTCTGGACCTTGGTAGAGTTTGATGAGCTTCACCATTGTGGACTGTCTGATCATACAGCACTGTCTGACTGGAGCCAGACAAGAGTTGCAGTCGTAATTGGCTTTTGAAAACCTGGAACAGAAGCGATAGTGTACATTCTGTTAAAGCAGTTTCTTAAGAAAGGGTCTTTGTTTTCTAAATGAAAATGTCGCCACATCAGGCTATATACTTCGAAATACATTGCATTGTATTAATTGTTTGATAAACCCTCGTCATATTAAATTACATGCACTAAAATATATAGCATAAATTCTTTTTACTGATTGAAAGATTGATATCATGACTGACTGATTGATTTAATTAATTGATTGTGTGATGAGTTTGAGGACTAACTTCATTTTAAAAACTAATTTTACTTTTATTGTCTCCTTCAAATCATTCTTGCAAATCTCAGGTGAGTGCACGAACACTGTAGCAACGTCGAGGATTCTTGTCTCCATATACTTGCGTATATACGTGCTATACAATACTATTCTTGTCTTCATATACTAGAGTTTATGCTTACTATACAATGCTATTCTTGTCTCTGGGTAATTGTGAAACGCCAGTACACGAAAACGGTAGCAACGTGCAGGACTCTTGTTCTTAATATTAGAATCTGTACATACTTGGACTTCGTTTTTGACTTCTTGACAAACTGGCAAACGACTGAACATATTATATGTTTCTTTAAAACTGGGATTGAAGGGGAGACGGACTACCCTTGGTCAGATATTTTCGTCCTAAGACTGCGACTTGCCTAGAATTCGGCGGGGGATATTTTCCTGCTCGAAGAAATAATAAGAAGCATATTCGGGATGACCCAAATGGTAACCGACCCGGGAATGTTGAAGGAGAAGGAGACATATCAGCGATTACAAAAATAGGCACACTGTACATAACCAGTAAAGAAGAAGAACTCATAGAAACAATGGATACTATACAGGTATATACAAATAATAGGCACACTGTACATATGCGGTGCTAACAGTAAAGAAGACGAACTCGAGAGCAACTGGAGGACACTCAGAACCCTTCACCATAATATCTGGAGTACGACAAGGTTTTGTTCTGTCCTCTCTCTTGTTCTTAACCTATCTAGACTATATATGTAAAGAAACCAGCCAAACAGAGACCGCAAGAACACAGCATGATGAGAACACAAAAGAAGAACCATCTGTAAATTGCACCATTAGAAAACTTCTCTTTGCGGATGACCAAGCACTAATAGCGAAATCAGAAGATGAATTACAAGACCACATGAATAGTCTAACAGAAATATGTATGGAACATCACACTAACATTAGCACATGTAAAGCAGAGGTAAAGACTATAACTAAAGAAGAGAAAAACAACAATTCACCCAAACGAACATCCCCTGAAACAAGAAAAGAGTTTCAAGTACCTAGGAAGTATAATATCATCAAATGGCAAATCAGAAGACGAGATCGAAAATAGATGCAATAAGGCAAACCAACTCATTGGACAAATGTCACCAATACTAAAAAAGAACAAACATGTACCAATATCTACAAAGAAAGCACTTTACAACACAATCTTCCTACCAACTCTATGGTACCAATGTCAAACATGGACAATGACAGAAAAAGAGAAAAGAAAAATCACAGCAACAGAAATGAGATTCCTGAGAAAAATACTCAATGTATCAAGAAGAGATAAGATCAGAAATGAATAAATCAGGACTAAAGTAGGGATTATAGCTGCACTAGATTTTATTAGAAGGCAGAAAGTCAAATAGTTTGGCCATGCAAGTAGGTTACCAACTAACAGTATACCACAACACGCAATGATGTACAGACCGGATGGAAGCAGAGGAAGAGGCCGAACTCGTAAACGATGGACGGAGGGAATAACAGTCCATGGGAATATCGATACATGAAGCCCATAAGCGGGTACTCTCACGCTGTTTGTACTTCACCTCGACACCGCAAGATGCAAAAGGAACCTGATGAGATGAGATGAGATGAGATGAAGACGAAATCATAGAAACAATGGATACTATACAGGTGAGACTAGATACTGCACAGCTGAGTCTAAATACTAGACAACTAAGTCTAGATACTACACAGCTGAGTCTAGATACTACACAGCTGAATCTAGATACTACACAGCTGAGTATAGATGTTACGCAGCTGAGTCAGCAGGCCATTTTTGAGAGCGTGCACGCACACATCCATGTCTACAGACAACAGACTAGAGCCCACACACATGTAACACTCGACCTCACCCTCCAGCGTTGTCCACATGAAACACGAACGTGTCTTCGGCAAACTCCGGAAATCGCTCATAGTGAGATCGGTTCATGTTCCCTGTTCAGAGAGTTACAATTATTCATTATTATTAACGCATTACACAAAGCAACCCACAGTGAGTGCATTGGTGTATCCGTACATGAAATACATCAATTACGGTCTCTTTTCCTAGGTATAGAAAGAGATAACCGTCACAGCTATTACATATGTCTCATTGTGAGATCAATTCATGTAATGTAATATCTTGAACTCATTGCACATATTAATTCACCGGTGTTTAATGGTTCACCCATGCATGAAATACATTACTTACTGTCTTCTTCCTGGGAACGGAAAAAGATAATGGTCAGTAAAACAAGGACACTGATGACATACGCTCTGCAGGGTTGTTCTATGTACAGAGAACTTAGCGATTAGTGATGATGGTCATCGTCGTACTCGGACAGGTCCATAGGCCCTTTTATCTCTTCCTTAACATCTCCACTAGAGTACATCGACCGATTGCATCGGTTCTGTGTTAATTAATCCATTGTCTGCATTTCCATACGCTCTGCAGGGTTGTTCTATGTACAGAGAACTTGGCGATTAGTGATGATGGTCATCGTCGTACTCGGACAGGTCCATATGCCCTTTTATCTCTTCCTTAACTTCTCCACTAGAGTACATCGACCGATTGCATCGGTTATGTGTTATTTAATCCATTGTCTTGTGCTCTTGACAATGGCATCATTCTACTAACTGTTGGCTATTTAAGCTGACTGCAGTAATCATTCTATTATCCCTCGGCTGTTGTATAAGCTGAACCCATACATCGTTCTACTGGCTGTTGACACTATAACCTGACGGCAGACATCATTGTGCTATCGGGACGCAGAGGTGTTTCCAAGGCACCAGGGCCGGGTTATATACTGGCCAAGACCTATTGACGCGTCCTCGTCGAGCGTCCTGGGCAACAGGTCCCTTCGGGGTCATGGCTAAAGTCAGTATGATCGCCGATTCCTCCGAAGTCGGAGAGTGTCTGCCTGTACGGCGAGGAACCACCAGTCTACACACCAATAAGCCAGACATGGGACAACGGATGCTCACACAAAATTCAGGTCCTGTATGACATCACACTGATGTTGGACAACAGAATGCCTTCATCCAACATACAGGACTTCGCGTTAGAGCTCAAGCCAATGAACACAAGCAAGCAAGCAAGCAAGCAAGCATTGTGCTATCATTCTATTATCTGTTGGCTATATAAGCTGACTCCGGTGACCGTTATATTATCTATTGGCTATATAAGCTGACTCCAGTGACCGTTATATTATATGTGGGCTATATAAGCTGACTCCAGTGACCGTTATATTATCTGTTGGCTATATAAATGCAAAAATGCCATGGACTGATAGAAAAACCAATGACCAAGTCCTATAAGAAATAAATGAAAACCGTAAACTGAATAGAGAAATTAGATGTAGACAGTCAAATTTATTGGACACGTTTTGAGAAAATAAAAAAAAATTGGAGAACTTGGTGACAACTGGCAATATTGAGTGGCAAGAACAAGGGAAGGCAAAGAAATAAATACCTGGATGACGTGGCCGCGTGGTATGGTTGAGACAGGAACACAGCTGATCCACGACTTTGGTGATCGCGTGAGATGGCGAAACATGACTGTCCACGCTTATCAGCATTGGCACATGATGATAATGATTTGTTATTTTAGCTGAACACATGCATCCATATATTATACTATCTATTGGCTATATAACCAGACACCAGCTATCATTCTACTCTCTATTGGCTATATAACCAGACACCAGTTAGTCTTATCGCCTAAACATCCATTTGTTTTCAGTAATTATATTTTATAACGATGCCCTAAACTTTGTGCTTTTATATTGTTTACATTTCCTAGCTTTACCACGGTTTAACCAAATTCATTCATATTAAAAGTTAGGCACTTTATGATGATATACATGCTAGTTCCATGTCTTTTTATGTACGTCCGATCTCTGTCACGGAAAAAACTGCAGTTTAGTGATTCCTTGATAACTTACATATTAAAATACAAGGACGGAGAAGGGTTAACAATCGTGTACTTCATTCTGAGAGGAGGACGAATAAAAGATCATTGACCGACACAGATATGAAAATAGGATACAGGTGTTCGCAGAGTCATTGCCTGACGATCGGAACGGACACGGAGAAACGGGACGATCGCGCTGGGGACACACGATCGGAGAAAACGATCAACGAGTGAAGTTGCTTTGAAGTATTCGCGTACGGGGAAACTCAGGGAACAGCGTAACAGCGAATGAAACGAGCAACTAATCACTACGTGAATTCACCGCCTTGTGATGTACAGGATACGTCAAGATGCGACTGTTGATGTATGGACATCCAACAATCACGGAAGAACGGGAGACCCAATATAAATAGTAGACACTGGGTTTTCAGTTTTAGTGTGTGTTCCAAACTGGGCTGAATGATATGTGCCTCCTGAGTGGGGAAAGAAATACACGTCCCTAAGGGTCGAAAGAATATGGGATATTAGTGTGTTATTCGCTAGTGTATTTCGATTCCAGGAGGATAAGTGAATATATAAGGTATTAGAATCTTAGTGTAATAGTAGCATAGGGATATAGGTGTTTGTTCTTAACGTGTGAAATTGCATTCGTTTATCTAGTCGTGTAAACTTTAGTGCACTCAGAAATCGTATGTCCGTATGTTTTTCGGAGGCTTTTCAGTATGGCTAGAGAAGGACTCTCACATAAGAAAATTATATGAAGCATACTCATATCACCAGATTACCTATCTTCTCCACAGGTTCAAATCCCCCTATTGAAATCAGAGAAGAGATGAAGGTTACTGCACTTGAGCAAATAAAGTACCTACTTAGAACCAACAAGAACATAGACATGTTTTAATATGAAGAAGTGATAACTTAACGTCAAATACAGAACACTGTATGCTCAAACGAATATACAACTAAAACCCTTAAAAGGAAAAGACGTTAACCGGTGGCAAGCAGGGATACTTAAAACTGCATGCAATTGCACTGTGCCGAAACATTAAACTTTATTAACAATAGACATGGTGTAGAACATTCATAGTAACTCTAGACAATGTTGGATAGTGGCGGTGTGTATTCATAGGTGGATTATAATACCTTCCAAAACGGGAAATATATGAACTTCAGTGACTTACCAAATCGGATTATTTTCTGGTGATAAGACATTGAACAGTTGTTTTCTTCAAGAATTGGATTAAGTCCAGACTCAAGCAGGAGGAGATCATTCAGGGTGAGATCACTCCATTTCTGTGTGTGCTGTCCTGTGTTTTGGCCGACAGAAAAGGTGAGAAGAACTACCGCACATACGAAGTCTACCGTCCTATCTTGCATTCACACTAGCAGACAATACTAACTACATATACACAGTCCATACATACACCAGACATAGTTTTTTTTATTAATAAATCTTTTATTTATCGTTGAAAGGAACTGTTGTCGGAGTATGTGTTGAGGGAATAACCGAGAGAGTGAAAGAAATAGATATATGGAAGGGAAGACAGAAGGGAGGAGTGTAGACAGAAGTCAGTCAATAATCTCAACAGATAATAAGTTTGAAGATGTGCTTGTTGATTCCACATTCCTCCCGGGAAAACAAGTGACATAATTGGTGGAGCGAGCGGGGTAGAACATAATACCCATATGAACTGGAGGCATAACAGAGCATATGCATAGAGGGGTACTTGCATATTGGCACAGGCATAGCGGAGTACCTGCATGTTGGGACATACTGATTGGAATAAATATAAGTATACATTGATGACTTTTAATGGAAGGACGTCCATTGGATATATGGTGCCATTACATTTATGGTAGAAACATTTCATACCCAACTGAAATAATTAACAGCGAAAATGGAGAACCAATAAGTGAACAAAAACAGATCCTAATAAGATGGAACCAGTATTTCGAACAACTTCTCAACATCCTATCAGATGTCACAGGAATTCAAGAGACCTACACAGATGTCACCGAGGAACTAGAACCAGACATACTAAAAGAAGAAATTATAGAAGCCATCAAATTAGCCCCATTAAACAAATCACCAGGACAGGATGAAATACCAAATGAACTAATTAAAGCAGCAAGGGAAGTAGGAACAGCTTGGCTACATAGACTATTCAACCATGTTTGGGTAGAACAACAGACACCACGAGACTGGGGAAACGCCATAATTATCCCAATTTGGAAAAACAAAGGCAGCAAAAGAGATTGCACACAATACAGAGGCATTTCACTGTTGAGACATACTGGGAAAATATTTTGCAAAATTCTTGAAAAAAGATTACGAACTACTTTAGAACCCCAGCTAAGCGAAACGCAGCTTGGATTTAGGAAAAACAAAGGATGCACAGACGCCATTTTTGCTCTTAGACAACTTATAGAAAAATCTATTGAATTCAATGAAACACTCTACTTAGCCTTTGTCGACCAAGAAAAGGCATTTGATAGGGTAGATAGAAACAAGCTGTGGGAAATCCTTAAACAATATGGAGTGAGTACACATCTAACAAACCTATGTAGAAGTTTATACAACAACAGTGAATGCATAGTGAGAGCAACTGGAGAACACTCAGAACCCTTCACCATAAGATCTGGAGTACGACAAGGTTGTGTCCTGTCCCCTCTCTTGTTCATAACATATATAGACAACATATGTAAAGAAACCAGCCAAGCAGAGACAGCAAGAATACCGCATTACGAGAACACAGAAGAAGAACCATCTGCAAATCTAACCATTAGAGAACTCCTGTTTGCGGACGACCAAGCACTAATAGTAAAATCAGAAGCTGAATTACAAGACCACATGAATAGTCTAAACGAAATGTGTAGGGAACATAACATGAAAATTAGCACAAGCAAAACAGAGGTAATGACTATAACTAAAGAAGAACAAACAGCGACAATTCACCTAAACGAACATCCCTTGAAACAAGTAAAGAGCTTCAAGTACCTAGGAAGTATAATATCATCAAATGGCAGATCAGAAGACGAGATCGAAAATAGGTGCAATAAGACAAATCAACTCATTGGACAAATGGCACCAATACTAAAGAACAAACATGTATAAATAACTGCTAAGAAAGCACTTTACAACACAATCTTCCTACCAACTCTGTGCTACTAATGCCAAACCTGGACAATGACAGAAAAAGAGAAAAGAAAAATCACAACAACAGAAATGAGGTTCCTGAGAAGAATACTCAACGTATCAAGAAGAGATAAGATCAGAAATGAAGAAATCAGGACTAAAGTGGGGGTTAAAGCTGCTCTAGATTTTATTAGAAAGCAGCAGGTCAAATGGTTTGGCCATGCAAGTAGGCTACCAGTCAACAGCATGCCACAACAAGCAATGATGTACAGACCAGATGGAAACAGAGGAAGAGGCCGACCACGTAAACGTTGGACGGAGGGAATAACAGAATCCATGGGAATGTCGATATACGAAGCCCATAACCGGGCACTCTCACGAAGTTTATACTTCACCTCGACACCGCAAGGTACAAGAGGAACATGATGAGATGAGATGATGAGACATTTCATTAATGCTGATGACTTTACAGTGAGAAAGTTCCAGACAGGGTGAATGTGGATAGGTGGTAAGACACATTACATACCTAGTCACACGGTCACACGTCTACATAAGTCTTTATTCTATATCTCCTCTTGTGGATGAGAGAGTGGTTGTGATGTACTGTGTGGTGTTGTAGACATTATTATATTAGATATACATAGGGGAAAATGATATAGGTTCTAGGTAGATTATCTGATTATAGGAAGGACTTCTTTATTGCTTTGAGGTGTCTGTACTCAACTTGCTTACTTACCTGCTTTAACTATGGCAACTCCTAAAGTAACTACAGCCGAACTGAGAGCCAACGGGGAGGCAATTGGTTTAGCTGGTTCGGAACTAACTGATTACATACAGGAACGAGAGAGGGAAATTCGTCAAGCGGAAAGAGAAGATCGGAAGGCCGAGTTGGAATTGAGAAGAATAGAGGTGGAGACCAAACGAATGGAAATGGAACAGGAGACCAAGCGACTGGAAATGGAACAGGAGGCCAAGCGAATGGACAGGGACCAGGAGACCAAGAAACTGGAAATGGAACAGACTGCCAGGAGACAAGAAATGGAACATGAATACCGCTTGAAAGAGTTAGAACTCAAGACACAAACTAAGGGTGAAATAGATGCAGCAGAAGGAAGTTCATCTTCACCTGGGGCAACCCACATGATTGGACAGGGTTACCATGCCATGAAGTTTCCCTTGGCGGTCTTTGATGAAAGTAAAGAGAAGATATACCAGTTTTTGGATCGGTTCGAGGCCATGGCAGTCGCTATGGGACTGGATAGAACCCGATGGGCTCTTAAATTATCCCAGGCCTTACGTGGTTCGGGCTACGAGGTCTACACACGCCTACCACCAGGACATGAAAATCAGTATGAGGAATTGAAAGCCGCTTTGATGAAACATTATGAAGTCACAGCACAAACGTATCGGAAGAAGTTTAGATCGTCTAGACGAGAGCCGGGAGAACTATTCGCCGCCTACAGTCTGAGGCTGAAATCCTATCTCCAGAAATGGATGGACTTGGCAGAATTCAAGAGGGATTATGAGAGTCTCGAAGAGATGATGGTGGTCGACCAGATGCGAAAGCAAATGTCGAAACCTCTCAGAACCTTCTTGGGAGAACAAGGGGCGGAACGGATTGATGTTGTGAATAAGCTGGCGGAACGATTCGTAGAGGTACATGGGGAGGCTGCGGAACTCAGTATTCAAACCAAAGGTCAGGAGAAGCAAGAGAAAAAGAAACCGAAAAACTGGGAAGGAGAAAAAGTGGAACCTTATATAAAGCACACAGAAGAGAGTTCAGAGAAGGTGAAGGAAGGAAACCAGAACACCTCGAATTCTCCAGCGAAACGACAGTGGTCCGAGAAGTGGTGTTCATTCTGCAAGGTGCCATCTCATAACACGAAGGACTGCAGATCGAAACCTAAAAGTTCTTACTTCGCAGCATGCAAAGTAATTCCTACGGCGGTGATCACAGACAAGGCTGAGGTCGGCGAAAGTGATAGGAACAAAAAGGACACACGGAAACCTAGGAAGGGAACATGGTGCACACACTGCCGGTCGAAAACACATAATACTGTGGACTGCAGATGCAAGGCAGAAGACGCCAATTGCATAACCAACTTCGAGGAATCAAAAGAGGAAGGCAAGGAAACGGTCAAGGAGATGGAAGACACTCAGGACCAAGAGAGACCACCTGTGGTTGAACTGATTGAAGTAAATGGCCAACAGGTTGCTTGTCTCTACGATACCGGTTTGGATGGGGAAGCTGTGATAGACGCCAGCTTGGTACGCCCAGACCAACTTACAGGGGAGACCATAAAGATACAGCCGGTAATGAGGAGTGCTGTTACCATGACGCTGCCAATCGCCAAGGTGGAGATTAAATCCAGGTACGTCACGGGCATTATTCCAGCTGCTGTATTATCTGACTCCTTATTTCCCATGATCATTGGCACGAAATATGTCTTTTTGGGGATGCCCAAACAGCCAGCCCACAAGGGAACAGTAGTCAGTGGATCTCAAGGGAAGGAAAAAGAGGCAGAGACACTATGCGACAACTCAGGGATAGGAGAATTGCATACTGCCCAGAGGAAGGATACTACATTGCGTCCTTGCTACAGGAAGCTGCAAAGAAGTGCTGAGCCACCAGAACGGGGACAGTAATTTCTGAAGAATCGACTACTCTATCGGAGAGCTGGGAGGGGAGATAACCTGCACGAGCAGTGGGTGGTTCCAGAGACCCACCGTCCTCACATTCTTCAGAGTGGACACATCATAGGCGAGAATCGACATATGGGTGTCCGAGAGACCTTGCAGCAAATTTCCGGCCATTATTGCTGGCCAGGAATGACCGGAGATGTACGCCGGTGGTTGAAGTCTTGTTCAGAGTGCCAGAAAGCACCACCTAACAAGCGGACTAAGAGTAAAATAGCTCTTAAAGTGGAAGACAAAGTGGAAGTGTGGAGTCCAGCAGAGACCAATATACTCCAAGTAGGATGGAAAGGACCTTATCCTGTGGAAAAGGTGGTGTCCAAGAACATCTACAAAATCCGGATCGGGGAAGAGCAGAACAATCTCCCTAGACATCTCATTAGGAAATATGAGGACAGATCCGGGAGCAAAGTTTCGCACTTTATGGTGATGTCAGCCATTGGGACAAAAGCTACCAGTCCAGACGAAGACCAAAGATCGCCAGTACAACATAGGAGAGCCTATGGGACAGTACGTGATAGGTCAGATTTACCCAACGAAGGGAGGAGGGAAATCACACGTCAGGGAAAGGACAAGAGGGAAACTTTCCCCAGTAACCAAGTTCAAAAGGGGTGGGTAACGTCGGAAAAGACGCGGAATACCCAGGACTCCAACCGAAGATTGGCTGACCAGATACAATATCGCCCAAGATGGTCTTGGAAGCAAAAGTCCAGGAGATTTGGGAAAGACGACTCGGTCCAACGAGGACGAGGGGGAACATCCCCAGAGGCAAAGCCGGGGGAAACCAAGAGGACATGGAAGCAGTGTTACAATCAGGATGGGACGATCCGTCTGTATTGTGAGCCCTCGCTTACGCCAGTGGAAAGGAGGTCGACTGAACGTACAGGAGCGATGAGCCAACACTAGTTTCAGTCATGAGTAGTATGGTAGGGTGCATATGAGGTCGCCTACTGGATGAGGTGTTGATCCATGTGAGGATCCAATCATATCATCACCACGTGATGTTAATAGCTACTTCGCAGAAGCTCAACGCACGGTGGATGTGATGGTCGTTGTTGATGCAACAGGACAACTTCACAGTGGAAGATCCATGGTAAGGATAATGTAGGAGCGGATTTCTTATCTAGACATCCAACTCCAGAGGAAGAGGAATAAGTTGGAGGATCATAGGAATCAAAACTACAGGGATGAAGAGTCGACGCGGTCAACTCTCTTAAGAGGGGGCCTATGTCACGGAAAAAACTGCAGTTTAGTGATTCCTTGATAACTTACATATTAAAATACAAGGACGGAGAAGGGTTAACAATCGTGTACTTCATTCTGAGAGGAGGGCGAATAAAAGATCATTGACCGACACAGATATGAAAATAGGATACAGATGTTCGCAGAGTCATTGCCTGACGATCGGAACGGACACGGAGAAACGGGACGATCGCGCTGGGGACACACGACCGGAGAAAACGATCAACGAGTGAAGTTGCTTTGAAGTATTCGCGTACGGGGAAACTCAGGGAACAGCGTAACAGCGAATGAAACGAGCAACTAATCACTACGTGAATTCACCGCCTTGTGATGTACAGGATACGTCAAGATGCGACTGTTGATGTATGGACATCCAACAATCACGGAAGAACGGGAGACCCAATATAAATAGTAGACACTGGGTTTTCAGTTTTAGTGTGTGTTCCAAACTGGGCTGAATGATATGTGCCTCCTGAGTGGGGAAAGAAATACACGTCCCTAAGGGTCGAAAGAATATGGGATATTAGTGTGTTATTCGCTAGTGTATTTCGATTCCAGGAGGATTAGTGAATATATAAGGTATTAGAATCTTAGTGTAATAGTAGCATAGGGATATAGGTGTTTGTTCTTAACGTGTGAAATTGCATTCGTTTATCTAGTCGTGTAAACTTTAGTGCACTCAGAAATCGTATGTCCGTATGTTTTTCGGAGGCTTTTCAGTATGGCTAGAGAAGGACTCTCACATAAGAAAATTATATGAAGCAGACTCATATCACCAGATTACCTATCTTCTCCACAGGTTCAAATCCATCCCCCTATTGAAATCAGAGAAGAGATGAAGGTTACTGCACTTGAGCAAATAAAGTACCTACTTAGAACCAACAAGAACATAGACATGTTTTAATATGAAGAAGTGATAACTTAACGTCAAATACAGAACACTGTATGCTCAAACGAATATACAACTAAAACCCTTAAAAGGAAAAGACGTTAACCGGTGGCAAGCGGGGATACTTAAAACTGCATGCAATTGCACTGTGCCGAAACATTAAACTTTATTAACAATAGACATGGTGTAGAACATTCATAGTAACTCTAGACAATGTTGGATAGTGTCGGTGTGTATTCAGAGGTGGATTATAATACCTTCCAAAACGGGAAATATATGAACTTCAGTGACTTACCAAATCGGATTATTTTCTGGTGATAAGACATTGAACAGTTGTTTTCTTCAAGAATTGGATTAAGTCCAGACTCAAGCAGGAGGAGATCATTCAGGGTGAGATCACTCCATTTCTGTGTGTGCTGTCCTGTGTTTTGGCCGACAGAAAAGGCGAGAAGAACTACCGCACATACGAAGTCTACCGTCCTATCTTGCATTCACACTAGCAGACAATACCAACTACATATACACAGTCCATACATACACCAGACATAGTTTTTTTATTAATAAATCTTTTATTTATCGTTGAAAGGAACTGTTGTCGGAGTATGTGTTGAGGGAATAACCGAGAGAGTGAAAGAAATAGATATATGGAAGGGAAGACAGAAGGGAGGAGTGTAGACAGAAGTCAGTCAATAATCTCAACAGATAATAAGTTTGAAAATGTGCTTGTTGATTCCACATTCCTCCCGGGAAAACAAGTGACATACTCATACAATCGAAATCAACACAAGGCTATCTGTATCGCAATCGTCTGCATCTGATTTGCATCCCTCGACTCGGTATGCCTGGGGATTGTGAAACGCGTTCATTGCCCATTAGCCACAGCGCCGGTAGCCACATCTCGTAGAGCAGGGGTGAGGAACGCCCGGACTGCGGACCGGATGAGACCCGCGAAATCATTTGGTTGGGCCATGCCAAGGCAACTGCAGGCGGCACTCGAAATTGAATGAATATTGTTTTATAAACAATCATCTCTAGCTACATCACTAATACCAAGTTATCTCTCTTTATCTCTCTTTCCATTTACATCACACGCTTCACAAAAGCGAAGCAGTCCCAGCCATCACAAAAGGTGTGTGGTAATTAAATGTTTGACCAAATTTAGCAAGATAATTGTTAAGTCTATATTTGTTAATGCCCGAGAATGATATTATAAATAGCCAAATAGCCCTTGGCAGAAAAAAAAAAAAAACATTCCCCACCCCTACTGTAGAGAGATAATCATAAGGTGTCTATGTCAGTCCTTAGTTGTGTGAATGTCCACTGCCTCACCTGTGAGAAAATCAAACACAGCCAGGTCCATCAGGTCCTGCAGAATACGACCACGACTAAACTTCAGATCAGACTTGACCACTTTCTCACAGTAATCCTCATTGACTTCCCAGGGCGCCTGCAACGAAACACAAGCAGCTCATTGAACTACAAGCAAACAAACACAGAAAGCATGTCACAAGGCAGGAACATACTATGACTGTGATGTGATAAGACCACCACAGTGTGCAGGCCTGAATCCACAGAGGAGTAGGTTTCCGGTCCCATTGGTCTCCTTGCTTTATGGGAATCGTCACAACTACGGAGAAGCATGTTAAGATGCGGCCAGGTCATGATTCAGCACAGAACACTTGGACTAGCTGAGAATAGGCCAATGTTAGTCATGTTTCCTTCACAGGTTTGGGTGCTTCATTATTAGCCAACCCGAACTCAATGTCCGTTCAGAAGAGAGGATTGTTAATAAGCCAAACATCATCAATATTTCTCAGTCAACTCCCCGGAAGGGGCAGTACTTGCACGAACAAGGACTGATTGTCCTTGAGTCTTGGAGATTGGAGTCTTCGTGGCGAAGTGGTCAAGCCGTTTAACTCGGACTCCGAAGGTTGTGAGTTCGATGTCGGGCCGCGTCCTTCGGTTCACGGGTTAAAGTTTTTCGGAGACTCTTGTGGGTCGTCGCTAGAACTACGGAGTTCGTGCTTTGTGCGACTCCTTCCGTGCTGCGGAAAGAGATCGAGCCATATGGGATAAAACCCGGTGCAATGAAGTCGACCCTGTC
The DNA here is from genome assembly GCA_963921405.1 of Cepaea hortensis. Classification (NCBI taxonomy): domain Eukaryota; kingdom Metazoa; phylum Mollusca; class Gastropoda; order Stylommatophora; family Helicidae; genus Cepaea; species Cepaea hortensis. Next base: position 129,151,145 of record OY992880.1, on the reverse strand, counting down.
GACTTTTAAGCGACTTTTAGGACTGATTGTATGGCATTTTTAATTCTTATGTAACATATATGGCAACTGTAAGCCCAAAACTCGGTGGATCCCAACATATAATGCAGCCCGATCCGAGGCATGCTCTCATCAATTTAGAGCTCATTTCCAGAATCTGTTCTGGAGTACTAGAGGTCATATTGGCAAGTGCAAGGTTCAGTTTCGGTGGCTTCATTGTGGTGAGATTGGTTGCAGGGTATTGTACATACTTAAGTAAAATCGTACATATGTTAACAGCTTCATACCTTTGATCCCGTATATGTTCTTGCCCATGGATGCTTATTATCGTCATTTCTGCTAGGGACGAGTCGTCCCGGGAGGGCAATCGCTACAGAACCCTCAAGCATGTGAGGGTTTCCGCATAAACCGTACAGACTGCCGTAGTACTGTCTGGATTCCACAAGAAAGCAGCTGTTGCCAACTGGAGGAGAATACACGACATTTGATTAAGATCTGTCTGTCTGTCTGTCTGTCTGTCTGTCTGTCTGTCTGTCTGTCTGTCGGTCGGTCGGTCGGTCGGTCGGTCGGTCGGTCGGTCGGTCGGTCGGTCGGTCGGTCGGTCGGTCGGTCGGTCGGTCGGTCTATCCGTCTGTCTATCTTTCTGTCCATCTATCCATCCGTCCGTCCATCTCTGTGTCTGTCCGCCACCCCATCGGGCTTTCGTCAATCCCTTTGTCTCTCTGCCTGCCTGACTTTCTGTTCATCTCTCTTTCCGTTTATACATGTCTGTGTGTACGTCTGTCTGTATGCCCGTTTATTGGTCTATGTATTATCCATGCCTCATCCATGGATAGAAGTCGTGTGACAGTGTGTATTACAACAGCTAACATCCCTTACCTGGGGATTTATACCGCAAGACGTATTTCCCGGACACGACTGACGATGCATTAATCATCCTGCCAGCTGTTGGAGGTGTTCTATAAAACCCTAAGATCCTGGTGAACAGACAAGGTCATCTCAGCACAATAAAGAAATTGTCTGTCAGCGTTTGCCCCCAAAACACCCAATTGTACCTGGCAAACACAGAAAATATATAACCAGTCCTGCTTGGCACTAACTCGAAAGAGTGCAAAGAAAGGAGAAATAATCAATATCCACACACAAAAACGGACCTCAACTATAACCGTCACTGAAAAAGCAGATTGAACAAGACCGAACATTATTTTTTTTTTTTTCGTGAATACTGAACTGAACAGACTTGTGTTGTAAATCACGTGATATGGACAAGTGGGTTTCTCGGCTTCACTTGATTACACGAATGCCATTAATTAACATGGTAATTATGTTGCACACCAGAACTTAGCTGGCTCTGTGGCGAATGAGTTACTGACGCAGTTCGTGATCCGGCATACTCGCGTTCGAAACACCCCTGCGTGCGATTTGGCAGCAGACCGCGTTGAGTTGAAATTTACGAAATGGTGTGGGTGTCGCTCGTTCAGAAAGCAATGGCAAACTATTAAACGTAAACTTGCCAAGATATCACAACAGTAAAAAATGTTGGTGTTGACTGCAACGTCATGTAAAGGATATGCAACACTAACTAGAAAATAAACGCCATTGTGCATTCATTCATTCAGTAGCATATCCTTTACAGAACCTCACTCCCATAACAACCGTCCGGAAAACATTTCCATCATAATTAAGATTTCCCGCGTCCGATACACACATCTGGAGATCATCCGTAAAATCCTGCATTATTTGAGCAGGATCCAGAAAGTTCAGGTAGGCTTTGTATGCAAGAATTAGTGTTCTTTTGTATCGTTATCATACTAAAGTTAATTGCGTATCCTTAACAGGACATCGCCGGTCTCTCTGGCTGTGGGGTTACAACACTTTCTCTCTGTAATCCCGTTTATCACGCAGAGTCTCGTAGCGGAGCGAGAGCTGAGGCGGTTCGACCCCCGCTCGTGACTTGCGGGATACTGAGCCGGCCGCTCAGAAAGCAATGGCAAACTACTGAGCGTAATCTTGCCAAGAGATCAACATACAGCTGAAAGATGCTGGTGTTGACAGCTAAGTCCTGTAAAGGATATGCTAAAAAAAAAAAAAAAAACAGGACATCGCAATGAAAGCCAGCATATGTTAGCTGTGTGAGATTTATTAGACAAGTTTACTTTCAGTAGTTTACCACTGCTTTCTGAACAACCGGCACTCACACCATTGATAAAAAGCAACACAAATGGAAAATGAAAACTTCCGGTTTCAAGATGGCGACGGACGGTCGTGTTGTTTTGTGTTCGTTAACTTTTTCGCGTAGGGGATGGATTTATTCATCTCTTGCGTGTAATTGGTGTGCCAGGATGTAAAACCAGGAGTTTCTACTCAAGATCTGCGCGGGTGCTACGGAGTTCGTGCATCGAGCGAAGCCATCTTTGAGTGAATTTTCAGCAGAGTGTGTGGTTCTCAGCAGTCTGTGTTTACGTTTTTTCAACATGGCGGAACAACGTGTGTTTTCCGAGCGGTCAGCAGTCAACATAACGAAGCGGCGTGGTAGCCGCGAGGGAGAAAGAAGCAAGGTAAGCGCAGTGGTTTGAGACGTTTTAGACGCAAGTGTCACCGTCTAGGACTCAGGAACATCCGTATTCTATATTAGAACTGTGGCAGTGTAAAACAACGGGACTCTATTTTAGAAACCCTAGTTTACAGGAACGACATTGTAGCACTCCAGGAGACGAGACTGGGCGATCAGCCACTCCGAATTGCCGACTTCAAATGTTTCTACAACAGACGACATCTGGGAACGGCGATTCTCGTTCGCGACAGCATGGTGGCGTCAGAGCTAGACCAGTCCAGTTGGGACAGTGACGATATACAAATACAGGCGTTGAGAGTTCATTCCAGTATACCATTCGTGTTGGTTAATGTTTATGCCCGCAATGCGAGTGTGGACGCCCAGAAGTGGCAGTGCTTAAGTGGCATATTAGGCCACGAGAGAAATGTTATTTTCTGTGGTGACTTCAACGCTAAAGGCAGATCATGGGGAAACACTTCCTCCAATACACAAGGGGAGGAGCTCGAGACTGCACTGGAAACCATCGACCTGGTTTGTATCAACAGTGGCTGTGTCACCAGGACAGCAAGCCGTCCCGGCGATGAGGACAGTGCTATTGATCTGGCGCTAGTTTCACCTTTACTCACTACAGTGTGTAGATGGGGTGTCCTAGGACACCATGGCAGCGACCACCACCCTTGCAGCATATTGGTGGAGAAAGGCAGAACCAGGCAGCACAAGCTAAAGGTAAAGACGTTCCAGTATGACAGTACAGGGCAAGATGTGGTGAGTAAAATAAGACGTGACAAGCGCAGAACGTTTCAGGGCAGGAAAAAAAAGCTGGGAGCAGCCACCGTGGTGGAGTTTCGAGGTGGAGAAGGCTTGGGTGGATAAGCGTAGTGCTGTAAGGAGATGGCAAAATGCCAAGAAGAACAGGGCTGGTCATCCTAGTCCCTGCTTGCACTTAGAAAGAGAGATGCACACAAAAGTAAGCTATTTCAAAAAAACTGGTCACGGTGGTTAAAAGCGAAAAATGGGCAGAGGTGTGTCAAAGAGTAAGCACAGACAAGTCACTGAAATTGTTCTGGCGACTACATAAAAGCATGAGTGGTGTAGTCAAGAATAAGAGCATTTCTGACTTCCAAGGTGCTGACCTCATCTGGCAGAGGACTGACGAGGACAAGGGCAAAGCCCTGTTTGAACGCTACCTTGAGCAGAGCAACCAGGCAGACATGGGAGGCCGAAATCTGGCCAAGGAGGTCACCTCAGACAGATGCAAGACCCAGAACACTTCGGATGAAGACACAGTGACAGTGAAAGAAATCAAGGCTGTGCTTCGACGATCAAAAAACAGTGCTCCAGGTCCTGATGGCATAAGATACGACGACATAAAGAGGTGTACCGACAATGAGCTAGAGAAACTAGCAGACATGTACAACAACAGTATAGGGAGTGCTAGCATCAAGGAGGAATGGTTACACAGCTATCTGATTCCCTTGCCGAAGCCTGACAAAGACCACAAAAAAATTCAGGGATATCGAATTATAACCATGCAGAATACAATAGGCAAGCTGCTGGAGAAGGTAATTGCCAGGAAAATATCAAGCCAACTAGAGAGGCAAGGTGTTTTCCCACCTACCCTGGGTGGGTACCGTCCAAAAAGAGAAACCTGGACCAATGCAGCAGTCTTTGCCCATGATGTCTATGAAGGTTTCCACTCAGGCACTGAAACCGTTGCTGCAGCGATTGATCTTGAGGACGCATACAACAGAGTACCACTAGATTTTTTAATGTTTCAGTTTCTTGAACTAAACGTAAGTCCATTCCTCCTTAGTTGGATCGCTGCAGCCCTCTTCCAACGGAAAGTAGTTTTTAGATGTGGCAGTTGGACTTCGGAACCAACAACAATATACCCTGGCCTACCACAGGGATCACCATTATCTCCGGTACTGTTCAACGCCTACACAGTGAGAATCACTAGTGAGCAGATCACTGGACCTGGCAGGACATTGTCATATGCCGATGATGTTTTAGTGTATCGTCAGGGTAAGGATAGAGAGGAGGTTGCTGTGGAACTACAAACTGAACTCAATCGCATAAGTACTTGGTGTGATGAAGCTGGGGCAATGGTCAACCCAACAAAGGCAACAGTGACTTGGTTCTTGTTGAATAATCATATTGTCAACAATCCAACACCAACTGTAATGCTGTGTTCAGAGACGGTGGAAAGAACGCAGGCAATGAATTACCTGGGGATACGGTTTGATCGAAGCCTTGCTTATAATGTGCACATAGACCAGGTGATAACAAAGGCCAAGCGGGGTTTGGCAGCGATGCGGGTGATGGCGGCAGCAAAATGTGAGCAGCGCCATCTATGTCTTCTGTACGAGGGGCTGATCATGTCTGTTTTAGAGTATGCAATGGCAATCTTGACTCTCAGCCATAAGCAGATAGAAAGGATGGAAAGGATACAGAATGAAGCTATGCGCATTATTCTTGGATGTACAAGAGATACAGCATGCAGGGCGATGCGCTACCTTCTTGATTTTCCAACCATTGAAGAGAGAATACAAGTTTGCAGGGCACGCGCCTACCTCAGAATTAACGCAAACACACAACATCCACTGCATAGTGAAATTAGGAAGGTGAAGGGCAGCAGGTTAAAAAGAGGACGGTCGTGGATGGGTCAAGCCGAAGACATTCTTCAACAGGTGTGTTCACTTGAGGACTTAGAACCTGGCGAGGAGTGGGTGCAAGTGTCAACAGACTTCTGCACATCCTTTTCAGTTTGCATCCAACTTGACAGAAAATGCAGACAAGAAAATCCGGCTGCTGTTGAGGCTGAAGTACAAGCGTTGATTTTCGAGAATTCGCTAGACGGTGACGCGGTCATCTACACAGATGGGTCGGTCGTCCGACATGTGAGAAGCTCATGGGCCTTTACAGCTCGGGCCGGAGGGAGAATTGTGAAGGAGGACCCTGGTGCTCTCACTGAAACCACAAGTAGCCTGACCATGGAAGTCATGGCAGTAAGTAAAGCAATAACATGGCTCGAGACACAGACATTCACTAGGGCTTGTTTCCTTAGCGACTCAATGAACATGATCAAGAGGATAGAGGAGGGGTCGATCCGAAGAGAATGGTTGCTGCCTCTGAAGCGGTCTCGGTTGGCAAAGATTAGTTTCATCTTCGTGCCAGGGCATGCGGGAGTACAAGGAAATGAGCGGGCTGACAAGCTCGCAGGTGAGGCTACTGTGGATGGCGGACGCGCCATGGACCAGGCTGACATTCTGAATGCTCTACGTGAAGTGAGACTTTTGCGAGAACCATGTGATGACTGTGAATCTACAACAATGGCCAGACTGCGAGAGCAGCAAATTAAAAGAGGGGTGGCCAAACAAGAACACTACGCAGGAAGCCAAAGAAGATTGATAAACCAACACAGAACTGGCGTCGTTAGCCGCTACACGCTGCGGGATTTGCTGAGGAGGGGATCCGAGCACTTATGGACTGAATGGTTCGATGTGCAACGAGGATGATCTGTCGACTAACTAACTAACTAACTAACACAAATGGTCTGCTTCCAAATCTTCGAACGCGGTATGTGAACTTGCAAATCATGTTCGTTACCCCTTCACCACATCCGCTGGTACATCACAGAGTAGTCCTTTGCAGAAGGTCGCTAAATGGGCATCCCGCCGGAAGCCTGACGACCTCTTCCATTTCAAGGTACATTCAGTATCCTGTGTTCATCTTTACGCTAGTTGACTCCTGCCTGTTCTTCCAGAAACTTCCATCACTGTTCCTTCCAAGTCATTGTGACTTTAATATGGCCAAAGTATGTTAGTTTCTAAGACATAAAATTGTTAATGAACCAGTTTGTTTGTTTTTTTTTCTTTTTTTTTTTTTTTCTAAATATGCAAGTATTGTATAATGTCAATTCATTCTTTGGTCACAATAGTTCATAATACATACTGTTTACGCAATGTTTGAGCCGAAAATTTCTTCTTTAGTTATTGCTAAGGGGAGCGTTTGGCCGAATGGCTGAGAACCCCGGGTTATCCTTCGGGAGACCCAGGTTCGAATCTCGGTAAGGTGTGGATGTTTTTCTGTCGGGAGCAAAAAGAAACTCCTAACCTGCACAGTTCGCGTCTCCACTATTCAGGCGGCCTTAATTCATCACGATCAATACCCACCTGCCCAACATTGCAAGGTACTATAGATGCGTCGAAGTTCACTTGTTCCTGTAGCGACACGCTGTCGCCATTTGGAAGTGACCGGTTCGAATCCCGGTCGGTAACTATAGCTTTCATATGCTATGTTGTCTAGTGCGTCCTCTAGTCTCTAATTCTTTCGTCTCCTTCTGTGAGCGCCAAACAATACTATGTGTGTTTATTTGTGTGACTTTTCAGTGGCCTCAACTGGTTCCCAAATTGATTTCCAATAGGCAGTAGGTGACATTTTTGACAGTGATTGCTAAATGGTCCAGGAAATGCATCCATATGTTTGATGATTGTTCTCTAACATTGCCTAGGTTGTGTCATTGGTTCATTACACTGCGTTATCTCTGCATTGCTATGGCCAGTCTGCGTGTAAATTCTTTTGAAAACTCATGTTTATTTTTAAATATATGGAGCCACATTTGCAACATTATACATTTCTTCATTATTGATGGTGATCTTTGGTTGGTATGTAGTTTTGTCCATTAAAACTGTTTTGGTATTTGTTTAAGTTCCCCTCCCCCAAAATAAAAGAAAATAAAAAACAAAACAAAAAACAAACAAAAAACAAAACAAAATAATTGATGTTCAGTACATTTGTTGATAGAAAGAACCGATTCTTTTAAAACTTTACCACACTTTGAGAATAAGACAGTGTTATATGCATATCCGAGTTCTTGAATTGGATTTCAACTAGGGGTGTACCGGATTTCGGCTCCGGCTCCGGCAAATCCGGAATCCGGCCATTTTTACAAATCCGGCTTCGGCTCCGGCTCCGGCCGGATCTCACTTCATAAATCCGGCCAAATCCGGCTCCGGCCGAATTTCAAAAATTTGAATCCGGTACAGCCCTAGTGAAAACACTCATGGCTTTCCTCCAGAAAGAAGTTAGTGATACTGGGATCAAAACTATGAAAGCAGTCCTGCTTGAAGCTGTTAGCAGCAGATTTGAGGACATTGAATCCAACAGTATTTACACCTGTGCCACACTACTGGATCCTCGATTCAAGCTGTGCTTCTTCTCCGAACGTGGTAGAAGTTATGCACGAGCCCATCTGCTGTTACCAGCTAACTCCATTATTGATTCAGCAAACACAGTCAGTCCACAGGATCCATCAGCTACTACTAGTAGTAGTAGTAGTACTAGTGTTTTGACTTCCGTGAGCACTGCCACACAGTACGAGTCCAGCCTATGGAGCTGTTTTGACACAATCGAGGAAAATCCCACCACAGATCGTTCTGCAAGTGCCGAAGGCAACAGTACCTGTCAGAGCCACTTCAAACTCGACAGTCAGATCCAGTTTCATGGTGGCATGCCAATAAGCAAAGATTTCCAAGTATGGCTAGAATGGCGCAAGCATTTCTTGCACCACCACCTACAAGTGTGCCATCGGAAAGGCTGTTCAGTACTGCAGGAGACATTATCACTGACCACCGTAGTAGCCTTTTACCACAAAATGCGGAACAAAAGGGAAAGGATGCAAGGAGCTCCACCGCAGTTACACGTTTGTTTACTCTGGAGTAGAACAGCAAGAAAGGGCAAGACACGGTGTGGGAATAGTCATCGAACCACGGCTTAGCAAGAGGAATACTAGAAATAAAATATATATCAGAAAGAATCATAACAGTGAGAGTAAAAGAACAAACAATCACAACATATGTACAGATATACGCACCATGTAATGCAAACAATAATGAGCAAGAATGCGAGGACTTCTATGAAGACATACATGATGTGCTAAATAAAATAGATAAGCAGGACAACATCATAGTTATGGGAGACTTCAATGCAAGACTAGGACATAACAGAGTGGGCATAGAAAAACACCTGGGAGCATTTGGAGATCAGCAAAATGAAAGGAATGATAACGGAAGTAGACTGATAGAGCTTTGCAGCCAACACGACCTCTATATAACAAACACATTCTATAAACACAAAGATTCGCAAGTATACACCTGGTATAAATGGAACAATCTAGATACTAAAAGCCAAATTGATTTTATATTAACAAGAAATAACAGAAAGAGAAATATATTAGATGCAAGAGCAGTGCCCAATTTCAGTATAAACACAGATCATAAAGCAGTCGTTGCCACAATAAGAACCATTAGAAGAAGAAAACAAAGAGCAGGAAAATACATGCCATGCGAATCAGTAAACTTAAAAATCCTTAAAGACGAGGCAGTAAGGGAAAATTATGAGAAAGAACTAACTGAACTCTTTGTAAAATTACCTACGGAAAGAAAAACAGTGGAAGAAGAATGGGAGATGTTCAAATCAAGCATTTTAAATACTGCAAAAATAACATGCGGAACCACGAAAAAACGCAAAACACGGATAAAGAAAATAACAAGTTGGTGGAACGCAGAAGTAAAGAAAGCGGTAAAAGAAAAAAAGGAAAAATATAAAAAGTGGTTGAAGAGCAAACAGGAATGAGATTACAGAGAATACGGAATAGCGAGAAGACATGTGAGTAGAATAGTAAAGAGGGAAAAACAAAAAGACTGGGAAGAGTATGGAGAAACCCTAAATAAAAACTACAAGGAGGCAACCAGAAACTTCTACAAAAAGATAAGTGCAATGCGAACCAGAGGAGAACCCTTTGACCCAACTGAAATAATTAACAGCGAAAATGGAGAACCTATAAGTGAACAAAAACAGATCCTAATAAGATGGAAGCAGTATTTCGAACAACTTCTCAACATCCCATCAGATGTCACAGGAATTCAAGAGACCTACACAGATGTCACAGAGGAACTAGAACCAGACATACTAAAAGAAGAAATTATAGAAGCCATCAGATTAGCCCCATTAAACAAATCACCAGGACAGGATGAAATACCAAATGAACTAATTAAAGCAGAAAGGGAAGTAGGAACAGCTTGGCTACATAGACTATTCAACCATGTTTGGGTAGAACAACAGACACCACGAGACTGGGGAAACGCCATAATTATCCCAATTTGGAAAAACAAAGGCAGCAAAAGAGATTGCACACAATACAGAGGCATTTCACTGTTGAGTCATACTGGGAAAATATTTTGCAAAATTCTTGAAAAAAGATTACGAACTACTTTAGAACCCCAGCTAAGCGAAACGCAGCTTGGATTTAGGAAAAACAAAGGCTGCACAGACGCCATTTTTGCTCTTAGACAACTTATAGAAAAATCAATTGAATTCAATGAAACACTCTACTTAGCCTTTGTCGACCAAGAAAAGGCATTTGATAGGGTAGATAGAAACAAGCTGTGGGAAATCCTTAAACAATATGGAGTGAGTACACATCTAACAAACCTATGTAGAAGTTTATACAACAACAGTGAATGCATAGTGAGAGCAACTGGAGAACACTCAGAACCCTTCACCATAAGATCTGGAGTACGACAAGGTTGTGTCCTGTCCCCTCTCTTGTTCATAACATATATAGACAACATATGTAAAGAAACCAGCCAAGCAGAGACAGCAAGAATACCGCATGACGAGAACACAGAAGAAGAACCATCTGCAATTCTAACCATTAGAGAACTCCTGTTTGCGGACGACCAAGTACTAATAGCAAAATCAGAAGCTGAATTACAAGACCACATGAATAGTCTAAACGAAATGTGTAGGGAACATAACATGAAAATTAGCACAAGCAAAACAGAGGTAATGACTATAACTAAAGAAGAACAAACAGCAACAATTCACCTAAACGAACATCCCTTGAAACAAGTAAAGAGCTTCAAGTACCTAGGAAGTATAATATCATCAAATGGCAGATCAGAAGACGAGATCGAAAATAGGTGCAATAAGGCAAATCAACTCATTGGACAAATGGCACCAATACTAAAGAACAAACATGTATCAATAACTACTAAGAAAGCACTTTACAACACAATCTTCCTACCAACTCTGTGCTACCAATGCCAAACCTGGACAATGACAGAAAAAGAGAAAAGAAAAATCACAACAACAGAAATGAGGTTCCTGAGAAGAATACTCAACGTATCAAGAAGAGATAAGATCAGAAATGAAGAAATCAGGACTAAAGTGGGGGTTAAAGCTGCTCTAGATTTTATTAGAAAGCAGCAGGTCAAATGGTTTGGCCATGCAAGTAGGCTACCAGTCAACAGCATGCCACAACAAGCAATGATGTACAGACCAGATGGAAACAGAGGAAGAGGCCGACCACGTAAACGTTGGGCGGAGGGAATAACAGAATCCATGGGAATGTCGATATACAAAGCCCATAACCGGGCACTCTCACGAAGTTTATACTTCACCTCGACACCGCAAGGTACAAGAGGAACATGATGAGATGAGATGAGATGCGGAGACGTTGAATTTCCTGAAATACAACTCGTCCCTTCTTGACTCTGAGAGTTCAACTTCACAGCCATAATGAAGACTGACTGACTGAAATAGTGAAATTACTGAATGAATGTATTTCAATAAATTCAATCTGTTCAATGTACTGTTGTTGTGAGTTGTAACTGAGCTGCCAATTTGCCAACTGAAAACAATGTGAAAACTAAAAACTGAAACTGAAAACTAAAAATTAAAATTACTAAATTAGCATTATGTGCTTATGTATTATGTTTCATCTTGAACTTATGGAACTTAATATTACTTAATTACTTATTCTAATGTAAATGTAATTATTTTACATTTAAATGATTTAACATGAGTATATGTCATCATTGTCATGTCTATAGTAATGAACTGCAGTAATGAACAGTCGTGTGACTCCACTCACCTAAGTCAAGTGATGTAGTAAGTTATTTTATTTTTATTTTTTTATTTGTAAATCCGGCTCCGGCCGGATCTCACTTCATAAATCCGGCCAAATCCGGCTCCGGCCGGATCTCACTTCATAAATCAGCCCAAATCCGGCTCCGGCCGGATTTCAAAAATGTGAATCCGGTACAGCCCTAATTTCAACATATAATGTATCAAATTGTCCCTGCTCTGATCAGTTTTGACACTTCTCATTACAGTTTCCGTAGACGTTCAGAATTCATAGAGATACAATCATCCTTGTACCACTGCATTCAATCGTGGAGAATTAACTTTAGTTAACGTTAGTGGTGTCAGTACATCAAAGTGTTATCTATTGGGCCCAACGGGCATTATAAACGTCCTTAGATACGAAACGAGGACCATCGACTGAATGGATCAACATGAATAGTTCACATGCAAAAGTCTGGAACTAAGTTACTTAGGTCACAGGTACGGGGTAAATTAAGGCCTTAATCTTGTGTGTATAACAAGCGTCACCCAATGGAAACCTGCCTGGTTGGCACATTTATTTCGTGAAAAGTCTGATCCAACCGCTCCTTGTGTGGTGAACATCTGACCCGAGAATTCCTTGTCCCAAATCTAAAGGCTGCATCCTTCTCGTCTCCGAATTTGCAGCCTGTAATGAACGGAAGATTCAATATATGGAAATTATGCTAACCAGCCCTGTGACGACGTGACGATTCCGTTATTGAGCCCGGTGCCAGAATTCCATGTGTCACACTGCACTTATGGAAGCCTCCTTGCATGACAGGGTATGCCCTTGGTCAGTCTCTGCCTTCCCCTGAGAGCCAAACTCGACGTGCCATTTGGGGGAATCACTAGTAGATGGAAGCACAAGGATGAGGAATTTGGAATTAAGGGACATTGTACCAAGCACCCGGGAAGGCTAGCCTGGTCAACAAATGCCTCAAGAAGTTGAATGTATCCAGACAGGAAGTATAAACATGTCGAAATGCGAAGTATCAACATGTCTAGATGCGAAATATCTACCTGTCTATGCAGGAATTATCACCATATCTAAATGTGAAATATCGATATGCATGAATATGAAATATTTACCTTTCTAGACAGGAAATATCATCACGTCTAAATGCGTCATATCAGCATGTCTAAATCCGAAGTATCAACATGTCAAAATCCAAAATAGTAACATGACTAAATGCAAAGTATCTATATGTCTAAGTGTGAAGTATCGACATGTCTAAATGCGAAGGATCAATATGTCTATATGCGAAGTATCTACCTGTCTAGACTGGAAGTAACAACGTGTCTAAATGCGGAGTCTCTACCTTTCTAGACAGCAAGTATCAGCATTTCTACATGCATTATACCTACCTGTCTAGAAGTTAAATTTTAAAGAATCAAAATACGAAGAATCTATTTGTCTGAATAGTAAATATCAGCATGGCTAAATGCTAAATATCCACCTGTCTAGACGAGGAAAATCAACATGTGTGAATGCGAATTTTCTACCTATCTAGATGAGAAGAGTCAACGTGTCTAAGTGTGAAGTATTAACGTATATACCTGTTAAGACGGGAAATATCACCATGTCTAAATGCGAAGTATCAACATATCTACCTGTTAATACGAGAAATATCACAATGCATATATACGAAGTATCTACCGGTCTAAACCGAATATATCAATATTCTAAACATAAAGTATCAACTTAAAGAGAAACGTCTACCTTATTAGGCAAGGAGTTTCTATTTTATAAGCGCAAATATCTACCTGTCTAGATGGAAGGCAGCGATCTCGGCGTTGTGACGATCAAATTCACTAAAGTACAGCAGATCTGGGGGAGTTTGATAATCTCTGCCGAATCTAGCACAAAACAGAGCGCATTCAAATACCATAAATAGATGTATAAACACAGACGGACAAACATATAGACAGACACAGTAAACCGGCAAATGAAGAAGGAAAAAAATGTATGAAGCAGGTAAAGAAAGACAGACAGACAGACAGACAGACAGACAGACAGACAGACAGACAGACAGACAGACAGACAGACAGACAGACAGACAGACAGACAGACAGACAGACAGACAGACAGACAGACAGACAGACAGACAGACAGACAGACAGACAGACAGACAGACAGACAGACAGACAGACAGACAGACAGACAGACAGACAGACAGACAGACAGACAGACAGACAGACAGACAGACAGACAGACAGACAGACAGACAGACAGACAGACAGACAGACAGACAGACAGACAGACAGACAGACAGACAGACAGACAGACAGACAGACAGACAGACAGACAGACAGACAGACAGACAGACAGACAGACAGACAGACAGACAGACAGACAGACAGACAGACAGACAGACAGACAGACAGACAGACAGACAGACAGACAGACAGACAGACAGACAGACAGACAGACAGACAGACAGACAGACAGACAGACAGACAGACAGACAGACAGACAGACAGACAGACAGACAGACAGACAGACAGACAGACAGACAGACAGACAGACAGACAGACAGACAGACAGACAGACAGACAGACAGACAGACAGACAGACAGACAGACAGACAGACAGACAGACAGACAGACAGACAGACAGACAGACAGACAGACAGACAGACAGACAGACAGACAGACAGACAGACAGACAGACAGACAGACAGACAGACAGACAGACAGACAGACAGACAGACAGACAGACAGACAGACAGACAGACAGACAGACAGACAGACAGACAGACAGACAGACAGACAGACAGACAGACAGACAGACAGACAGACAGACAGACAGACAGACAGACAGGCAGGCAGGCAGGCAGGCAGGCAGGCAGGCAGGCAGGCAGGCAGGCAGGCAGACATCACAAATAAAGTATATTATTTTTCTTCCTTCTCCTCTACTTCTTCTAATACTTCTTTTTTTTTTTTATGTCTTCCGTTTCTTCTTCTTCTCCTTCGTTCGCCATCAGAGTCGGCATGATTAACTCAGAAAAAACAGGAGTCAGCGGGAGCTATTTGACATCAGTGACTCTATATTTATCACATATAGTGAGGCGTTAGCAATCAGGCATTTCCAGCCGGTTCTGTGCAAACAGAAAGAGTTAGTTGTAAATATGAAATTACCTTGAGGATAACAGATGTTCCACAATCGAATAATGCCTGTGACTATGTGGTTTAGTTTGTATCAGCTTAAGCATTATTCATTTATTCACTTCAGGTGATATATCACGCTGCAGTGTGCACCTGATGAGATGCAGCGAAATATGGCAGGCAATAAATCGTGCAATATATTATTTGGCAATGAATAAATGAATCATCAAAAACCGAGAAGTAGATTGTGAGCTTTACTGAAACACTACAAGAGACAAATTGGCCTTCGTCAGCACAGAACAAAACACAAACCGACACAAAACTACATGAAACACATGACAATATTAAACTAATTAAAGGTATTTATCTGAATATGTATCCTTTCTAGGAGAGACTGACACGCATTGGACTGTCAGTGGATTTTATAAACCGGAATATATTATTCGAGGCTTCTGTGTAAACAGTGGAACATTCAGAGAGAACAAGCCGTATCTTTAAGTAACGAAAGACATTACATCAGAGGTTCACCTTTGGGGCTTGAGCACACCGAGAGCTCCATTGCTGAAGTTGAGGATGACTGTTGCTTGGCTGTATTCCACCTTTGCCTCTGGTAGAGCAAATGATAGCATCAATCAAACACATGCTGGACACTGCAGAGAACTGGGTTTACGTTCGTTAGCATGCCTATCATGCCTATCATGCCTGCTGACAGACGGACTATGTCATCTCTCCACCACACCGTCTCGGACATATTTGCCCTCCTACCCCAGGACATGTCCCGTGCAGCTATCAGCCTCGCGCGTACTATGTTTAACATCACTCGCTTTTCTTGCCATTTGAATTTCCTGAACAACTGTCCCCGGCTCAAAATTACACCCCAAGGCTTCCGGAGTAATATTCATCTCTCGTTAGGCAAACTGGTTCCAGCTGAGACACGACACTTCAATCGCCTGGCACAGGAGCAGTCTGTCAAGTACATGAAGCTGGCAGTGACTGTGCATCAACGGCATATCTCCGAACTTAAGGACACCAAGCACAACCTGTACCGGACTCTGCATCT
The DNA here is from genome assembly GCA_963921405.1 of Cepaea hortensis. Classification (NCBI taxonomy): domain Eukaryota; kingdom Metazoa; phylum Mollusca; class Gastropoda; order Stylommatophora; family Helicidae; genus Cepaea; species Cepaea hortensis. The sequence continues at coordinate 129,135,477 of OY992880.1, read as the reverse complement.
ACTGACGTTCAACAACCAGCTTGCTTTCCATTTGATCACCTCCATCATTCAACATTATAATAGAGAGCTATACAAATGGCTATCCTCACGCAAGAAAGACAAAATTAGCCATCTACGTCCCCATGTCCCTTCCCCCACTTCGACACCCATCAGCCATACAAAAGTGGTATGCATACCGCCTGACCTACCACTGTCTGCTGAAGAACATGCTGTCTTAGGGAAAGGCCACAGTTTTGTCCCTCTACGCCCTCGTATGGACAGTCGCGCTATTTTGGAAGACGTCTCCAACTTCCACAGACGACTCCGCCTCAAGTACCAACACAGAGACAAGCCTGTCCACAGTCCCACCCCACAACCTCCAGACATTTTTCCATCTTCAACTAAATCCCGTTCCACATGGACCCCACCTTCCGGAGTTTCCAACGCGCTTGAACTCTACATAGCTAACACACTCCATGAGATCAAGCAACTTTCTTTCCCTCGCTTGAAACGCTCCAACCTATCCCCTCCCGAATGGCGTGCCCTATCCCAACTACAGCGCAGACAGGACATAGTTATCAAACTGGCGGATAAAGGGGGTGCAGTGGTTGTTTGGCGCAAAGATCTATATGTCGAGGAAGTCATGTCCCAACTCAGTAAACCTGATAATTATTCACCCTGCACCGAAGACCCCACTCTCTCCTACAACCGGAAGATTCAAAATACCATCAAACAGCTCATACGTGAGGATGCCTTACCACCCAGTGCCACTTCACATCCATGACTCTGACTTGGGCAAACCCACCCTCTACATGCTGCCCAAAATACACAAACTCAAAACTCCTGGACGTCCGATAGTTTCTGCCTGCTAATGCCCGACTGAACTGATCTCAGCGTTTCTTGACAGGATTTTCCAACCTCTAGTTGCGAATCTCCCGTCATACATCAAGGATACAACGCATGCGTTACTTTCATTCAACTCTCTCCAACTGACTCCTGGGAACACATACAGACTATTCCTAATGGATGTATGTTCCCTCTACACCTCCATTCCTCACGCTGGTGGCCTCAGGGAGCTACAGTTCTTTCTGGATCAACGTACAGATCAAGCCATCCCTACACGCACAGTTGTGAGACTCGCTGAATTGGTCCTCACCAATAATTCCTTTGCGTTCAATTGCCACTACTTTGAACAAATCAGCGGTGTCGCCATGGGCACTAAAATGGGACCCAGGTACACATGTGTATTTATGGGACATCTGGAACACCAGATTGAACTCAGCTATGATGGTCTTCTCCCATCTTTTTATCGACGCTACATCGATGACGGCATATGTCTCACTGACATGTCAGAGGCGGAACTGAACCGTTTCATTAATTATGTCAATAACTTCCATCCATCGATCAAATTCACCACAGAAATGTCCACCACCTCTGTCAATTTCCTTGACACCACTATTAAATTAAACCCTACAGGCCTCACGACCTCCGTGTACTGTTGTTTGTCCATCAAGAATGATGATGACCATTCATTTCATCCAGTGGGATTGAAGGTTTGGAGCCGTGAGTTCTAAGATGGCTGATAAGGCCTATTTTGGCTCGAAATGTTCTTTGACAATGTGGGCAAAGAATGCTTGACGTCTCTGAAGGAAGATTTCCTGCAGTGGTTTTTCTGTCCTGCCTTTTCTTCACAGCTCTTGCAGTCCTGGTTGCCTCACATATGACTGCACCTTTGCGTATTGATGCACGCCACGAATTTCGGTCTCTGGCTGCAGCCTCCCAGGTGTCGTGATGAATTCCAAAAGCATTCAGTGAAATTTTCAGAGTGTCTTTAAAACATTTCCTCTGGCCACCTTGGGAGCGTTTGCCACAACGCAGTTCGCTGTAAAAAAATTCGTTTAAGGAGCCTGTGATCTGGCATGCGAGTCAAGTGACCAGCCCAACGAATCTGATTCTTCATCAGTATTGTGTGGATACTGGGCATGGATGCCTTTTCTAGGACTTCAGTGTCTGGAATCTTGTCTTGCCATTTAATCTTCAGTAGCTTCCTTAGGCAGACTGTGTGGAAGTGGTTTAATTTCCTAGCGTGTCGCTGATAAACAGTCCAGGTTTCACAAGCATATAGCAGTGTGGATAATACAACTGCTTTGTAGACTTTTAGCTTTGTTTGCAGGCTTATTCCAGTTCTGTCCCATACATTCTTGTACAGTCTGCCAAAGGCCGCACTGGCCTTTGAGATTCTTGCATTCACTTCGTCGTCAATTGTGGCAGCTTGTGACAAGGTGCTGCCAAGATAGGTGAATTTGTCCACAATACTTAGTCTATGACCATTCACTTTGATATTCGGCACAGTGTGATTACTTCCTGGAGCTGGCTGGTACATAACTACAGTCTTCTCCAAGTTGATATTGAGCCCAAAGTTGGCACAGGCATGTGAGAAAGCTGAAACATTATGTTGCATGTCCGCCTCTGAGTTGGCGTATAGAGCGCATTCATCAGCAAACAGGAGCTCTCTGACGGTGTCGCTGTTAATTTTGGTTTTAGCTTTCAGCCTTCTGAGATTGAATAACTTTCCATCCATACGGTAGTTGATGTCTATTCCAATGTCGTCGTTCTCGAAGGCATTCATCAACATGGCTGAAAACATGAGGCTGAACAGTGTTGGTGCCAGGACACATCCTTGCTTCACTCCATTGGTGACAGGAAAGGTTTCAGACAGTTCACCATTTTCCTGTACTCTTGCCTGCATGCCGTCATGAAATAGCCGCACTATTTGGACAAACTTTCTTGGACAGCCATATTTTGCCATAATCTTCCACAGTCCTTCTCTGCTGACTGTATAAAAAGCCTTGGTAAGGTCAATGAAAGTGGAGAACATTTCGCAGTTCTGTTCCTGACATTTCTCTTGCAGCTGCCTTGCAGCGAAAATCATGTCAACAGTTCCACGTTCTTTTCTGAAGCCAGAAAAGAACGTGGAACTGTCGACATGATACTGATGCTCACGGTTTCCTCCTGTACAGCTCATCCCACCCCAAAAGCTGCAAAGATTCCATCCCATATTCCCAGCTACTCCGCCTTCGTCGTATCTGTCAGGACGATAATGACTTCCTCGAGAGTGCCCATGAAATGCTATACTATTTTCCGCAGACGATCCTACCAAGAGGACATCTTGTCCTAAGCTTTCTGTCGCATAACCCAGGACTCGAGGGAAATGTCCCTCGCCAAACATACGTGACCTCCGAACAATGAACCGAAGCTTATCCTCACCTTCCATCCACATGCCTATGTCATCAAGCATATTTTCCTGAGACACTGGTCTATCTTGGAATCGGATCCAACCACTCGTGGGGTATTCTCCAATGGCCGTAGAGTAATTTTCTGCCGTAACCAGAGCCTCAGAGACCACCTTGTGCATAGTCGCCTCCCTACGGTTACTACATCTGTGGGCACATTCGAATGCCATCGTAAGAACTGTCTGACATGCCCATACGTTGTTCAGACACCAGAGATTGCATTTCCCCGAGGTACCTTCACCTTGAAAGATTCTTTCACTTGTACATCCCGAAATCTGATTTATGTCATCATCTGCACACGATGTGACATGAAATACATTGGCCAAACGGGCAGACGTCTTGCTGACCGTTTTAGAGAACACCTCAGAGACATCAATCAGGGCGCTGACAAACCTGTCCCCAACCATTTCAATTCCTCCAACCATAATGGAGTTGACGATGTATGTGTCACCGCATTAAAACCCTGCTATTCCAATAGCCCTGTCAGACTCAAAATTGAATGCCAGCTAATCAACAATCTGGGATGCATCCATCCGGCAGGTATCAATACGGTTGTGGACGCTACGGTATAACTGTGGCATCCTCCCCTATTGTTTACACTATCTATCACTATGCTTTCCCCCCCCCCACCCATATCTATACCTAACTGTCCCCACACCCTTAGATTTTCTTAGCAGACTGTTCACATATTTTTGGCTACTTTAATCTTATCTGGCAACCCACTTTTAATTGTACAGCCAAAGAGTGCCATATCGCAGCTGGCCAAATCACATTTTCTGCCCCACATGGCATGGGGACAGTTCGTGTGTGTGTGTGTTTTTTTCCGTGTTTCTGTGTTTGCTGTATTTCGTTGATCTGTGGTGTCCTTGACAAAGATTCTGAGAATGGAAACGTCGGTAGTCCTGTGTGCCGTATTGTACGCGTTTGTGTGTAGTTTATTTTATTTTATTTTATTATTAATTTTATATATTTATTGAGTGCTTCTGATTTCGGATTTTCACCTGTATTTCGCGATACGATGGATCTCCTTGTAAGGTATATGCAACGTTGTTGATGTTATTGTTTAGTACGTTTCTTCTGGCAGGAGTTTTATATACCTATTTGTTTCAAATTCATATGGTTTTACAGGACATTGACAGAACGAAATCTCTTCTTTTTTTCGCCCTTTATCTCCCATTGGGACATAGATCCTCAACAAAATAACTCAAAGCCTTCCTTTCCTTAGCTACCCAATGCAGCTCCGTGTATATCCTTCCCATAGTATTCATTAGTGTCCATAATTCTCGTCTCCATGTGTGTTTGGTCTTCCTCTATTATGTCTTTGCCTTGTGAATCCCAGACAAAGGCCTTTCTAGTTATAATATTCTCAGCTTTTCCCAGTGTAAGTCACATCCTGCGCCGGTTGTTTTTGTTCTTCACTGTTGGTTCAATGGCATTTGTCTAGTTCTCTCAGTAAGACCTACATTGGACAATTGTGCTAGTCGATAGTTTTTCCATACCTGCAACAATTAATAATAGATGATGTTAGTGTCAGCCAGAAATAAGACAGGGAATGTCACAACCAACTCACTCCAAGCTTTCCTATCCGTATATATATATATATATATATATATATATATATATATATATATATATATATATATATATATATATATATATATATATATATATATATATATATATATATATTACATTGGCACCTTGCCGTCTTGACAGACGATAGTTTGTGCTTTAAAAAGGCATAATAACTTTTAACTATGGCGGTAGCGAGTGTGACTGATAAGGCCAATTTGCGCTGTAAATGTCCGTTCACAGTGGGTGCATGTGAACACATGGTCATTTCCACCATCATGCACCATCTTACGTCTCAAACGCTTGGTGTGTGACTTTTCTGCAATAATTTTCTCCTTTGACTTTATTCCATTTCTGATATTTGCCCTCCATGCAACACGTTCAGCGGCGACTTGCTCCCAATGTGCATTATCAATGCCTGTATCAATCATGTCCCGCTTACACACATCTTTGTATCGTAGTAGAGGCCGACCCTGAGATCTCTTACCCATCTGTAATTCACCAAAAAAGATATCCTTTGGTATTCTACCATCATCCATCCGCCTAAGATGTCCTATCCATCTAAGTCTACGAAGACTGAGCATGGAATAAACTGTCACACAACCTGATCTTTCCAATACTTCAGTATTTGTGATTTTGTCTTGCCACTTAATACCAAGAATTCTTCGCAGACACCGCATATGAAAGCTGTTTAAATTGTTCTCTTGGTGTGAGTAAGTTGTCCAGGTTTCACTGCCATAGAGAAGAGTACTAAGGACACAGGCTTGATAGACAAGGACTTTTGTTTTGGCAGTAAGCTTCCTGTTCTCCCAGACTCTTTTTCTTAACCTGTTCATTGTTGTTGCTGCCTTACCAATCCGGATGTTGATTTCCTGATCTAGGGATAATTTGCTATTTACCACCGATCCTAGATATGTAAAATGGTCTACTATCTCTAGTTCGGCGTCGTCAATAAAGATTGATGGTACCCCATGTGCACCTTGTGACATAATCATATATATATATATATATATATATATATATATATATATATATATATATATATATATATATATATATATATATATATATATATATATATATTTTCAATGCAGCTTCGTCAATATCCTGCCCATATTATTTCTTTCTGCCTCTATTTCTCTTCTCCGTGTTTTGTTTTTTGTTTTTTAAATAATTTTCTTCTAATTCATGTTCTATACGAATTCAAGACAAAGGCCTTTCTAGTTATACTATTCTGATGTTTACTTAGTTATTTCCTATCCAGCGCCAGCGTTTTTTTTTTTTTTTTTTTTTTTTTTTTTTTTCAAGTCTTGGTTGACTGGTATTTGACTGGTTCTCTCCAGGACCTTTGGTGGCTACGTTATATCAGTTTAATCATTCTATTTTAGGCTCATGATGTTATATTTCGGGATTGGCGTGAATTTCACGGGCCCCGAGAATCATAACTCAATTCTTTTGAGTGTTCTTTGATCTTTTCTGTTGTAAATCGCACACTCTGCTAAAACTCGGGGAATGCTGGGTTGCCTTCACTTTCGTGAGGTAACGCTTGGAAGTTTTCGACAGACTCCGGTGAGTGTGTTCTTCCGGACCTGACACGAGAAGTCAGTCGGTTGACAGTCATCAAGAAAGGAGGCCGCTTCTATGGCCAGCTGTATAACTGACATCATGGGGAGCCGGAGAATGTTCCAGAGCTAATGGTGTTGTTATAACTATCCTTTCACGGCCGTGTCAGCCAGCTGTAATCTGTGCAACTCTTATAGAGATTGATCTGCAGTGGTGGCATTGTTATCCTTGAGACGAGGGGCCGTGTCTTTGACCAGCTGTATCATGATATACCTTTTGAGACTCCAGAGGGAACCTACAGCCCAGAGCTTGATGAATCTATCGGGTCGATGTCTGTTGCATAGTTGTTCCTAAACGTTAAAGATAACACTCTTGTATACTTGGCGTCGCTTAACTATAGTTGGTATTTCAGTGGTGAGTCAATTCTTGACCAGGTCGGCCAATTGCGCCGTATCCTGTGCTCTGACCGATATTTACACGTTGACCTAGCGTCACCGGACACCAACTGTTAGTTAAACAGGCATGCTAACTGTGTAGTAAGCCTGGGTGTGTACTATGACCTAGATTAAGTGTTCAACCGACATGGCAGAATGTATTGTGCGAGCTAGCTCAGTGGAGCAGTCTGGTTGAAGCAAATTAACAATGCATTCGATGCCCTATCTCAATAATGGAGTACCTGAGGGAATTAGGATTCTGACAGAAGAATTTCTCTTGAACAGAGCTTTAATATGATTCCCTTAATGAATATGTTGACTTTAGTATGTTTCGATCATCATCATATGGCGTGGTTGAAACTAGTACTTGTCAAGCACTCAGGTGACGAGCGAGAACCACATATGTTTCTCATTACGGTGAAACCCAAATATGTAGGAGGCTATAAGCTGGGAAGTTGTTATCGACCTATGGGCCTGTTGTTATTTAACTGGGCTTAGTCAGAAGGGGGAAAGATATCTTCACACCTACTAGGGATTTAACCGTGGGCCAGTATAGCGGTGGGGAAACACCCACTCCAGTAACGTGTGGATATTTCATCAGTGTTGTGTGACTCTACAGTTCCCTACTGAGGAGGGAATACTTTGTCATGCGGGTCTATCTTTCTATTGTCTCTATACTTTCATCGGAACCAGATTGTATGGGATGGTTGAGTTGACACAATTCCTAGGTAGACAAAGGAATTTATTCAGGTGATGAGTGTCTATATATTCATACACCTACACACAACAGAAATCCAGTTATCAGATGCAGAAGGGTGGAAAGGGACAAACACAAGAACACCAAACTCTTCTGTTGTTTGTCTGGTCTTTAATTCACTATTTCAGGTTAGTTATCAATGTAGCTTGAGTATCTTCCATTAACTTTGGAGGTGTAATGGAGTACTGACCTGAGGTATCCTGATAGGCTTATCTACTTTCCTGATGGGACAAAATGGTGATTAGGAAGGATGATCCAGACCATAACACTTGATGATCTCTGTAGGAGGTATTGAACTTTGCCATCCTTATGAATGGACCTGTTACTATATCTATTATCCATTAGATCTTAGATGGTAGGGAATGTGTCATCCTATTTACTATTTACTAGGGATGAGACGCGTGGCTGAAAAGCTACTGACTTACGTTGAGATTACCAGGAGTCGTAACTTAACCCGTCGGTGAGACATGTCTGGAAAGTCAGACATAATACTATTGTGGTCTGAGCTGGAGGAACTGACCACAATAAAGGGAATGTTAGTGTGGATGATGTTGATATAGTGTGTATTGGGCAAGGGTGTGATGGATGGGTACACCTGGCCTGTTCTATGCTTACAGAAACCCCTTTGGTGATCCGGTAGACGAGTGCCCTTTGCTGTGTGCTCTATCCAGTACTGTATACTGTGGGCGGCTGTCTATTTGCAGGGCCTGTGTGCTGTTGAGACATTGAACTTGTTTGCCTAATTGCTGAGGCCTGTGTGCAGTGACTTTCGATTGTGTTAAACGCCAGGTGGCTAGTGGATGTTGAACATTAATTGGTCCAAATTCGAGGCCCCAGGAGGCATCATACAGTATCAGGTGAATGTGTCTTACCACCTAGATATACACACTGACAATATACTACGTCATTAAGTTTTCAAGTTGTTTTTTGTTCTCCCCATAACATGCACAAAGAATATTTTCCATGTCCACACGTCTAATTTCCCTACTCATATTACAGTTGTCATTTGCTTTTTTTTTCTACCAGTCCATGGTATGCCGGTCTCTCTGGCAGAGGGGTTACAATACTTTCTCTTTAATCCCGTTTATCACGCAGTTTCTAGTAGCGGGCGAGAACTGGGAGCGATTCGTCCCCCGCTGGTGACTTGCGGGATAACTGAGCCGGCTGCTCAGAAAGCAATGGCAAACTACTGAGCGTAATCTTGCCAAGAAATCAACAGACAGCTGAAAGATGCTGCTGTTGACAGCGATGTCCTGTAAAGGATATGCGAATTTTAAAAAAAAGTCCATGGTATTCTTTGCATTTTCCTCAGAAACTGCAATACCGCTGTCATTTGATGTTTCTTTCTTCTGTCCGTTCGTGGTTTTCTTTGCATTTTTGTCAGAAACCACAATTCCGCTGTGATTTTGATGTTTCTCAGCGCGTCTGTGTTGTGTGCAGTCTTCACTTGCACAACTTCTATATTACACTTTAACTCTCTTTTTAGCACTAAAATATGCACGCATTTTATTGGTCAGTCTGTTTTCCATCTTGCAGAAAACTACTTTTGCCATTGCAATTCTTTTTTTTTTTTCTGTCTACAAGGGACCTTCCATCTGATGTTATGACTGTTCCAAGGTAGTCGATGCTATTCATCTTTGAGAGAATTGTTTCATTTACTTTTGACGTTTTGTGTAACGCTTGACCACAAAAGTTGAAAATGACGATTATGTTGACTTTGTATCTCTGTTGCATTGTAGCATTTCTTCTTTCTTTAAGATAGTTTATTTTCTTCTTTAAGATTGTTTATTACACTTTAATGCAAACGCTAGTTGCTCACTGTAATCTTTTAAAGCATTAACTAAATGCTGCATACCCTGTCCATTGCCTGCATTCAATACATCGTTATCTACATATATTATTGATGTTAAGAAGAAAATCCCCTTAAACCAGTGTTCAATAGTGCACAGCTGTGGCTGGTGAGGACGAGAATCAAGATCGCTTCGACATAAAGAACCAGTGACAGAAAGAATTTATTTAAAATGGGTTAAGAATCGGGCACTTGGGCTCGTCTTTCACTGTGCCCGTTATTTCAACAACCACATTAAACATGCAACATAGGATGCAAAAAAGAACCCCTTTGGGAGTCGCGATAGCCTCTTGGTTAAATATTCGTCTGTCCACCTGGTGGTCATAGGTTCGACCCCATCGGGGAAGATGCGGATATTTACAACGCACCTGAGCAAAGTTATGGAGACTGTGATAAATAAAAGAATAACATTCCACCTGGAGAAGAATGAACTGTACAGCCATACACAATCCGGGTTTAGAGCCAACAGGTGCACGATGGATCAGATCATCAAATTGGAAAACCACGTAAAGAAAAGATTCAAGAGAGCGGAAAAGACGCTGGCTGTATTCATGGACCTAGCCCAGGCGTACGATCAATGCTGGAGTGAAGCCGCACTAATAAAATTGAAGAAAGTAGGCATAACGGGTAGAACCTACAAATACAAAGAAAACTTCCTCCAAGATAGAAGCTTCTCAGTGAGGGTAGGAAATGAGGTATCCGAAACATTTGTGCAAGAGAACGGCATTCCCCAGGGCTCGGTCATCTCACCAACAATCTTTTCAATACTGGTGAACGACCTGACAGAGGAGATTCAAGACCAGAAAACAAGACTATCTCAATTCGCGGACGACTACGCCATATGGAGGAGTGGCGAGGCGGCAAAGACTACAAGAGAACCCCTCCAAAAGCAAATAAACAAGCTAACAGCATGGATGGACAAATGGGGTTTCAAAATCAATACCAATAAAACGGTCAGCATGGTATTTAGCAGCAAGAAGAAGTTATATCATAACAAGGACTGGAAAATAGAGATAAAAGGGGAAACCATTAAGAAAACAAAGAGCACAGTCTTCCTAGGAATGACCCTAGATGAACAGATGAACTGGTCAAAACATATAAGCCAGACATTAGAAAAATGCAAGAAAGCAAGCAACCTGCTGCGGGTGATAAAAGATAACGGTTGGGGTGCCCACACCCAAACAATGCTGATGTTCTATAAAGCATGTATCAGGGGCAAGCTAGAATACGGCAGCATTGTGTACCACTCAGCATCAGAAGCCAACAAGAGGAAGCTAGACACCATACAGACCCAAGCGCTAAACAACATCCTGGGTGCGGGAAATGTACATCCAGAGAAGCCATGGAGGTAGCGCTGGGGGTACTTCCACTGAGTCTGAGGCGTAAACAGCTGACGTATAACTATTGGCTAAAGGTTGCTCAAGACAAAAACCACCCTGGATACCAAACGTTCAGTGACAACAACGGCAAAAGGGGGGGGGGGGGGGGGCATCCCAATAGTAAAACTGCAAAGACCTGCAGGATGGGAAGCAGCAGAGAAGATGAAGGAAGAAATTGAGCTAGCAGAGACCCTGAAACAGACAAGACGGTTCAAGCCAACAATCCCACCATGGGAACTAACAGTCCCATTCACTGACTGTAGTCTAGCAAAGTCCATCACCAAGGACACGGAGGACACAGATGCAAGAGACGCGGCCGAGGAATACATACAATAAATCAGTAAGGACAACCTCATAATATACACAGACGGGTCCAAAAACGAACAGGGAGAGGTAGGAGCAGGGGTAGTGGTCCCAGACTGGAAGTTGAAGAGACAGTTCAAGCTAACAGACCAGACAGCAGTATGCACGGCCGAACTGGTTGCCATAATGAAAGGTCTAGAGATCGCAGCCGAAAACCCACCACTGAGACTGTGTATATTAACAGACTCCCTGTCATCAGTACAAACGCTCGGGAACTTCAATAGAGGCAACAGACCCGACATAAAAGAGGAGATACTAGCGACAGCCACTAACCTCAGGTACATGGGTTGCCAAGTCACCATCGGATGGATGCCAGCCCACAGGGGTATCCCGGGAAACGAACAGGCAGACAGAGCGGCGAAACGGGGAATGACCAGCACTAATCAAATCTGCACAGGCCTAGGTAAAATAGAAGGGAAGAACATATTCAAAAAACTACATTCTCAAGGAATGGAGGCAACAGTGGCAGAGACAGCGATAAAGGCCGTCATGCCTACCAAGTATTGGGTGAACCCAGATACAAGCCACAAGTCAAGACCAACATGAAAGCACCGGCAAACAGACAGCTGTGGAGAATCAGATTAGGCAATTGGAAAGACACAAGAGAAAACCCATACTGCAGAGAGTGCCGAGAAAACAACACCATCGAACACTACTTACTAGTATGCGACAAGTACAATAGAGAGCGAAGGGACCTGAGAGATCACTTCGTCAAAACTGTGAACCCAATGACAATGACAGAGTGCCTGCACATAAAGAGCAACCCGGAAACACAGCGACTGGTCAGACAGTTCCTATACAGAACAGGGAAGACCGTATAACATAACCTCCCTTCACTGTATATATATATATATATATATATATATATATATATATATATATATATATATATATATATATATGTGTTGATTATGTGGTTGTTTCGGGATTTGAAATTTAAATATTGAGCACAACCCACTACTGGCAACGCCGATCGCATTCCGGTATGAACCTAAGGCCTATCCACGTCAAATGGAAGCACTATACTCGAGTTTCGCCCTCGTTTGAGCTCGTCAGTAGTGCATATCCCTGACCGGATCCGGAAACAGTCCCGGATCACGCGTGTGAAGCGGGTGTGTAACCACGCAGCACACACTGGACACACCAAATTATCACAACAGAATATGACAACGCTACCCATCGTAGGCCATGCTCAAGATTGCCCAATCGCCGCAACCGACGTCCGTCAATCGATGGGACCCGAACGATCAGGACTTCTCACTGGCAAGGAACACCAGGCCTCCTAAATCCAGTGAGCAATAATCAATTGATTATGTGGTTGTTTCGGGATTTGAAATTTAAATATTGAGCACAACCCACTACTGGCAACGCCGATCGCATTCCGGTATGAACCTAAGGCCTATCCACGTCAATATGGAAGCACTATACTCGAGTTTCGCCCTCGTTTGAGCTCGTCAGTAGTGCATATCCCTGACTGGATCCGGAAACAGTCCCGGATCACGCGTGTGAAGCGGGTGTGTAACCACGCAGCACACACTGGACACACCAAATTATCACAACAGAATATGACAACGCTACCCATCGTAGGCCATGCTCAAGATTGCCCAATCGCCGCAACCGACGTCCGTCAATCGATGGGACCCGAACGATCAGGACTTCTCACTGGCAAGGAACACCAGGCCTCCTAAATCCAGTGAGCAATAATCAATTGATTATGTGGTTGTTTCGGGATTTGAAATTTAAATATTGAGCACAACCCACTACTGGCAACGCCGATCGCATTCCGGTATGAACCTAAGGCCTATCCACGTCAATATGGAAGCACTATACTCGAGTTTCGCCCTCGTTTGAGCTCGTCAGTAGTGCATATCCCTGACCGGATCCGGAAACAGTCCCGGATCACGCGTGTGAAGCGGGTGTGTAACCACGCAGCACACACTGGACACACCAAATTATCACAACAGAATATGACAACGCTACCCATCGTAGGCCATGCTCAAGATTGCCCAATCGCCGCAACCGACGTCCGTCAATCGATGGGACCCGAACGATCAGGACTTCTCACTGGCAAGGAACACCAGGCCTCCTAAATCCAGTGAGCAATAATCAATTGATTATGTGGTTGTTTCGGGATTTGAAATTTAAATATTGAGCACAACCCACTACTGGCAACGCCGATCGCATTCCGGTATGAACCTAAGGCCTATCCACGTCAATATGGAAGCACTATACTCGAGTTTCGCCCTCGTTTAAGCTCGTCAGTAGTGCATATCCCTGACCGGATCCGGAAACAGTCCCGGATCACGCGTGTGAAGCGGGTGTGTAACCACATAATCAATTGATTATTGCTCACTGGATTGCAAGGAGGAAGAGGTCGCTGGTCTTTCCCTCACTTAGTGAATGACGAACGTAAACGTCGAATCCTCGCCCGACCGTGATCTTGAGACCTTCCACGTAGCGCTGGCATGCTCTGGGCCACTGTATATATGTGGATTGTCCAGTTCTCTTCCTCTTCACATTTTCTTCCAAGATATCCCCCAGAAAATGCTCTGGTACATATGTGTACGTAGCCGGGTTAACTTAGTTTAGTTTAGTTTAGTCACGGATCAACATCATGGCACAGGGGTGTAACCAATAAGTGCTCCGTTCTACCCCTAACTCAAGCCTGAGTCCGGAGAATTTCAGTTCAGTGCACGAAATCCGTAACACCGACGAGGATCCTGAAATATTTTTGGTAGATTTTTAACTCGAAATTGTGCGCGGCCAGCGCCGTTGGGCTACTCTTTTTCGATTTCCAACTGCCAAGGGATTCTTTATGTGCGCAACAATACACACGGGCGTCCGATCTCACTACCCAGAGACCAGGGGAAATTTTGTTACTAGAAGTCCACGTAAAAATCCCCCCCCCCGTTCCTCCCCCCGCCACCGGGGCTTGAACCCGGCGGGACCTCCAGCACTCGAAGCAAACACCATACCTCGAGATCACTCAGCCCCCCCCCCCCCCCCCATCCTTTGGGTTAACTCCAGGGCGGCAGTAGTTAGAAACAATAATCTTCCTCTGTTGGGAGTCGAATACGGACCGCTGTCTTGGCAGGCAACACACTTAACACATGCCACTGCTGTTCCTCTGTTGAGAAGACCATGCATAAATTGCAAGAGAAAAACAATCATATCTTCGTTCTTAGAGTGTGTAATGTTCATCATCATGTGTCATGTCGATAAGCATGGGCAATCATGGTTGGCTATCTCACACAATGCCCTCACACTTGGATCAAGTCAGTGATGTCCCAATAATGTCATCTGGCTAAGCCATACAGGCATTTATCTCTTTGTCTCCCTCATATCTCCCTTTTTGATATCAATTATTTGTCGGATGTCGCAAAGTGTGCAAGTTTATTGTTCCTTATAGATAGTTTGTAGATCATTTACAGGACGTTGCAGTCAACTCAAGCATTTTTAGCTGTTTTGATTTCTTGTCAAGGTTACGTTCAGTAGTTTTTCATTGCTTTCTGAACGACAGGTGTTCATACCATTGCACGAAAAATTGTTCCGGATCAATGCTATTGATGATATCTCTCTAGGCCATGGTCGCAGTCCACACAACATCATTTCTCTCGGTCTGTCCCAGCCCCTTCTAATGATTACGGCATTATTTTGGTTAATGAAACCGAAGTATAGGGGCGCGTTAGTGCAGTTGATAGAGAGCTATCCTGTTAATGATATAGTGCTTCGATCTTTTGATTTATTTATATTATAATTTATAAGCGGGTTATAACACTGCGGGATACAGACAGTAAGCTAACTGTTAACTATAGGTCTCCCTCTTCGTCTTTCCTCTTTCCGGAGGGGGAAGGGAGTGCCTAGTTAATGCACCTCAAAGGTCAATGTGTAGACAATAATTATAGATGACTTACCCTTTGTCAGGCAGGTCCAGATTTAAACTTCCTCCGATTGGTCTGTTCAGGTTAATCTTCTTTAGAAAATCTGCATACGATTCGTCTTCCTCCAGCTTGAACCGTGAATCGAAAATATGTTGCTTTGTGAGGTACCAGGCTATGAGCTGGTCAACAGCAGGGACGCTGTGGTTGGCTCGACTACCTCCACTGTTTCTGTTGTTCTGAATAGTGGCAAGAAAGGAGACGAATAATATTATTAATTTAATGTAGATGTTGTTGTTGTAGTAGTAGTAGTAGTAGTAGTAGTAGTAGTAGTGGTAGTATTAGTAGTAGTAGTAGTAGTAGTAGTAGTAGTAGTAGTAGTAGTAGTAGTAGTAGTAGTAATGGTAGTAGTAGTAGTGGTAGTGGTAGTAATAGTAGTGGTAGTGGTGGTGGTAGTAGTAGTAGTAGTAGTAGTAGTAGTAGTAGTAGTAGTAGTAGTAGTAATGGTAGTAGTAGTAGTGGTAGTAGTAGTAGTAGTAGTATTAGTAGTAGTAGTAGTAGTGGTAGTAGTAGTATTAGTAGTAGTAGTAGTAGTAGTAGTAGTAGTAGTAGTAGTAGTAGTAGTAGTAGTAGTAGTAATGGTAGTAGTAGTAGTGGTAGTGGTAGTAGTAGTAATGGTAGTAGTAGTAGTGGTAGTGGTAGTAGTAGTAGTGGTAGTGGTAGTAGTAGTAGTAGTAGTAGTAGTAGTAGTAGTAGTAGTAGTAGTAGTAGTAGTAATGGTAGTAGTAGTAGTGGTAGTAGTAGTAGTAGTAGTAGTAGTAGTAGTAGTAGTAGTAGTAGTAGTAGTAGTAGTAATAGTAGTAGTAGCAGCAGTAGTAGTAGTAGTAGTAGTAGTAGTAGCAGCAGCAGCAGCAGCAGCAGATAATGGTATATCAAGTAAACAAACAGAATATGACACAAATGTACACTTAAATAAAATATATACATAATAAGTATGATACACTACTAACAATGGCATCACAATTATCATGTGTCATGCCAATAAGCCCCAGAGTATGGGATTACATCTGTGCTCTTGTTCTGATTACAGCAAGTGGCCAAGCCATACACGTAATTATCTCTTTGCATTCCACTTACTCTCTCCCCATCAAATTTGCCAGTTGTAACTACATTTTCAAGTTGATTTGTCCTCTTATCGTGTCCAAAAGATCATGAATGTCTGCTCTAATTTCTCTAGCCACAATATTTTACAATATTTAATTATAATACGTTTTTTTTTAAAATTATCTATCAATGGCTTTAATTTAGACACACGCCAACTACATTGTCACTACAGCTGTTAATTTCTAATGAGATGTATGTAACTGCTTGCAATTTTTGACAATATTCTTGAAATCTAGAGCAAGTTTACTTGTTGAAATTCTCATGACAGCATGCAAGTTGCAGTCCGACAATAAAGACCTTTTCTTAGATTTGTTGATCTTAAGGCAAGAAAATGATTGCTCCCAAAATGTACTTTTATCCAAACAATGATAAAAGTTTAGCAGCAAAGATTTTCAAGTTGGGAAATGATTCTTCTGATTAAGATCCATAGAAATCCAGCAAACCATCTGATTTGAATTTCTCATTCAGGTCATGATCTGCTTGTAAGTCAAGCAGCTCCAACTGTATGTCTTCTGTGGCTGTATCAGTTCTGCACTAAAGGAGGAACTGAGAACATTGAGCTGCGGCTCTGAGTTCTTAAAATCTTGGAATCTCTATCCAAATTCTTCAGTCAATGCATCTAATTGGGCTTTGTACCTTTCAGTCATTTCACCAAAAATGGTTTCTTGTTCCAGCAGAAGGAAGTGACAAAACCTTTTTTAACTTGCTTGTCTGGAGAACAGTGAGAGTTTTGCCAGAAATAATTTTACATGTACATACAATTCTTGTGCAAACAGACCATTGCCCTAAAGTTTGACATTCAGTTCATTTAACTTTTCCATAATTACAATGACAAACATAAAGTCTAACTTCAACTCTTTATTGACAATGTTAGTATTAAAGTCACATTCAATGCCCTTCGTCTCTAGGAACATCACTATTTCTTCTCTGAGGTTCCACAATCGCGTCAACACCTTGCCGAGACTCAGCCATCGAACACTAGTGTGGTACAGGACATCGGAATGTTCAGTTTCCAAATCGTCAAGTAATGCCTTGAACTGTCTGTGATTAAGTCATCTTGTTCTGATGAGGTTGATGACACTGACAACTGGGTCAATAACATGCTTGATATTCAAAACAGTTTTACACAGACTTTCTTGATGAATCACACAATGAAGTGGTAATAATGTGTGGTCAGGATATTCTGCTTTAATCGTATCACTTATCAACTTTATCAGACCTACATTTTTTCCGGTCAAAGCACGAGCTCCGTCAGTTGTAAAAAAAAAAGTGCAACAAAGACATATTTTTTTAAAGCACTTGCCACCTTGTTCCAAGCTAACCCAGTTCTTTCAATAAAGTTAGTAATAGCATTGAATATATCATGACCTGTGGTTGTGTCTTTGAGTGACTCAACACTCAGTAACTCTTCAGTGAGTTTGAAAGAAGTGTTTATTGCACGTATAAATATCAATAATTAGGCAGTACCATGTACATCCAATGCAAGTGAGTACCACAAAAATTGTTTACTTGCATCTTGCAGTGTGTGCATCAAATTGTCACTTATCTTGTCAACATGTCTGACCAAAGTTCTCCTTGATAAAGTAATGTCAAATTCGTTTTTTCTTTTCATTCTGGACACATAATGTTTGCTGCATCTAGTAAACATTCCTTGAAGGACGCGCCATCAGAAATTGGCTTGTTCTGTTTTACAATTCTGTGTGACAGCACAAGACTAGCTTCTGTTGTTTAGTGAAAACAGTTTGCTGTTATTCCAAATTTTTCACTGTTAAATTGTATTAGAAATGTTTTGTTTGATAATGTCTTTTTAAACTCTACTCCTTGAAGACAACCACTGACTCACGACACAACAAGCAAACTGATTTGCTACCAACATTTATAAAACAGTACTATATTGTCCATTCATAATTGAAAACACAGGATTCGTCTTCAATCTTACATTTTTTAGTGACATTCATTGTTTTAGTAAAGTTCTATCAGTTAGAACTTTACAAAACTTTAAAAAGGAAATGAAACAAAATCTACTTCTGGCTGTGTATGAAAATAAAATATTCGGAAAACAAGCAGTAAATTTAGAATAAATTTCAGAAATATATCAAGACTACTACAACAAATAAATTAATTTGAACATTGTAAATATGGAAATAATTCATAACAGCAAAAAGCTTTTAAATTTAATATTTTCTTGCAAGTCTAAATAAATCAATTTATTCACAGGAGAAAAATCTGTTTTTCATAAAATAATCCTTATTGAATTTTTACATGTCGATAAATATTTATCTATAT
Organism: Cepaea hortensis; assembly: GCA_963921405.1. Taxonomy (NCBI): domain Eukaryota; kingdom Metazoa; phylum Mollusca; class Gastropoda; order Stylommatophora; family Helicidae; genus Cepaea; species Cepaea hortensis. The sequence goes on along the minus strand of OY992880.1, from coordinate 129,116,960 downwards.
TAAAATTGTCATTACATTACGAAGGTCATGACTGTTTACACAAAATAGAAAATTAAAAAGAAATGTTATCAAAAATGTTAAACCAATCATAACGGTACGTGAAATTCTATAAAATTCAACAAAATAACTTAAAAACGAAGTAAAAATTCTTATTTCTAAATGCCCACGAGTGCCGCATAATATCAGTTACTGGGCCGCATGCGGCCCGCGGGCTGTAGTTTTCCCACCCCTGGTCAAGAACCTCGTAAGGAACTAAGTTGGCTAGTCTAGTGCAGTCGCCGAGAACTTAACAAGTTATGGTTTTATTTTTGCCTCCCACATAATAATACCTATCTTCTCAACGAGAACTCGAACCTGGGTCTCCCACTTTCGAAATGTCTTATAACTAGCTCAGGAAATCACAGGGACACGCAAGCCCCTCTACCCCACCACGATGGACACACATCAGAGGAGTTCCATAGATCTGAAACTGTTTATGAACCTATCTTCAGATCTTGCAGAAGGTCAGTATTTTGTTTTGTGATCTGCGGTATTCTAAATATTGTTCAATAGCAGTTAACTCTGAAATCCTTTATTTTTCTCCGTGGCGAAGGTGTTACGGTCGCAGTTCGTAATCCCACATACCGCGTTCGAAACACAGTTGTGGGCGATTTGGCAGCAGAAAGCCTTTGTTTATTTTTTATGAAATTGTATGTGTTCCAGTAGTTCAGAAAGCAAAGGCAAACTACTGAACGTAAACTTGCCCAGTAATCAAGAAAAGCCAAAACATTATGGGGTTGATTGCTACGTTCTGTAAAGGATATGCAACTATCTTGATTTTTATTTCGTTAATGATTGTGGGTTTTTTTCGGTGGTCCATGATTCTTCTTCTTCTTCTTCTTTCGTTCGCTTGAAATATGTCTATAACTGAAATGTTGTCTCTTGTATGAATTTAACTGTCTTTTTTAGTTCACTCAGCGGTCCATAGAGTTTGTCTTCCACTGTTGTCTCTCTTGGCCAGAAGGTTTGCCTGGATATGTTGTAGTTTGAGCAGTCTTGGAGTATGTCTCTGCTGTCTGCGACGCCAAACCACATGTGCACCATGGCTTAGTTACCAAATTGAATTTTGTATACATGTGGTTGTGTAATCTATTGTGTCCTGTTGTGAGGCGCAGAATAATGACTTTTTCTGCTCTATCCATAACGTGGTAGTCGTCTTGAGCACGTTTTGGTGGCCTTCTGACTGATTTGATCATTCATTTCTTTTGATGGTATGTAATGGGCACATCAGGCTGTTCTTCTTTTGCTCCTTCCTTAGCCAATCGATCAGCTCTGTCGTTTCCGGGTACTCCACATCGGGATGGTATCCACTGTATGGTGACCTTATGCTGACTGCTTAGTTCAGAAAGTAGTGTCCTTAGTACTGGCAATTTCCCAGACAGGACCGCCTCGATTACTGATTGTGCATCTGTCAGTAGCATCACAGGTTGTGTACCATGGCCGGTATTTAGTAATTTCTCTGTTGCAGTCCATGATGGCCGGTCTCTCTGGCCGAGGGGTTACAACACTTTCTCCGTAATCCCGTTTATCACGCAGAGTCTCGTAGCGGACGAGAGCTGGGAGCGGTTCGACCCCCTCTGGTGACTTGCGGAATAACTGAGCCGGTCGCTCAGAAAGCAATGGCAAACTACTGAGCGTAATATTGCCAAGAAATCAACAGACAGCTGAAAGATGCTGCTGTTGACAGCGATGTCCTGTAAAGGATATGCGAATAAAAAAAAAAAGTCCATGATGAGAGCGAAGTTCTGAACACTACCTGCTACGCGGTGATGGTGTTTGTGAATGTGTGTATGATTCACACACTGTGTTGCTACAAGAGAGGTGTGTGTTCTCGGAATCTATATTATTATTTGTTTACTGGCTATGTGACAGATGTGCTTCGTGCTGTTGCAATGAGCGGGGGACGCACCAGATCTCAGTAAGTAGAACACACGCTTAAAATACAACGTGGCAGAATTGCATCAGTAAAGATTGATATAAGATGAGTAGTAGTAAATCCTTCCTCTGTTCCTCCACTTGTTTGCCTAACCTATATACAGAAACGATATTTTCTTGATTTATTATCATTATCTTTTTTCTTCCCATCTGAGTTTTAGGATTTATTGTTGTGACCTCCTATCAGTTGCTTTTAGTTTATTCTGCACCTAATCATAACTCCAATATAGCTTGTCGTGTCCAATGCTTTGCTTCAATATTATGCTTAATTTGTTTCATTCGTTAGTTGTTTGTCAGTAGCATTTCTTAATCTCCCCTAATTATGTGTTGGAAGCCCAATCCTGACACATTATGTGTTTGATTATTGACAAAGGCTTAAGCTCGATATTTGTTTGAGCTTTGGTTCAGCTTGCTAAACACATGTTACATGAATTGTCTTCTCGCGGCGTAACATTTGTATTTGATTGCCTCCTCAGAATCTCACAGAAAACATTCTGTCCTCGGTTTCAGTTTCTTAGTTTGTGAAGGCAAATGTAGTCACATGTCCATAAATAAGACAATGATATGAAGTGTTAGATGTTCACAGTACTAGGCCAGTTTTTTTTATCATTACTACTACTGCTACTACTACTACTAGTACTACTACCACCAAAATTATTATCATCATCTTCTTCTCCCTCCTTTTCTCTATTATGATTATTATCATCATCATCATCATCATCATCATCATCATCATCATCAACATCATCATTATCATCATCATTATATCCCATCTGTGTTGCTATGACGTATAAATTATCCATCACATCTTGAATCAATCTACTCTGTGGTCTTCCTATCCCCGCCTCCTGTCAAAGACTTCCCTTTCAGCCACGTATAACTAACTTGTCAGATCACGACTCCTACATACCTTCATACATCTGCATTGAATTAACTTAGTTTGCATTTTGTTTATCACGGTTCAGCTTCATCGCACACAACACCCCTCTTAGATGTCGCAGTCTCCTTCTGTAGTTAGGCTAGAAGGATCTCAACACACAGCACATGTGTAGGGCCGGTGTGAATTCACACGCGTACCCTGCAGAACAGTGGTTCTCAACCTTTTTTGGCCCGTGCCCCCTTCACCATATTTTCAGAACGTCATCCCCCCTCCCTTTCGTATTTCCTACCTAAAATTTGTCCCGTGCGCTCCCCCCCCCCCTTTACCATATTTTCAGAACGCTATTCCCCCCTTTCGTATTTCCTACCTCAAAATCCCGCCCCCTCCCTTACACAGTATATGCAATAATGGAAGCTACATTTAATAGCACATACTAAAGCAAGTCTAGACGTCCACATAAAACGTGATTTGTGGGTCTACTTACTTTATAAATTGAATTTTAAAAGGGTGAGACCTACAGAATCGTACAGTATGAAGTGAAAAACAATATTAAGTAATCGGTACTTGTATTAACGCGATCTTGAAATAATCTTAATTCCCCCCTGGAAACCCAAAATTCCCCCTTGGGGGGGGGGGGGGGGATTCCTTACCGGTTGAGAACCACTGCTACAGAAGCACTGATGCTGTAAATATTATTTTCTAGAGTAGGATGTCTAGTCTTGAAACTCAGCCAGTACAGCTGACTGTTGAGCCTATGCTTTGCCATTGCCAGTCAAGAGATCGAGAAAAGGGGGGGGGGGGGTGTTTAATGTGTGTAACGTCTACACAGGGTAGCCTAGCCGTGGTAGGGCAGTGGCTAACACGTCAGCCTCCCGGTCTGATGGTCATATGCTCAAATACCCAGTGCGGTGGGGATTTTCTTTCTCTGACCTAGGCTTCCAACCCGGCATAGCTTAAGATTAGTACCAGAAAATGTTCTGAGAAGTAAAGGCTTCCGGTGTGGTACTGACCACACCACCCATCCAGTACTTACTCTCGCAGCGTAAACAGGGGTCCTCAACATGTAAACTAATTTGTTTCTATTCTATAATATCGCTTTTGTTGGTGGTCTCGAGGTATGATGTCCGCCTCTAGTGCTGGAGATACCTTGTTCAAGCCCCGCTGAGGACCGGGATTTTTTTCTCTTGGACTTCTAGTCCCCTGGTCTCTGGGTAGTGAGATCGGACGCCCGTGTGTATTGTTGCTGTAAAACATCCCTTGGCAGTTGGAAATCGAAAAAGAGTAGCCTAACGGCGCTGCTCGGGCAAAATTTCGAGTTAAAAAACTACCAAAAGTATTTCAGGATCCTTGCCGGTGCTACGGATTTCGTACACTGAGCTGAGATTCACCGGACTCAGGCTTGAGTTAGGCTAGAACGGAGCACTTATGTGTTACACCCGTGTGTCGTCGACTAAACTAAACTAAACTAAACTAAACTAAAACTAAACTAAACTGTCCTAGAAGTTTAACTGCTTTGTGTAATGCCCCAGGATTGGAGCGTACAACTATTAGGATTTCTTATCTTGTAAACATTCACAACACGATTTCTATTTTGGTTTCTTCAGTTAGAGGCGGATTTCATTACCTTTAGGCCACTGCCCCTTTCCTCTTTATACACGTAATCTTCCTGGGGTGACTGGCTTGCATCTGGCACTGGTGATCATCACTCTCCAAGCCTCAGGAATAACAGTTGCCAGAGAACTCTTCCGATAATTGAAATAGCATGAAGTGGATATTAGGCTATCTTAGAAAGACAACTTTAAGGGTGTCTAGTCGTCCATATGTCGAAGTTAGGCGCTGTCGTTATTTGAAGATGACAGATTCAAATCCGAGTGTGACTAACCTACTGCATGCAATGTTTATAATATCACGTGAGTCACCTAATCACTACTTATTTCCTCTATTTCTATAGGTGCCTGTAAATGTATGTATATATATATATATATATTTCTAATCTTCTCTGGCATTTGATATTTTTATGAAATTTGTATTGCTTATATTATTTAGTTATTTGTTATCCAGAAATTGGCATAGCTTATATTATTTTTATTGTTTGTTATCCAGTTGTTTGACTTTCTACATAAATCATGCTTAGCCTGTCTCTGTCTTTTCCTGTGTGTGTATATGCATGTCTCTGCCTGCCTACTTGTCTGCCTGTCTCATAACTTTGTTAAATGTATTATATTTACAGCACTCATTTGACGATGATTTTCTATATGAAAGTAACATGCAGAGTAGATAATTGGTGTACGAAAGACAAGTAGGTGGACGGGCCGAATGTAAGACGGACCTGCGTGCCCAATTTGTGACCCTGTGAAAATAAAGTTCTTTGGTTGGTTCTCTTTCCATTATTTTTCATGTACAATTAACACTTTCTCTTTTGATCATAGTCGACTAATTGTTTGTGCTATGCAGAACTTTGTCCCCATAACCGTCTTCATTTAAAGGCTCACGCCAGCTTTTATGTTAATGTATTAACTTTCCTAGTTTCCCACCTGTAAGTTGATGTAGGAAATATGCATAAACTTAATAACCGGCTTTTTAAAAAGCCCAATACATTTCATTTGCTTTTTTATTATGAGTTTGACGAACAGTTTAGTCACGTCAGTAGCTATCACTATCTTAGCATTGGCTATCTTCTCTGTCCACTATATCGCCAGTTCATTTACTTGCCACAAACTCCCATATACTTACTTTGAAGAATGACGCGACATGCCAGTTGCCAGAAAAATTGTTTGTCTTACTAAAGGTGTCATCCCCTGCACCAAACCAGTGCCTCATCGTGAAAATCACAACCACCGAGAAAGCTAGTAAAACCAGAAACTTTTTAGAGCGAACTCTCAACACGGCCATTATCACAGTTACGTCTTGTCTTGACTGTAAAACTCTTGCATCGTATCTATAGCCCAGATGTTCGTGAGGATTATATTATCTAGAGCAGTCTAATCAATAGCTTGTTTTGAAAGCTTATTGAAATCCCATAATACCTTCAACGATATATACTGTAGAATCAACACAGTACAACTTCTCAGCGGTTCCCAAACTATTACAAGTCTCTATGGCCAATGGGATAGCCGGCTCCATGGCCGAGGGGTTAGCAGCTTTCTCCGCTAACCCCGAATACTCTCGTCACGTGACGCGACGAGAATTAGCAGTGGTTCGAATCGCAAAAGTGACTTATGAGAGTATGGAGCCGGTCGCTCAGAAAGTCGTGGCGTGCTGATGAGCGTAATCTAGCCTAGGAATCAACATACAGCTGAAAGATGCTGGTGTTGACCGCAATATCCTGAAACAGGATGGAAACGCGGAAAAGAAAAAAATGGCCAATGGGATAATTGTATATTTTCTACGAAAGTTGCGGGCACCTATGATATTTCTATTCTGAATTCAAAATGTTAACATTAGACAACAATAGTTGTATTAAATTTAACAAGTGCCCTGTACACGCTGAAGGTTGGCTGCAACATGTACTATTTCTCACGTTGGTTTTACGCTCTGATAAAGTTCTGTTCATCGACGTCTTGAAATGCTATCTGCTCCCGTGTATCGTTGTGTACCTCTAGCTATTTTTCTCTCAAGTATGATTCTCATAAGAATGACATGACTTTTAATGAGACCAACACTTTTCGCTAATCTCTTTATTGCAGTCGAGATTGTATATTGCTAATGATAGATATAATATGTTAGTAATGATCGGCAGCTAAAAACATATTACATGGTTATCAGTAACATGGATTTACACAAAATGTCAGTTACTAAGCCCAGAATAACAGTGGTGACTTTTCGCCAACCAGTTATTTGGACGCGGTTATGAAGTATTCCAGACAAAGGCGAGGATGTCTCCGCATCGCCACATGATTTATCAGGCGCGAGGTGAGAGCATTTAATTGTCTTTACACAGCATAGTGCATTACTTGGGACATTCAATACATGAATTGACTGGAGAACGGTTGTGTCTGAAATTCGTCAATAAGAACTGTATTTGTAAACGTAGTTTCTTAACAAGTGAGGCGATGGCGGTATTGTGTTCATTGTAGTGACTGCCTGGCTAGAACAGATGTAGAGCAGTGTCAAATTACCATAAACTATTTGTCTGTAGGTAAGAGTCAAAACAACCATATTCTAAGAATCCCCCGTCCACGAGGTGTTGAAGACAATTGGCTCGTGTCGCTTTAACATTCAGCTGGCGACACGTTTTTGGTGAATGATGTGTTCCACATTAAAGAATCGCTATAAACTGACAGTCTAAACAAGACATCGTCACATAGAGAGATGAATGAGCATGCAAGGAGTGTGTGTGTCTAGAGTCTGGCCTGAGTTGCCAGGTTACACACATATATGTTATCTCTGCAAGTTTGTGTCACACGAAATAGTTTGTTACAATATTCAATATAATAGATCACACATAACAGTTCTATTTAGGTTACACATAACAGTTCTATACAGGTCTCATATAACATTTCTCAACAAGTCATAAATAACAGTTCTCTGCAAGTCACATAAAACAGTTCTCTACAGGGCACATATAACAATTCACTACAGGTCATAAACAACAGTTCTCTAGGAGTTATATATATAACCGTAATATAGAGGTCAAATCTAACAGCTCTCTATACGTTATATACAACAGTTCTGTACAGGTCGCATCTAACAGTTCTCTACATGCCATATATAACAATTCTCTACAGGTCATGTATAAAAGTTCTCTACAAGTCATATATAACACTTATCTACAGGCAACATATAACAGTTCTTTATAAGGTCAAATAAAACAGTTCTCTACAGGTCATATATAACAGTTCTCTACAGGTCATATATAACAGTTCTCTACAGGCCATATATAACAGTTCTCTACAGGCCATATATAACGGTTCTCTACAGGCCGTATATAACAGTTCTCTACAGGCCATATATAACGGTTCTCTACAGGTCATATGTAAAAGTTCTCTACATGTCATATATAAAATTCTTCCATCATCATCAAGTGCCATGCCGTGGGTGGTCATCGTTCTCCATCTCACACAGTCACCAGAGTCTCCAATCAGGTCCCGACCATGTCATGCTTCCAAACCATCAAGGTATTTATTCTTTTGTCTTCCACTTCTTCTCTTCCCATCAAGCGAGCCTGTTTTCAATAAATTTTCAAGTGTATTTCTCCTCATAACATGTCCAAATAATCTTGACTGTTCACGTTTAATTTCTGCAATCAGTCTTTCTTTCTTTTCAGTTTGTCTTCTTGAAGGACTGTCTCATTTGAATTTCTGCCCGTCCGTGGTATTCTTTACATGTTTTCTCAGAAACCACATTTCTACAACAATTCTCCCCTCGCTCCCATAAGCAAGATATCCCGCGTCCTATACACCAATCTGGAGATCATCCTCCATAGCCTGCACCCATCTTCTCAACCAACTCATTCATTCATTCATTCAGTAGCATGCCCTTTGCAGAACCTCGCTCCCATAAGCAAGATATCCCGCGTCCTATACACCAATCTGGAGATCATCCTCCATAGCCTGCACCCATCTTCTCAACCAACTCATTCATTCATTCATTCATTCATTCATTCAGTAGCATGCCCTTTGCAGAACCTCGCTCCCATAAGCAAGATATCCCGCGTCCTATACACCAATCTGGAGATCATCCTCCATAGCCTGCACCCATCTTCTCAACCAACTCATTCATTCATTCATTCATTCATTCAGTAGCATGCCCTTTGCAGAACCTCGCTGCCATAAGCAAGATATCCCGCGTCCTATACACCAATCTGGAGATCATCCTCCATAGCCTGCACCCATCTTCTCAACCAACTCATTCATTCATTCATTCATTCATTCATTCAGTAGCATGCCCTTTGCAGAACCTCGCTCCCATAAGCAAGATATCCCGCGTCCTATACACCAATCTGGAGATCATCCTCCATAGCCTGCACCCATCTTCTCAACCAACTCATTCATTCATTCATTCATTCATTCATTCATTCATTCAGTAGCATGCCCTTTGCAGAACCTCGCTCCCATAAGCAAGATATCCCGCGTCCTATACACCAATCTGGAGATCATCCTCCATATCCTGCACACATCTTCTCAACCAACTCATTCATTCATTCATTCATTCATTCAGTAGCATGCCCTTTGCAGAACCTCGCTCCCATAAGCAAGATATCCCGCGTCCTATACACCAATCTGGAGATCATCCTCCATAGCCTGCACCCATCTTCTCAACCAACTCATTCATTCATTCATTCATTCATTCATTCATTCATTCATTCATTCAGTAGCATGCCCTTTGCAGAACCTCGCTCCCATAAGCAAGATATCCCGCGTCCTATACACCAATCTGGAGATCATCCTCCATAGCCTGCACCCATCTTCTCAACCAACTCATTCATTCATTCATTCATTCATTCATTCATTCATTCATTCAGTAGCATGCCCTTTGCAGAACCTCGCTCCCATAAGCAAGATATCCCGCGTCCTATACACCAATCTGGAGATCATCCTCCATAGCCTGCACCCATCTTCTCAACCAACTCATTCATTCATTCATTCATTCATTCATTCATTCATTCAGTAGCATGCCCTTTGCAGAACCTCGCTCCCATAAGCAAGATATCCCGCGTCCTATACACCAATCTGGAGATCATCCTCCATATCCTGCACACATCTTCTCAACCAACTCATTCATTCATTCATTCATTCATTCAGTAGCATGCCCTTTGCAGAACCTCGCTCCCATAAGCAAGATATCCCGCGTCCTATACACCAATCTGGAGATCATCCTCCATAGCCTGCACCCATCTTCTCAACCAACTCATTCATTCATTCATTCATTCATTCATTCATTCATTCATTCAGTAGCATGCCCTTTGCAGAACCTCGCTCCCATAAGCAAGATATCCCGCGTCCTATACACCAATCTGGAGATCATCCTCCATAGCCTGCACCCATCTTCTCAACCAACTCATTCATTCATTCATTCATTCATTCATTCATTCATTCATTCAGTAGCATGCCCTTTGCAGAACCTCGCTCCCATAAGCAAGATATCCCGCGTCCTATACACCAATCTGGAGATCATCCTCCATAGCCTGCACCCATCTTCTCAACCAACTCATTCATTCATTCATTCATTCATTCATTCATTCAGTAGCATGCCCTTTGCAGAACCTCGCTCCCATAAGCAAGATATCCCGCGTCCTATACACCAATCTGGAGATCATCCTCCATAGCCTGCACCCATCTTCTCAACCAACTCATTCATTCATTCATTCATTCATTCATTCATTCATTCAGTAGCATGCCCTTTGCAGAACCTCGCTCCCATAAGCAAGATATCCCGCGTCCTATACACCAATCTGGAGATCATCCTCCATAGCCTGCACCCATCTTCTCAACCAACTCATCCATTCATTCATTCATTCATTCATTCATTCATTCAGTAGCATGCCCTTTGCAGAACCTCGCTCCCATAAGCAAGATATCCCGCGTCCTATACACCAATCTGGAGATCATCCTTCATATCCTGCACCCATCTTCTCAACCAACTCATGCATTCATTCATTCATTCATTCATTCAGTAGCATGCCCTTTGCAGAACCTCGCTCCCATAAGCAAGATATCCCGCGTCCTATACACCAATCTGGAGATCATCCTTCATATCCTGCACCCATCTTCTCTTTGGCCTTCCTCTTCCTCTCTTCCCAGGCATATACCCCCACCATAATTGTTCTCTCCAAACTCTCATGACGTTTCAAGTGATCAAAATATATCAGTTGTCTTTGTTTTATCGTCTTTAGTTGCCAACCCTCTTCAACCTTCAGCTCTTGAAGTACGGATGTATTTGTGAGGACAGGCAGGCTTCGTGCAGAGTAGCTTGCTTCGCTTCGGAGATCACGGGTAGCAAGCATCACCTGGATCTTTTCTCCAGGGCATCCGGTGTGCTGGAAAATGAACAGGCGGACAGATTGGCTGGCTCGGCAAAACTTGGTGGAGTATTGATGCATGACAAGGCAGACGTGGTTGCGGCCTTGTGGGAGCACGTGTACACCTCGGAGGAGCAAATGGATCACCATAGTCTGGCAAGAATGAGGCAGCGAGGTGTCGAGGGGATCTGGCCGACGCTCAACGCTCAGAGGAGAGGCGAGACGGACATATAATAAGATTGCGACTGGAATTATTAGTGTTGGAACTCTTCGCTGGTTGCTGAGGATGGGGACGGAGCGCTTATGGGAATGCCCGAACGCTGTTATGTCGGTTCCTAAATCAATCAATCAATCAATCAATCAATCATGTATTTGTTCTTTTCTTTACACAAGATTTTCTTAGAACCAGTCTATAACATTTATATTCAAATGCATTTATGGGCTGTTCAGCTTGTTTAGTGAGTGTCCAGGTATCGCAGGCGTATGTTGCAATGTGAAAGATGCATGCTCTTAAAGATCTAATCGTTGTAGTTCTATCTGTCCCTTCCCATAATTTATTCAGTTGTCTGAAAGTGCTTGAATAGCAATTGTTAGTCGTCGTTTAATTTCTTTCATTGTGTCACCATTGTTGGCAATCAATGACCCTTGGTCTACTTGAAATTGTTCACCACCTCCATCCAATCTTTCCTCTTTAAAATATATTTCTTTCTCCATAGTAGTTTTATCTGTGTGCATTATTTTTGTTTTTGCTATGTTAAGATACAAGTTGTGATTTTCACTATTTCTTTGGGTTGAAGTTATTAGGTTTTCTATGCCATTCTGTGATGTGGATAGTAATATTGTATCATCAGCATATCGAATCTCTGGTATTTCACGACCATCGATATTTAGGGCACCATATGGCGCCCTGTTTATATCATCTCTGACATTTCTCACTATATTTTCAGCGTACTGGTTAAACAAATAGGGTGACAGCACACTGTCCTGACGGACTCCTTGCTTGATGTCAAACCAGTCTCTTGTCTCGCGATCACTTCTAACCGCTACTTATTGGTCTAGATAGAGCATATTTATGAGTTGTACTACATGTGATGGAAAGCCCATATTCCTCACGATTTTCCAAAGTTTCTGATGTTGCACACATCAAGTCACTTTGAATAATCCAGAAAACATAAGAATAGGTTTACATTAAATTCTCTGCACTTCTCTATTATTAAACGCATATTGAGTATGTGATCTCTTATTCCTCTTCCTTGTCTAAATCCGGCTTGAACCACGTTAACCTTTTTTTTCCATTTTCTTACGAAGTCTTCCCATTATGACTTGTAGTAGAATTTTACTTGCATGACTGATCAGGGCAACAGTTCTGTAGTCGGTGAATAATTTCAGATTGCCTGTTTTGGTATTGTAATGAAGATAGTTCTCTTCCAATCTTTTGGCCATATACCTTATTTCCATTATCGTTTTACATAATGCGCTATAGATTTGTATGCTTTCTTCTCCTCCCGCTTAAATTAGTTCAGCTGGTATCTCATCACATCCAGGTGATTTATAATTCTTCAGGTTCTTTATTGCTCATGCAATGTCATCTAATGAAAGTTCGGGTTGTATCTCTGCTGTCATTGGTTCATGTATATCATTCGTATCCTCACAGTCATTCATATCATACATTCCACTGCAGTATTCCTGCCATCTTTCTAGAATTTGTCTAGGTTCTGTTAAGGTATTTCCCAACTTGTCACAGATAACATTTAACTGAGGTTGAACATTTCTTGTCAATAACTTCATATCTTTGAACATTTCGTAATCTCTTCCATTCATATGATATTGCTCTATTTTAATACAAGAATCTTGTATATATTGGGTTTAGTCCTTTCTTGTGTTAGTTCTTAATTCTCGTGTTAAAGATGTATACTTCATCCTACTGTCATCAGTTTCTCCTTTCTTTTTCAGTTCCCTTCTTTGTTTTATTAATTCTAACGTGCATGGTGTAATCTATGGTTTATGTTGCTAGTCCTGGTCTGAATTAAATCGTTGGGTGCTGTTATCAAGATATCTCTAGCTTGTACTGCCAGTTCATCAGGTGTCATTTCCTCTTGTATAGACATCAAGACCCCAAAACGATTCCTCACTTCTACATTGTATGCATCAGGTATTTTTGTGAGATCAAAACGAAGTGGCCTTTGTCCTAGGGTAAGCTTGTGAGTTTTAATTTCAGATCTGCTTCTAATAACTGATGATCTGTATCGTAGGGTTTTTGCAGATGCCAGGCTTGATCTCCATCTTCTTTGTATTACAATTACAATTATAATTACAATTACAATATATATTATATATGTATATATTACAATTACAATATATATTATATATATATATATATATATATATATATATATATATATATATATATATATATATATATATATATATATTATATATATTTATATTATTTATATGTATACAATACAATTACAATATATATTATTTATGTATATATTACAATTACAATATAATCTATCTGATTTTTGGTAATACTGTCCGGGGACTTCCGTGTGAAGAGTGTCTTGGGTGTTGTTTAAAAAGTGTGTTGACTATCGTTAACTCATTTTCTGTGCGAAATTCAATTAATTTGTCACCTGCATCTTTTCTGTTTCCCAATCAAAATTTTCCTAAAACGTGTCTCTCATTTTCAGCTCTTCCTGTACTCACTTTTGCATTAAAATCTCCCATTATTATTGCTATATCATTATGACCAATCTTATTTAATGTGTCTTGCATTGTGCTGTACAGATCGTCAATTTCGTCCTCCTCTGCTGTTGAAGTAGGTGCATATATCTGTAAAAGAGTTGTGTTTATTGGACGGCCTTCAAGTCTGATAGTGAGGATATATCCAATTAAAGTTTTTGCAGTTGTTTTGTCTAAACAAATTGCCACTCCTCTCTGGCCTTCGAAGTCTCTACCAGAATATATGTGTAAAATGTTCACTAATTCCTAAAATGTGAATATTTAACCTCTCAATCTCATCACATATTACTTTAAACTTTCCCTCCTACAGACTTCTCACATTCCACGTTCCTATTCTCACGTTGTTTCTTAGTCTGACACAGGGGATTTCATTGGTAACACAGTCTCCCCCGATGGTGTTTCCACCTTGTCGTGGTGGGGGGACTTGAGTTTCTCAATGACCCTGAGAGCTATGCCGGCGGTAGCGTAGCTACCAGCAGGGCCTCCCAAGCCGGACAGGTCAAAGGGTAGAGAACATACAAAGAGAAACACCCTGGTCCTCCAGGTTGGGGGTTGAAGCGTGGGGTTAACATCCCCACCTTTGTGAAAACCTTTCTTTGTTACGAAATAAATACATGAGCCTCGATATCGGACTGACTTGTCTGGACAACGACCTTGGAACGTTAAAGGACTTTTGAGATTTGGAACATGGAATGTACGGACACTATATCGAGCTGGAGCGGCCGAAGAACTAACCCGGGAGCTTGTTGAATATCAAATGGATATAACAGCAATTCAAGAAATAAGGTGGCCAGGAGAGGGTACTTTAGAGCAAAATGGAATTATTATAATATATGGAGGAAACACCCAAAATAAACATGAATTAGGAACAGGATTTGTCATAAAAAAAGAGTTATGGGGGAACGTTTTAAACTTTAAAGCTTTTAATGACAGGATTAGTAAATTACGAATAAAAGGTAAATGGAAAAATATAACGATGATTAATGTACATGCACCTACTGAAGAGAAAGAAGATGATATTAAAGAAGACTTTTATAATGATCTGGAATATGTCATAGAAGAAACCCCCAAACAGGACATCCTGATTGTGCTGGGAGACTTCAATGCAAAAATAGGTAGAGAGCAAACTAATAAAAAAGTGGCCGGTATGGAAAGCCTACATACAACTTCAAATGATAATGGATGGAGAGTCATCAAACTGGCAGAAGCCAAAGGACTGCAGATTAGCAGTACCAGACTACAAGGAAAGGATATACACAAACAAACTTGGAAATCATGTGACAAGAGAAGCTATAATCAAATAGATCACATTTTAATTAACAACAGAAATGCATCAAACATACAGCAAGTCAGAAGTTATAGAGGAGCTGAGTGCCACAGTGACCACTTCCTCGTTGGAGCAAAATTTAAAATAAAACTTAAGAGAGCTTTCTATACTAAATTACAAAGATTACACCCAACATATAACAGAGAAAAGCTGCAAGACATTACAGTCAAAGAGAAATTTACAGATGAAATAAAATGTAAACTTGAAACTCTGCAAAACCCTTTGGAGGAAAGCGTTGACCAAACTTGGTTGAACATCAAGAATACAATTCAATCTACCGCAGAAGAATGTCTCGGTGTGTTAACCACGCATAGAAAGAACAGATGGTTCAATCAAAAATGTGAAGAAGCAGTCATTAGGAAGAAGAATGCCAGACATGTATGGTTAAATGACATCAATAACATCCAAAAGGAAGAGCATTATAGAAATGAATGTAAAGAGGCTACAAAAATAGTCAGACAGCAGAAGCGAGAATATATGAGTAATATAATCAAAGATATGGAAACTAATCACCAGAAAAATGAATCCAGAAAATTTTTTAAAGAACTGAAGTCAATGAAACGAGGGCACCAACAAAACACATATGGTTTAAAAGACAAAAATGGGAATATGATAAATACCAATGAGGAAATGTGCAACACATGGAAAGAATATTTTATTGAATTACTAAATTGTGAAGCTCCAAGTAACACTTTCCCACAGGAAGAGGTTCTAACATGCGAACCACAAATTGAAGAACCTACATTTGAAGAAATCCTATATGTAATCACACGACTTTAAAACAATAAGGCAACTGGGACTGATAGAATTGCTGCTGAATTTATAAAGGCAGGTGGCCATGCATTACATCTAAAGCTATACGAACTAATAATAAAAATCTGGAGGACAGAAGAATTACCCCATGACTGGAAAGAGTCATTATTGATACCTATCTTTAAGAAAGGAGACAAGTTCCAATGTGGAAATTATAGAGGAATATCACTACTGTCCACAAGCTATAAGATACTATCCGCAGTATTACTAAATAGACTAAAACCATATTCAGAAGACATATTAGGTGACTACCGGGCGGGTTTTAGACAAAACAGATCAACAATAGATCAGATATTTATCGTACGACAAATAGCCGAGAAACATTGGGGATATAAAAGAGATCTCCATAACATTTTTGTGGATTTTAAAAAGGCTTATGATAGTGTCCATAGGAATAGTCTATGGAATGCTATGCAGGAATTTGGAATACCAAGGAAGTTAATCAACATGACCAGACTATGCATGGAAGATACTTATAATATATTAACATATAAAGGCAGGAAATCAGACCCCTTCCAAATAACATCTGGCTTGAAACAGGGTGATGCACTATCGCCGCTACTCTTCAATCTGGCTCTAGAGAAAGTTGTAAGGAAGGTAAAGGAGGAATGTGATATTGGAGGAACATCCAAGCTGCTTGGTTATGCAGATGATATAGATATTATAGGGCAAAGTGAACAAAAGACATTGGAAATATTGACTTACTTAAAGGAAAAAGCCCAACAGATGGGGCTGGTTATCAACCAAGATAAGACAGAATGTATGGTAATTTCAAGAGACGGAATGGCTAGAAACTCTGGCCACATACAAATAGATAATATGACCATTAAAAGAACGGAAACATACAAATACCTGGGTACAATCTTCAACTGCTCCAACATCATAAGGGAAGAAATACAAACTAGAATCAACTCTGGAAATAAGATATACTATGCACTACAACATCTACTAAAATCAAAGGCGCTATCTCGTAACACCAAAATCACAATATACAAAACACTGATCAGACCAGTTGTGCTGTATGGCTCTGAAACCTGGAGTACAACGAAAGGAGACGAAGCCTTGTTACAAACCTTTGAGAACAAAATTTTAAGACGCATCTTTGGATCCATTAGGGATACACAAAGTGGAGAGTGGAAAAGAAGAAGTAACAAAGACATTTATGATCTGTTTAAGTCCCCGCTAATCACTGGTATCATGAAGGCTAATAGACTACAATGGCTGGGGCATATAGAAAGAATGGAAGATAATAGGGAAACAAAACTCGCTTACACTCAGGAAATAAATGACCGTAGACCCCGAGGTAGACCAAGAAGGCGGTGGAGAGATAATACATGTACAGACCTACAAGCACTTGGAATCAACGACTGGCAAGAGAAGGTCCACCAGAGAGACGAATGGAGACGGATTGTATTTGCAGCAAAGAACCTCAATGGCTCGGAACGCTGAAGAAGAAGAAGACAGTCGGGATTAACTCCGTCATCACGATTACTAGTACAGCAGGCGCTACATGAGCTGAAATTCAGAAAATAATACATGACTGGGGATGTGATTATCTGTACCGATGGCTCTGCGTTAAGAGGTAAAATATTTTTCCCGGGGATTCATAGCAAATGAAACTGGCCAATTTCTAGTAAAGGAGATTTTCTCATATGACACAACAACCTCAAGTCTGAGAATAGAGGTAGAAGTGGATATTGTAGCTCTCCGCTGATTGGAGACCAAACTGTATACGCATATGCTGATTGTAACTGATTCATAAAGCATGCTGGCAAAAGTAAAGACTGGCATCTCATCATGTTCCTCTTGTACCTTGCGGTGTCTAGGTGAAGTATAAACAGCGGGAAAGTGCCCGCCTATGGGCTTCATATATCGATATTCCTACTGGACTATTCCTATGGACTATGTTATTCCCTGCGTCCATCGTTTACGTGGTCGGCCTCTTCCTCTGCTTCCCTTTGGTCTGTACACCATTGCTTGTTGTGGTATACTGTTAGTTGATAACCTACTTGCATGGCCAAGCCATTTGACGTGCTGCCTTCTAATAAAATCTAGCGTAGCTATAACCCCCGCTTTAGTCCTGATTTCTTCATTTCTGATCTTATCTCTTCTTGACACATTGCGTATTCTTCTCAGGACTCTCATTTCTGTTGTTGTGATTTTTCTTTTCTCTTTTTCTCTCATTGTCCGTGAATGGCTTTGGTAACATAGATGGTAGGAAGATTGTGTTGTAAAGTGCTTTCATAGTAGTTATATATACGTGTTTGTTCTTTAGTATTAGTGCCCACCAACTCTTCTGTCCATTGTGGAATCGTTCCACACAGGCATGAAGGGTATAATCAAGTTTGATGGTGCAACTTCTGAAGAATTTGAAATCAAGAGTGGAGTTAAGCAAGGTTGTGTACTAGCTCCCACCCTCTTTGGAATATACTTTTCACTTCTACTGAAATATGCATTTCGTGATCAGGATGGTGGTATATACATTCACTCACGCTCAGATGGCGGCCTCTACAATGCTCAGAGATTGAAGGCTAAGACCAAAATTAGGAGGGTACTGATCAGAGAGTTGCTTTTTGCAGATGATGCTGCAGTTACGACCCACTCTGAGGAAGAATTGCAATGTCTACTATCTGCATTCTCCAATGCTTGTTCTGAATTTGGTTTAACAATTAGCAAAAAGAAGACACAGATTATGTCACAAGGTGCACATGGGGTACCATCAATCTTTATTGACGACGCCGAACTAGAGATAGTAGACCATTTTACATATCTAGGATCAGTGGTAAATAGCAAATTATCCCTAGATCAGGAAATCAACATCCGGATTGGTAAGGCAGCAACAACAATGAACAGGTTAAGAAAAAGAGTCTGGGAGAACAGGAAGCTTACTGCCAAAACAAAAGTCCTTGTCTATCAAGCCTGTGTCCTTAGTACTCTTCTCTATGGCAGTGAAACCTGGACAACTTACTCACACCAAGAGAACAACTTAAACAGCTTTCATATTCGGTGTCTGCGAAGAATTCTTGGTATTAAGTGGCAAGACAAAATCACAAATACTGAAGTATTGGAAAGATCAGGTTGTGTGACAGTTTATTCCATGCTCAGTCTTCGTAGACTTAGATGGATAGGACATCTTAGGAGGATGGATGATGGTAGAATACCAAAGGATATCTTTTTTGGTGAATTACAGATCGGTAAGAGATCTCAGGGTCGGCCTCTACTACGATACAAAGATGTGTGTAAGCGGGACATGATTGATACAGGCATTGATAATGCACATTGGGAGCAAGTCGCCGCTGAGCGTGTTGCATGGAGGGCAAATATCAGAAATGGAATAAAGTCAAAGGAGAAAATTATTGCAGAAAAGTCACACACCAAGCGTTTGAGACGTAAGATGGTGCATGATGGTGGAAATGACCACGTGTTCACATGCACCCACTGTGAACGGACATTTACAGCGCAAATTGGCCTTATCAGTCACACTCGCTACCGCCATAGTTAAAAGTTATTATGCCTTTTTAAAGCACAAACTATCGTCTGTCAAGACGGCAAGGTGCCAATGATGATGATGAGACATTCCAAAATACATACCAAAAACACATTTTACTGAGAATAAATCAAGTGTTTAATACTATTTTTTGGCCCCAAACTTGTCTGAACTCGCTCCTTCGTTGTGCCTATTAACACTGTGTATGCCACTGTGTATATTTCAAGAGCTGAATATTGAAGAAGGTTGGCTATTAAAGACGATAAAACAAAGAAGATTGAAATATGTTGGTCACTTGAAACGTCACGAAAGTTTGGAGAGAACAATAATAGAGGGGTATATGCTTGGAAAGAGAGGAAGAGGAAGGCCAAAGAGAAGATGGGTGCAGGATGTGGTGGATGATCTCCAGATGGGTGTATCGGAAGCGGGGTATCTTGCTTATGATCGAGAGGTTTTCCGGAAGGTTGTTATGGGAGCAAGGTTCTGCAAGGACATGCTACTGAATGAATGAATGAATGCCAGTGCATCTCTTGAATATTTCAAACCATCCTCTGCTGGCCTTAAAATCACTAAGTACACTAGCACTCGACCCAAGCATTTTCTTAATGAGATCGGCATACAACAGTCTGGCCTTTTGATATATGATTGCCTCTGAAACAGAATCGCCTTCTAACTGGTTTTGATTTATCCAGTTTAATAATAACTCTTGGCCATTTTCAATTGATTGCGATCTCTATTTCGTTAGCACATTCATGCCTTTTGCTACATTAGCCTCATTCATTGCTTCCTTTGTCGCCACAATGGAGCTTCCCGTACATGCGACCGATTTCAGCAATCTTAATACCGGTCTCCTATTTTATTATTAGCAAGTGATCCTCACACAACGAAAAACAACGCCAAACTGAGCAGAAGAACGCGTGGGTCCCTTAGTTTTCGCAAAATTAGCAACGAGGTTATGTGGGCACGCCAACGAAATCCGAGGCAACCGAAGAAAACCGAGTCACATTTTTCGAGTAAAAATTCGACAAGGACCGAATCCTACGAAAACAGAATGCAACGACAAACGAAGTTTGGCTGTATATTCCGTGTTCCAGTACTACATTCAGTCGTCCGTATATAGATTCTAGCGAACATTTTCATTGACAACCCCCTCTCCCAACCCTCCCCCACCCCCACATGATGTACCAGCAAGCTTTTTCATGATTGCCATTCGTTGCTTTGCTCTATTTTGATGTGTCTAAATCTGTATCTCTCGTGTCAGTCCACAACAACACGTGACATCTAGGAACGGTGGGTTTTCTATTCGATGAAATAGTGTTGGAAGCTAACATTCTGGCGGAGAAGTGTTCTGTAGTGTAATTTAAATATGCTATGAATAGTGTTGGTTATAGACCTCTACCGTGTGATAGAGCTTGCTCCAACATCATCGGTTTACTGGTTTGTCCTTGTACTTTTATCCTGGCAGTTCTTCTTCTCTTCTTTTCGTTCATCCGGAGTGTTTTTTCAGATGTCATTGCGGTGTGTCTGTTATGCGCCCTTGGGCCGAAACCCGTAGGCCAACACATCGACTTTAGCGTGCTTTTTTGACCAGGTAGCATACCTGGGAGACTCTCACTTCTGTGGTGCCATCTACAACCATGCTGGCCAAGGTTGAACGGTCGAAGACAACGGTCATCCCTCAAAGGAAGGCAGGGACAGTCCATAGCATTTTCCGCCATCCAAGGTTGCTTCCATAGTTGCAGGGCCGACACATAACGCCCTGGATCTGGGCTCACCGAGGGAAATCGTCACGTCCTGCTCATGGCTGCTTTAAATCCTCACTTCAATATATTGGTCATTTCGTTTTCCCCGGGCCATTCCCGCACATACCAGACATGTTCGCAGACGGCATCCACTCAGCGAGTTTTCGGACATGTGCTTGTCGTTGCGCCCATCAGAGCTGTTCCAGGCACGACAGACATTCGGAAACTACCTAGTCAGAGCTGTTCCGAACAAGAGCGGCATTCGGAAACTAGGTAGTCAGAGCTGTTCCTAGCACGAGAGACATTCGGGCGAGACATTTCACTCGGACGTAATTTCGTAGTGTCAATTTTTAGTTTGCCACCCGTAGGCCGACACTTCCGACTTCTGGCGGGCATTTTTTAGTGAGGTTAGCCTTCCTCTGGTTTCGAGACACGTTAGACTGTTGTAATGTCACCCACATCTCAGCTGGTCAAGATAGAACGATCAACGATATCGCGGACGGCCCTCAAGGGAAGGCAGGGGCAGACTATGGGCATCATCTCACTATCCGAGGAGGCTTCCATAATTGCAGAGCCGGCACATATTGCTCTGAGACTGGGCTCACCCAAGGAGTTTCCACGTCCTGCCCATGGCTGCTTTAGTTCCTCACTTCCATGTGTTGAGCATCCCGCTTGCCACTGATCGCTCAAGCACACACCAGGAGCGGTCAGATTGCGGGCGACATCCACTCGGTAAGCTTTTGCTTGTGACTTCAACCCACGCAATAGGTTCGCTCGCTGTGCGTTCCATTTTGCGTTGAGACGTTCTTCCACTTATATCTACACTCTCTATGAGTTAGGTACAGGGTTTCCGTAACCATGCCCTTCGACTGGGGCACTTGTCTGTCTTTTTTGTACTCGCTCACGGGGTAGGCTACATGTGCTGCCGGCTCAGCACCTTACCTTCGTGCAGCAGTGAACGGGAAACGGTCAGGCCCTCTCATCCGGGAATCCCTCATATTCCCCAGCTGAGAGCCTTCGAACATGTATCAGACCTGAGCATGTAGCTTGCTCAGTATCACGTTTCTATTTTCCGGTAGACGGGTATCGGCCTGGCTCTCAGATCCGAGGGTTTGTGGCTTAGAGGCGTTCAGCCACAGCCCTCGACAGGGAGCCTTAAGAGTTTTGTCCGAACCAAGAAATTCTGCCTTCGTGCACCTGATTTAAATTTTGACTGCTATCCTAAATCTATACCTGCAGAGCAGCAGGTTGTGTCTCTCTTAGTCTGGCCCCTATCCCATAAGCTGTCCGATATGTAATTTTTCACCCATCGGCAAGCAAATGGGGTCGATGGGACACGCAAGCACCCCCACCACGTCAAGGTGGAGACACATCGGGGGAGGTCCTGGCAGTTCTATTCTCAAGATAGTGGATGACCCACCTGTACACTTTCTCGCACACCTCCATTTTTATTTGCAGTGTTTCTTTAAGTCCCTCTTTCCGTAATTTATGAAATTATGTTTTAATCTATCTAGACCGTCAATGTGGGATTCTTAACTTGGAAGCCTTCCATTGTGTCCTGGGCTATATATATTATTTGATCTTTTTTATCTTTGGTGGATCTTAATATTGTTTGATGTGGAGTTAAGAGGTATGCTACTACATTAGCCTTCCATTCGTAATGCTTTCTATTAATTATCACATATAACTATGCACTGATATGTCGATAGCCATTGGTTATGCCAGGTTTTGTCTTCCTTTCTGTAAGACTATTAGTATTGATTCCTTTCATGCACGTCGGATTGTCCCTCTCTTGTAGCTGAAATTGAAAACTGCTATTGCTTTAGTGCCAAATCGACGAATAAAACATCACGGTACGGGGTGTCGTTAAGTGGTCATCTGAGGACTGAGTGTAATACAATGGTTATCTGAGATTCTGTATGGCAGACTTACAGCATTGATTTGATACTGAAGTCATTTGATGTTCAGGTGACATGATGCTCTCTTCCAAACTTGATCACTTCGAGAATCAGAGGAATCTTACTCATTCATTCATTCATTCATTCAGTAGCATGTCCTTTGCAGAACCTCTCTGCCATAACAACCTTCCGGAAAACTTCTCGATCATAAGCAAGATGTCCCGCGTCCGATACACCCATCTGGAGATCATCCGCCACATCCTGCATCCATCTTCTCTTTAGCTGTCCTCTTCCTCTCTTCCCAGGCATATACCCCCCCCCCCCAATTATTGTTCTCTTTTCAACTATCATGACGTTTCAAATGAACAATATATTTCAATTTTCCTTTCATTTTATCGTTTTTAACGGCCAGTCTTCTTCAATATTTAGCTCTTGAATCAGAATCTATAAATACTTATAATATGTAACGTGACTGGATCAGTACGTCCATATATATATATATATATATATATATATATATATATATATATATATATATATATATATATATATATATATATATATATATATATCTTCTTCAGCATTCCGAGCCATTGAGATTCTTTGCTGCAGATACAAGCCATCTCCATTCGTATCTCTGGTGGACCTTCTCTTGCCAGTAGCTGATTCCAAGTGCTTGTAGGTCTATATGTATATTATCTCTCCACCGTCCCCAATCAGGGTTACGTGAAACCATGGAAGCAGGTGGTGGATGGAGTGTGAGAGCAGCCGACAGATTGTTATTGGGTATGGTCTGCACTCCGCAGCGATAGGCAGATGATGTCATCAGGAGAGATAATGGCTATGACCACCGACTAGTACAGTCACTGCCCAGAAGGAAAGCAATGGCAAACTACCTTCTGCAAACCTTGCCAAGAAACCATAACAACCATGAAGTTATAGACGCGTTCTAAGAATATCTTTGGTAAAGAAAAGAACACATGCATCCATACTTGAAGAGCTGAATATTCAAGAAGATTGGCTATTAAAGACGATAAAACAAAGATAATAGAAATATTTTGGACACTTGAAACGTCACGAAAGTTTGGAGAGAACAATAATGGAGGGGTATATGCCTGGGAAGAGAGAAAGAGGAAGGCCAAAGAAAAGATGGGTGCAGGATGTGGCGGATGATCTCCAGATGAGTGTATCGGACGCGGGTCATCTTGCTTATGATTGAGGAGAGGTTTTCCGGAAGGTTGTTATGGGAGCGAGGTTCTGCAGAGGACATACTACTGAATGAATGAATGAATGAATGAATGAATGAATGAATGAATGAATAAATGAATGAATGAATGAAAGAATGAATGAATGAATGAATGAATGAATGAATGAATTGCTTATGACTAATCTCTGCTAGACATAGCAGTCTGAATTTGGTATAGTTTTTGCAAATATTAAGGCATTTCTAAATCTTCTGTTGATGGGTTTTTAATCAATCTGGTTTCACAGACAATTTAAAAGTATATATACAGTCATTTAGATCAATACTTCACCTGCAGCTAACTAGCAGAACAGTTCAGGAAGTAAAGAATAACTGCAAGAATTCATGAAAAACGTGCACAAGATTCCCTCACAAACAGGCACCAGATGATGGCGGTCATCAAATCTAGCTGAAAATAATGTCAAATATGGCAGGGGATTTAGAATGTTCCTCCAAGAAGTACTATCGCCATTACAGGCTTCATTCTACCGATGCTGTTGCGACTACGGCATTGATCTCACTGACATGACGGAGACGGAACTCAACCGTTTCGTAAATTGTGTCCAGAATTTCCACCCGCTTATCAAATTTTCTTCAGAAATGTCTAACACTTCAATCAATGTCATAGATATCATCATTAATAGCAACCAAGCAATTCTTATCAACTCCGTATAATACACGTTAATTGTACTCACGGTTTCCTCTTATACAGTTCATCCCACCCCAAAAGTTTCAAAGATTCTATCCGATGTTCCCAGCTACTATGCCCACGTCGTATCTGTCAAGAAACTAATGACTTCCTAGAGAAACAGTCCATGAAATGCTAGACTTTTCCGTAAACGGGCGTACCAAGAGCACATCATGTATGCGGCTCTATATCTTAAAACACGAGTTTCGCGACAAATGTCTTTGATCAAGAAAACATAACCCCCTAATAATGAACAAAATTTATCTTCCCCTTTCATCCACACACCCTGGACATCATACATATCTTTATCCGGTACTGGTCAATTCTGAAATCAGAACTAACATCTAGTAAGGTGTTTCCAAGCGGCCCTATGATAATCTTTCGCCGCAACAAAAATAATAGTGACCACCTTGTTCAAAATCGCCTCCTTACAGTTACTTCATCTGTGGGTATATCTAAATGTCACCGGAAGACGTGCTTGACGTGCCCACATGTTATTCAGACACAGACGATCACATTCCCTGTAGGCACTTTTTCCTTGAACGACTCATTTACATGCACATCTCGCAATCTAATACAAGGGGCTTCTCATAAGTCTTTAGCCTGACCATGAAGGAGTAGGCGGAGAAAATTGAAATTTGGCACAGTGCTTATTCCTTCTCAATGTAGCCACCACCTGAATTTATGCATTTCTGCCATCTCTGCGTGACCTTGAAAAGACCTTCAGAATAACACAACCTATTTTTTCGAACTAAACCAGTTATCACAAGCCAGTATGACATCTTCGTCACTGTCAAGACGATTTCCTTTCAGCTGTAATTTACGATTTGGTGAATCCAAGTCTCATCTACCGTCCCCATGGTCTTTTACATGTTTTTTCGGCCGCCACATGTTGGGCAACTGGCCACAGCAATCAGCCCGTGTTTGTTTCTGTTCACATGTCAGCAGACGCGGGGCACACACTTTTCTCATATTCAGTCTGTTGTGTAAAATTCTAAAAACTGTACTCTTAGTGTAGAGTTTTGCGGAACCCGATATCTCTGCAATTGTCATTTTCCTATCTTGGTCTATGATTTTCTTCACTTTTGCAGCATTTGCATCATTGCACTCTGAGGACGGTCATCCTGGTCTTGGCAGATCTGCAACTTGGGAACGGCCACACTTAAACTGCAAACACCAAATTTGTACAGAAACATATGAAGGACAGACTTCCTCAAACACTGGCTCCATCTCACTGTGTATTTATGTAGGTGTTTTACCCTGTAACATCAAGAATTTTATCCAGTGCTGGCGTCTGATTTCTCCATTGTTCTGACAAACCGTTGGATGTGCAGATCTGGTCAATAGGGCGTGTTGTGACGTGCACCATATCAGGAAAACCAGTTGAGATGGGACATTCATAATTCATATGTCCATTACAAGTTGAATGAGCTATATATGTGCCAAATTTCAATTTTTTTCGCCTACTCCTTCATGGTCAGACTAAAGACTAATGAGAAGTCCCTTGTATATGTTATTATTTGCAAACGATGTAACATGAAATATATTGGTAGACGCCTGGTCGACCGCTCTAGGGAACAACTTAAGGGTATTATACAACAATCTGGCAAACCTGTCTCTAGCCATTTCACTTCTTCTTATCACAATGGACTCGACGATGTATGCGCCCCAGCACTGAAGCCATGCTACTCTAAGAGCTTAATTAGGCTTAAAGTTGAAAGCCAGTTAACCAAAATTTTGAGATGCATCCGTCCAGCAGGAATCAATACTGTTGTACATACACTGTATATCTCTGCTGACTCCCCTCTATATATCAATATCTAATTGTTTGCACAACTTCGGCTGCACATTTTCTTATTTGTCACCTGTCACAATTGAACTTCTGCGCTACCTTCCTAACAACGAAGTATATGTAATGGGATAGCAACGTGTCATGCCTAGACTTTTTCAGTCGCACATTGCAAACAATAAACACCACGACTGACACATGTATAAACTTAGTGACATCTGGTGACGGCAGAGAGATAAATATGTGGATAGCCTAGTCGCACAGTATACTTGAGTCAACTCAAAGCCAATCCAAGAATCTGGTAATCGAGTGCGCTCACGCTTATCAGTATGGCGTATTATGCTATTGATGAAACCTAGATGAAATAGGTAATATAACATTCTTCCCAAAAAAATTTTTTAAGTACTATAGAGGGGAGATAATCACGAATGTTATTGTGGAATTGGTAAAACGACGGTAAACACTTGCTGCAAGAATGTTCAATATATGAACAACAACGAATATTAATTTCGCATATGCCTCCTCCATTTAATGAGAAACTCTACTGGCATATGAATAAAACAAGTTGACTGCTGATTTCCGTATATTTAAGATGACATCTCAATAAGAGGAAGGGCAGGAGAAAGAAGAAGAAGCAAACGAAGTATTCCATTTCAGTATTTTTTTTTCGCGTTTCCATCCTGTTTAAAGATATAGCGGTCAACATCAGCATCTTTCAGCTGTATGTTGATTCCTAGGCTAGATTACGCTCATCAGCAAGCCACGACTTTCTGAGCGACCGGCTCCATACTCTCATAAGTCACTGGCGCGACTCGAACCACTTCTAATTCTCGTGCGCTCACATCGACCACGAGAGTATTCGGGGTTAACGGAGAAAGCTGCGAACCCCTCGGCCAGGCAGCCGGCCATTTCAGTATGGAGAGAAGATATTTCTGGAATTGCCTATGTAATATAGCATGCTCACTTATACGTCAGTATAAAACACTGAAATTCAAATTACACTTATCAATCACAACATGACATTTATTAAGAAAACTGAGCTTTAAAAAGTACAGTATTTGTGTCCTATACATAGGGTAAACTAAAAGTTATCATCAATGACAACAGCATCCCAAGAACTGCTTCTACTGACACAGTCACTGACAGTTTTAAGGACTTTGCTCAAACGTCTGTCTACGGCGTCCAGGTGGTTTTCCAGTAAAATAGGCGCCAGTTGGTCTGAGTTCAAAGACTTTCTCAATAGACTGCTGAGACTGTCTGGACCTTGGTAGAGTTTGATGAGCTTCACCATTGTGGACTGTCGGATCATACAGCACTGTCTGACTGGCGCCAGACATGAGTTGCAGTCGTAATTGGCTTTTGAAAACCTGGAATAGGAGCGATAATGTACATTCTGTTAAAGCAAATTGTTAATAGTGGGCGTCGGCTTACTAAATAAAACTTTACTTTCGCAACAGCGGGCTGTATACTTCGAAATAAATTACATTGTTTGATAAACCTTCGTCACATTAAATTACACGTGTAACATGTATAGTATAGATTACTTTTACTGACTGACTGACTGACTGACTGACTGACTGACTGACTGAGAGAATGACTGTTGATTGATCGATTTGTTGATTAATTGTGTAATGACTTTAATGACAGACTTAACTGCATTTTAATAACATATATGCTCCCATTTTCTCCTTCAAATCACATATACATCTTAGGTAAGTGCACCTTCAAACCACACATAAATCTTAGGTAAGTGCACGAACTCTGCAGCAATGTCGATGATCCTTGTCTTCATGTACTAAATTGTATGCTTACGATACAATGTTATTCTTGTCTTCATGTACTAGAGTATACGCTTACTATATAATGTTATTCTTGTCTTCATGTACTAGAGTATACGCTTACTATACAATGCTGTTCTTGTCTTAATATACTAGAGTATACGCTTACTATAATGTTATTCTTGTCTTCATGTACTAGAGTATACGCTTACTATACAATGTTATTTTTATCGTCATGTGTTGTTTGTCCTCAAGAATGATGATGACCATTCTTTTCATCCAGTGGGGTTGAAGGTATGGAACCGTGGGTTCTAAGATGGCTGATAAGGCCTATTTTGGATCGAAATGTTCTTTCACAATGTGGGCAAGGAATGCTTGACGTTTCTGGAGGAGGATTTCCTGCAGTGGTCTTTCTGTCCTGCCTTTTCTTCACAGCTCTTGCTGTCCTGGTTGCCTCACATATGACTGCACCTTTGCGCAATGATGCACGCCACGAATTTCGGTCTCTGGCTGCAGCCTCCCAGGTGTCATGATGAATTCCAAAAGCCTTCAGGGAAATTTTCAGAGTGTCTTTAAAGCGTTTCCTCTGGCCACCTTGGGAGCGCTTACCACAACGCAGTTCGCTGTAAAAAAATTCGTTTAGGGAGCCTGTGATCTGGCATGCGAGTCAAGTGACCAGCCCAGCGAATCTGATTCTTCGTCAGTAGAGTGTGGATACTGGGCATGGATGCTCTTTCTAGGACTTCAGTGTCTGGAATCTTGTCTTGCCATTTAATCTTCAGTAGCTTCCTTAGGCAGACTGTGTGGAAGTGGTTTAATTTCCTAGCGTGTCGCTGATAAACAGTCCAGGTTTCACAAGCATATAGCAGTGTGGATAATACAACTGCTTTGTAGACTTTTAGCTTTGTTTGCAGGCTTATACCAGTTCTGTCCCATACATTCTTGTACAGTCTGCCAAAGGCCGCACTGGCCTTGGAGATTCTTGCATTCACTTCATCATCAATTGTGGCAGCTTGTGACACAGTGCTGCCAAGATAGGTGAATTTGTCCACAACACTTAGTCTATGATCATTCACTTTGATATTCGGCACAGTGTGATTATTTCCTGGAGCTGGCTGGTACATAACTACAGTCTTCTCCAAGTTGATATTGAGCCAAAAGTTGGCACAAGCATGTGAGAAAGCTGAAACATTATGTTGCATGTCCGCCTCTGAGTTGGCGTACAGAGCGCAGTCATCAGCAAACAGGAGCTATCTGACGGTGTCGCTGTTAATTTTGGTATTAGCTTTCAGCCTTCTGAGATTGAATAACTTTCCATCCATACGGTAGTTGATGTCTATTCCAATGTCGTCGTTCTCGAAGGCATTCATCAGCATGACTGAAAACATGAGGCTGAACAGTGTTGGTGCCAGGACACATCCTTGCTTCACTCCATTGGTGACAGGAAAGGGTTCAGACAGTCCGCCATTTTCCTGTACTCTTGCCTGCATGCCATCATGAAATAGCCGCACTATTTGGACAAACTTTCGTGGACAGCCATATTTTGCCATAATCTTCCACAGTCCTTCTCTGCTGACTGTATCAAATGCCTTGGTAAGGTCAATGAAAGTGGAGAACATTTCGCAATTCTGTTCCTGACATTTCTCTTGCAGCTGCCTTGCAGCGAAAATCATGTCAACAGTTCCACGTTCTTTTCTGAAGCCACACTGACTCTCAGGAAGAAGACCTTGATCGAGATGGGCTGTGAGGCGATTGAGAAGAATTATGGCGAGTATCTTCCCTGCAATTGAAAGCAAGGAGATGCCTCGGTGGTTGTCACAGGATTGGCGGTTTCCTTTACGTTTGTAAAGGTGGACTATTGACGCGTCCTTGAAATCTTGTGGCATGGTCTCGTTCACCCATATGTTTGTAAAGACTTGGTGAAGCTGCTCTGTTAGGACCGGCCCACCTGCCTTGTATATCTCTGCTGGGATGGAGTCAGGACCAGGTGCCTTGCCGCTGGAGAGTTGCTGGATGGCTTTGTTTACTTCCACTATGGTTGGCAGGTTATCAAGTGTCTCGTTGGTAGGAACTTGAGGAAGGCAGTTGATGGTTTCATCATCGAAGAAGGAAGTTGCATTTAAGATGTTGCTGAAATGCTCTGCCCAGCGTTGAAGGATTTCTTTCTTATCGGTGATCAATGTTCCCCCATCTGCACCAAGGAGGGGAACTATGCCTGGTGATGAAGGACCATAGACCGCTTTCAGTGAGTCGTAGATGTTTTTCATATCATGTCTGTCAGCAAAGCCCTGAATTTCATCAGCTTTGCTGCTCAGCCAGGAGTCCCGCATGTGCTGAAGTTTCTGCTGCACTGCTCTCTGAATGTTCTTGAAGGCATCTTTGTTTTATGTTGACTTTGGGTCATTCAAATGTGCCTTGAGGAGAAGATGTTTCTCGGCCAGCAATTGGTTGATGTCTTCGGAATTTCCATCAAACCAGTCTTTATGCTTTCGGGGGGCCGGACCCAGGATTTCCATAGCAGTGTTGTAAATTATGTCCTTTAGGGCTCTCCATTCTGTTTCTGTATCCTGTTTAGCTGCAGCATTTGGCTTGAGGCGGTCTTCCAGCATATTTTCAAATGACTGCTGCATTTTCTTGCTGTTTAGGCGGGTGACATTTAGCTTTTTTTGCATTTTCACCCCTTGAGGACGCCGTGGTGGCCTGATGTGAATGTTTATTTTTGAGACAATGAGACGATGGTCTGTCCAACATTCGGCACCACACATTGATTTTGTCACTCGGACGTCTTGTCTGTCACTCCTCCTGTCAATGAGGTGCCAGTGTTTCGAGCGAGGGTGCATCCACGATGTCCTATTTCTCATGGGGAGACGGAAAATTGTGTTCGTAATCAGGAGATCATGTTCGGCACATGTCTGAAGGAGGCGGAGTCCATTGCTGTTACAATTTCCGACTCCGTGCTTTCCAATAATGCCACTCCAAGAGGTGGTGTCCGTGCCTACTCTGGCATTGAAATCCCCAAGGAGTATAAGTTTGTCTCCTTTGGGAACAGATGTTAATACATTGTGCAGGTCCTCATAGAACTTGTTCTTGGCATCATCTTCGTTGGTCATAGTTGGTGCGTAGACACTCGCAATGGTTGCATGCTTCCTTCAATTCAGCAGGGGCAACTTCATGGTCATGAGCCTGTCGTTTATAGCCTTTGGAAATCCAGCTAATTTGCCGACCAGGCCGACTTAATGGCAAATCCCACACCGGATTGGCGTCTTTCCTCGCTTTTCCTTCCACTCCAGAAAAATGTGTGATATATGACGTTGGATGAAGAATGACTTGCGCGATGACTTGGATTAAAGTGAGGAAGAGTTGCGCAATTCGTCGACCTCACGCTCTCGCCCGAGTCCATCTGAGTCCAGTGGCAAGACAAGTCGAGACGACTGGAGACGAATACAGGTGCAGTGGATGACCAGGGCGCTCTACGTGCCTTGCCGTGCTCATTACGTTCCACAACGCTTTGCAGGTAAACGCCGTCTTGCCCGTTGAATCAGGAATGATTTCTTCCACGCAGTCTGCCGAATCCTGTCTTCACATGCTGGGTAGGCATACCCTAGTTCTAGTTTACCTCTTGGTTTGACACCAAATCGGATACCCATGCCTGATTTAGCCAGCCTCTCACAGCTGTTGCTCGGGGGGTGGCCGCTGTCGCATGCTGACAGCTACTAGGAGCCACAGACACGAGCTGGGTTTCAGGCTTTGGACCAGTGGGGGATGGGTCCTGAAAAGGACATGAGAGGACATGTCGTCATGTACTAGAGTATACGCTTACTATACAATGTTATTCTTGTCTTCATGTACTAGAGTATACGCTTACTATACATGTTATTCTTGTCTTCATGTACTAGAGTATACGCTTACTATAATGTTATTCTTGTCGTCATGTACTAGAGTATACGCTTACTATACAATGTTATTCTTGTCTTCATGTACTAGAGTATACGCTTACTATACATGTTATTCTTGTCGTCACGTACTAGAGTATACGCTTACGATACAATGTTATTCTTGTCGTCATGTACTAGAGTATATGCTTACTATACAATGTTATTCTTGTCATGTACTAGAGTATACGCTTACTATACAATGTTATTCTTGTCGTCATGTACTAGAGTATATGCTTACTATACAATGTTATTCTTGGCTTCATATACTAGAGCAGTGGTTCTCAACCGGTGGTGAATCCCCACCCCCCAGGGATGGGGGATTTTAGGGTTTCCGGGGGGGGGGGGGGTGTTAAGATTATTTCAAGATCGCGTTAATACAAGAACCGATTGCTTGATATTGTTTTTCTCTCCATACTTTACGATTCTGTACTTCTCCCCCTTCTGAAATTCATTTTATTACGTAAGTAGACCCACAAATCACATTTTATGTAGACGTCTAGACTTGTTCTTGTATGTGTTATTAAATTTAGCTTCCATATTTACTTATACTGTGTGTGTGGTGGGAGGGATTTAAAGGGATGAAATACGAAAGGGGGGAATTGACGTTCTGAAAATATAGTGAAGGGGTGCACGGGCCAAAAAATGTTTGAGAATCACTGTATTAGAGTATACGCTTACTATACAATACTATTCTTGTCCCTGGGTTTTCTAATTCTGAAACGTCAGTGCACGAAAACTGTAGCAACGTGGATGATTTATGTGTGTATATGTTAGAATCTGCACATACACGAACGCAACGTTGACGTCTCGAGAAACTGGCAAACTACTGAACATAGCATTGCTTTGAACATCAACCTAGGGTTGGGGTTGAGCGCAACATCCTTCAAAGGATATGCTTTACTTTATGCATACTATATGTACCTTGAAAATCGGGAATGAAAAGAGAGTTGATGAAAGAAATAAAAAAGGGGCAAGTGAGATATATCGATCACGCAAAAAGACAAAACACTCTTAAATAGGAGAACTATAAAAACGATTTTGAAGATTAAGGTTGAAGGCAAGCTAGCAAGAGGTAGACATGGAAACAAATAGGAAAATAACATCAATAGATGGACGAACAGCTGTCTGACAGGATATACAATCAAGACGAGAGACAGACAGTGTTAGAGATACAGTGACGCCAACCTTCATTATGGAGATAGCATCTAATTGATTGATTGATTGATGTGTATATTGGCTGTGGGTTTTTAATTGTGAAAATATCAGCGCAGCGGTTTTCGGCCGATAGACTTTTAACTTGATCGTTTACTTATGGGACCCTGTATCATTCGCCCTTGTCCGAGAAAATCAGACATCTAATCTCTAACCAAAGGTGATAGCGGAACATCTCTACAGTAGATGAGTGTAGGGAATTATCATGACAATTGTCAGTTAGAAGCTTTTCAAATTAGAGGCCGGTACTAGACATCAAAGCCATTAACTGCCCATATCTGAGCCTAGAAATAACATACCTGAGCTTAGCAATCACCTACACGAGATTAAAAATCACATGTTTGAGTTTATAAATACACACAACTGAGACCAGATACCCTTACAACAGAGGACAGATACTACATAGCTTAGTATAGATACTACACAATTGTGACTAGATACTACACAGCTGAGCTTACATACTACACAGCTGAGTCTAGATACTACACTAGTGACACTAGATACTACATAGCTGAGACTAGATACTACACAGCTGAGTCAGCAGGTCATTTCTGAGAGTGTGCACACACACATCCATGTCTACAGACAACAGACTTGAGCTCACACACATGTAACACTCGACCTCACCCTCCAGCGTTGTCCACATGAAACACGAACGTGTCTTCAGCAAACTCCGGAAATCGCTCGTAGTGAGATCGGTTCATGTTCCCTGTACAGAGAGTTACAGTCATTCATTATCATTAACGCATTATACAAAGCAACCCACAGTGAGTGCATTGGTTTATCCGTGCATGAAATACATTAATTACTGTGTTCTTTCCTGGGAACAGAAAGAGATAATTGTCAGTTATTAAATATGACGTTGTGATATCGGTTCATGTTGCCTGTACGGAAGGTTACAGTAATGTATTATCACGAACTCATTGCACATATCAACTCACCGGCGGTTAATGGTTCTTCCATGCATGACATACAATACTTACTGTATTCTTTCTAGGAATAGAAATATTAGTGGTCAGTAAGACAAGGACACTGATGACATACGCTCTGCAGGGTTATTCTGTGTACAGAGAACTTGGTGATTGGTGATGATGGTCATCGTTGTACTCTGGACAGGTCCATGGGTGCTCTGATCGCTTCCTGAACTTCTCCACTAGATTATATCGACCGATAGCATCAGTCCTGTGATAGTCTTGTGCAAATGTCTTGTGCTTTCGAGACAATGTTCATGTCTGGCGGCTCTCATTCCCATTTCCCTCACTCTGGACAAAGTGACTGATTCCCAAATGTTATTAAAGTCAATCTGTTCGTCCAACGTCTTTTACGCCTTTACGATATGTGTCGTATTCACTGTCCCGTCCACCTCGATCACTGTCATGTCCGCCAAGTATAAGACATCGCACAGAGAACTTATGACGTTGTAATGGTTCACTGAATCAATACAAAGAGAAAACTAAAGAGGAACTCCAATGAGCGGTCGAGTTTATCATGAAACCCCTCGTGACGAGATAATTATTATGACACCCCTTCTGATGTAATCATCAAATACGAGGGTAAGTCAATTAGGAAGCCACAAATGGCTGTAGAAAAATAACTAAATATGATAACAACTTGAAACCAGTTTATTTGTATACATATATTGTCCCTTTATTTCTCAACATGATTTCCACCAACATTGATGCACTTATCACATCGTTTTATCAGTCCTCTCAAACCCGCTGCATGGAACTGCGTGCTGTGTTCGCATTTATCTGACATCCCACAGAACTGTGTGACTTACTTATTGACTCGCTCGCGTAACTTTTTCTACCCAAATATGAACCATTTTACGGAACACACATTTGTCAGGATAAACACTGAAAAACACATTGGCGGGAGACATTTCGCGAATGACGCCGAAGTTGAATGTGAAGTGAAAATATGGTTTAGAAAACAGAGCACGCAGTACCATGCAGCCGGTTTGGGAGGCCTGATAAAACGATGGGATAAGTGCATCAATGTTGGTGGAAATTATGTTGAGAAATAAAGAGACAATGTATGTTAGTTAGTTAGTTAGTTATCAGTTGGGGTATCTTCGTTGCACTCCGGACATGTCCATAGGTGCTCAGATCCTCCCCCCAGCATATGCATCAGCGTCCGGTGGCTAATAGTGCCAGTTCTGTGTTGGTTGACGAGGCGCTTTGTTTTCCCGATGTACAATGTATGTATACAAATAAATGGTTTCAAGTTGTTATCATGTTTAGTTATTTTCTACAGCCATTCATGGCTTCCTTATTGACCTCCCCTCGTATGAATTGCTGGGGAACCGCTGAGAGCACTAAAATGTCTTCTGATACTCCTTACAATCCATGCCGCGTGGCGCTCTTAAGCAGGTCTGTTCTCAACTATCTGTCTCATGTACTGCCAATCATTTCTCATACCGATGTTCATCCATGCCATGATGTCAAACTGTCCAACATCTTCTCTCTTCCTCTCCCCTGCCTCTCTTCCTATCGAACATCCCCGTTGTCACGGCGTACTCTAGTTTTACCCTTCTCATGACACGCCCAAAGAATGTTGACTGTCTGCTTCTGATGTGAGTAACCAGTTCTGTATGACAGTTAACTACTTATTCATTCCTCTATCTATCCGGCCACGCTGATCTGATCTTTCATCTATAAAATCATGTCTCCAGAGGTTCCACATAATTCATTACTTGTCTGCTATTGTTTTGCACTGCTGTAAGTGAGAAATCTTGTCACACTAAATTAGGCAGGGTCTAATATCATACTCCACATGGAGGGTAATGTTGTCCCAAAGAATGCTTTATGCGGAAACTGCCGAAGTTATAATGATATTAATTAATATGTGTATCAAATAGCACATAATGGACAGCGGTTGAAGGGAAACCAGACAAGATGACAGACACATAATGCCATCCACCTCATATCATGTGTGTCCATGAACAAAATGATGAGCATGAGCTCATTAAGTGACATTCTGGTACAGCTTAGTGATTCCTTTAATGTACATGTCATTGGCAGGACGTTACGATCAACCTCATGTTGATTTTCTAGGAAATTTTATATACAGCAGTGTGCCGTTGCTTTCTGAACGAGAATTCGACGAGGAAGTGTTACTGATCGTTGAAGGGAGTGAATCCACTACCCCGCCATCAGAGCTTTTAAGATCAAACCCAGTATGTTATCCTGACAGAACTTTGTTACGATACAAACACTTCGGATAATAGTCCAAATCAATATGATCAACATACTGAAACACAGAAGTCACAAACAATAATTTACACCACTTATTGCCTGGCATATTTTGCTGCATTTCGTCAGATGCACACTACAAACTTTGTCAAATGATACGTATATTCAACGTTACTATATGGCGCGGAAGTCTGGACATTGAACAAGCAACTAGAAAGTCACATAGAAGCGCTGTAGATGTGGAAATACAGACGAACAGGTAGTATTTCATGGAAACAAAAACAATCAAATGCAGAGATCCTAGAAAAGGTGGGAATGAAGAGAGAGTTGATGAAAGAAATAAAGAGGAGACAAGTGAAATAATTTGGCCACGTTAAAGGACATGATAATCTTATAAAAACCATACTGGCAGGCAAGGTTGAGGGCAAGCGAGCAAGAGGTAGACAACGATACAAGTGGGAGGATAACAGCAAGAAATGGACGAGCATCAACCTGACAGAATGTACAGTCAGGACCAGAGACAGACAGTGTTGGAGATCCATTGCAGCCAACCTTCATTGCGGAGACGGCATCTTTTTGATTGATTGATACTGCAAACTGCTTTATCATATGAAGTAAATTGATGAGTCATATGAAGGCTGAAATATATAACACTCATAGTCACTGATATTGTTCGCGTGTGGAGCAATGTTATCACCGATATAATCGTATACATTGTGAAATCATACTGTCTGCACAACCTTGGTTTTAGATGCCTAATTGCTAGGGCCTTGTCCTTGCTAACTCTATGACAGCAAGTTAACAGAGGTTGAGAGATCACCAAGTTCGGGTGTTTACAGCCTGTCGACCGCCCTGACTGTCGTGTAGATTTACACTCTCTATTCCAACAATACTGGTTTATGTTCGGTTACTCACACTCTCTATTCCAACAATACTGGTTTATGTTCGGTTACTCACACTCTCTATTCCAACAATACTGGTTTATGTTCGGTTACTCAACTCTTATTCTGCTCCATGTAAGTTACTTGGCACTCACACTTGAGTTGATAAATACACTTTGATTTGGTATACGGAGACAATAGTTGTTGTTTTTTTTATCAAAGATGGAGTAGGTATCGTGGTGGCTTTATATCAGATAGTTGGTTCAGCACCAAATAATGCTTGGTTTGATATAGATTCTTTTGGGTTCGATTTGTGGATTATTTGCTGTCGGGGGCAAAAAGTAAACTCTAACCTGCATAGTTCGCGGTGACTGCACTAACGAGGCGGCCTTAAGTCCTCAGGCTCAAGACCTTCCCCCCCCCCCCGAGCCATACACCACAAGATACTATATTGGCAGTAAATGACAGTTTGACAGTAAATGACAGTTCTCTTTTTTCTCTTGCTCTGGAAACCTGCTCGCTAGTGTTTTTCAGAAACTAGCTTCCATGTCTCACGTTGTGACCAGGCCAAGGTAACTACTCCAGGTGTTTATGTCACATTGTTAATTCTGTTAGTTTGTCTGTAAGTACATCCACCCAGCCTAAAATGGGCACCAGGAAATGACTTGGGAAGTAAAGGTGGCCGGTGTGATAATAATATCATCACCCACATAGTGCCCTTTGCTATATATAAATATGGATGTATCCCCACATGCTCAATGCGCCATGGCGTGTACAAGAAATTACATAGTTCTCACTATATATAGGGTGTATTTTTAATGACTGTGCAGTTTTTGAATATATTGCCGTTCCAAATTATCTATTTACCTATTATGTTGCATTGTGTTGCATGAACTCCACAGTAGGTAAATACAAAACTTGGAACGGCAATATTTTCAAAAACTTCACAGTAATTAAAAATACACGCTATAGTTAATGTAATATCACCTGTTTAAAATTACAAAGAAAACTATTCGTTTTACAAAGGGAAACAACTGCGAGTACACACCTTCAGCTTGGCCTTGTTAGAAAACCAGCCGCCAACAGTATATGGGGGTATTCTAAATGTTAGCAAAACAACATATACATTGCGGAGATGACACTGCAGTGACTATTTTAAGGCATAACAAGCAGATGGAAAAGAATGGGGAAACAATTAATAAAGAATGTTTCTACTTATTTAATTCCGGTGACGAAGATCGGGTTATATAGCAACATTATGTATAGGCGATCCTCGTGATCCGTCTACTAGCTGCTTTATATATAAGATTACCCTCTTCAGCATTTCTTAGCTGATCCGGCAGCTTCTGCAGCGTGTTTTGTTCCAGGCCCATTGGTATAATCTTTCCTGTGGAGTGAACTAGGCAAACCGAGAGAGTGATCATGCTGCATGGGCAACACATGGTCTATATTTCAGCCCAGACTTTATGCTATGGAGAGGTATATCTCCATCCCTGGTCTTAACCAGTCTCGGAATCAAAGCTGAGAGGTAACAGTTACGGATTATAAGTCCTTCTCAATTTGCGTAGACATCTTCGTAGACTTAGATGGATAGGACACGTTGGCAGGATGGATGATGGTAAAATACCAAAGAACATTTATTTTTGGTGAATTACAGATGGGTAAGAGATCTCGGGGTCGGCCCCTACTACGATAGAAGGATGTGTATGAGCGGGACATGATTGATACAGGCATTGATAATGCAAATTGGGAGCAAGTCACCGCTGAACGTGTTGCATGGAGGGCAAATATCAGAAATGGAATAAAGACAAAGGAGAAAATGATTGCTTATAGGTTACACACTGAGCGCGTAAGATTGTGCGTGATGGTGAAAATGACCTTTTGTTCACATGTATCCATTTTGGAAGAACATTTACAGCGCGAATTCGTTTGATCCGTCATATACGCTACCGCCATGGGTTGTAGTTATTATGACTTTTTTAAGCACAATAAAACAAACTGTCGTTTGTCAACACGGCAAGGTGCCAATAAAGTTAAAATTCTACTATCTGTTTACTATATAATACTATCTGTTGGCTATATAACTTGACTCCAGTCATCATTCTGCTATCTGTTGGCTAAATAACTTGACTCCAGTCATCATTCTACTATCTGTTGGCTAAATAACCTGATACCAGTCATCACTCTACTATCTGTTTGCTAAATAACTTGACTCCAGTCATCACTCTACTATCTGTTTACTATATAATACTATCTGTTGGCTATATTACTTGACTCCAGTCATCATTCTACTATCTGTTGGCTATGTAACTTGACTCCAGTCATCATTCTGCTATCTGTTGGCTATATAACTTGACTCCAGTCATCACTCTACTATCTGTTTACTATATAATACTATCTGTTGGCTATATAACTTGACTCCAGTCATCATTCTACTATCTGTTGGCTATATAACTTGACTCCAGTCATCACTCTACTATCTGTTTACTATATAATACTATCTGTTGGCTATATTACTTGACTCCAGTCATCATTCTACTATCTGTTGGCTATGTAACTTGACTCCAGTCATCATTCTGCTATCTGTTGGCTATATAACTTGACTCCAGTCATCATTCTACTATCTGTTGGCTATATAACTTGACTCCAGTCATCACTCTACTATCTGTTTACTATATAATACTATCTGTTGGCTATATAACTTGACTCAAGTCATCATTCTACTATCTGTTGGCTATGTAACTTGACTCCAGTCATCATTCTACTATCTGTTGGCTATGTAACTTGACTCCAGTCATCACTCTACTATCTGTTGGCTATATAACTTGACTCCAGTCATCACTCTACTATCTGTTTACTATATAATACTATCTGTTGGCTATGTAACTTGACTCCAGTCATCATTCTGCTATCTGTTGGCTATATAACTTGACTCCAGTCATCACTCTACTATCTGTTTACTATATAATACTATCTGTTGGCTATGTAACTTGACTCCAGTCATCATTCTACTATCTGTTGGCTATATAACTTGACTCCAGTCATCACTCTACTATCTGTTTACTATATAATACTATCTGTTGGCTATATAACTTGACTCAAGTCATCATTCTACTATCTGTTGGCTATGTAACTTGACTCCAGTCATCATTCTACTATCTGTTGGCTATGTAACTTGACTCCAGTCATCATTCTACTATCTGTTGGCTATGTAACTTGACTCCAGTCATCACTCTACTATCTGTTTACTATATAATACTATCTGTTGGCTATGTAACTTGACTCCAGTCATCATTCTGCTATCTGTTGGCTATATAACTTGACCCCAGTCATCATTCTACTATCTGTTGGCTATATAACTTGACTCCAGTCATCATCCTACTATCTGTTGACTATATAACTTGACTCCAGTCATCATTCTACTATCTGTTGGCTATATATCTTGACTCCAGTTGTCACGGGAAACTGCGAGTTTAGTGATTCCTTGATAACTTACATATAAAATTGCACTATATGAGAATGGAAAATTATGGACCGTGAGTCAGAATAACAATCGAGCCTTCAGTCTTGAGCGAGAACAAAGTGTGGGTTATTGACCGAATGATAAAGAAGGAAAATACAGTGTGAGGAGTCATTGACCACCGATGTCAACGGACAAAACAACGCGGAGACATCGGGACGGGGGAACGCACGAAGACGGTGATCAAAGAATTAGGACTCTTTGAGGTACGAGCGTAAGGGAAAACGGGGAATAGCGGAGAAGACGACCGGGAGATGCCAGGAACGAATACGTGATTTCACGGACTTTTGATGTGAAGGAAACGGCAAAATACGATTGTTGATGTAGTGACATCAAAAGAGAACGTATAATTGGAACTCGGTATAAATTGTGGGAAATTTGTTTTTGAGGTTAGTGGGCTCCCAAACTGGACGGAGGATATCTATGCATCCTGTACTTGGAAAGAAATATACGTCCCTTATTGTTTAAAGGCGAAGGGATATTAACGCATCTGCGTTTGTGTATTTCAATTCATGGAGTAACATAGATTTTATATAAGGTAATCTAGCCTTAGCGTCATAGTCTAGCATAAGGAAATAGGCGTTTGTGTTTAGCTTTTACCATTTCTTTCTATTAGCGAATAGTTTAGACTTTAGTGAATTCATCTGTCTTATGTCAGAGTATCTTTCGGAAGCTTCTCAGTACGGCTGGAGAAAGGCTCTCACATAAGAGATAGTATGAAGCAGACTCATATCACCTGATTAAATATATCTCCCCACAGGTTCCAATACCACTCTTGTAATCAGAGAAGAAATGAAGTTTACTTCACTTGAGCAAATAAAGTACCTACCTAGAATCACCAAGAACATAGACATGTTCGGATAATGAGAAGAGATAACCTAACGTCTAATACAGAAATCTGTATACCCCAAAAGAATATACAAGTAAAGCACGTAAATGAAAAAAAAAACGGTAACCTGTGGCAAGCAGGGATACCTAAAACTGCACTGTGGAAAAATATAAACTTTACTATATAGAACCGTGTGTAGAACATTTATATTAACACTAGACAAGGTTGGACGGTGGCGATGTGTAATCCGTGATGGACTGTACTACCTTCCAAAAACAGGAAATATGTGGATTTCAGTGACTTACCTTAATCGCATTATTTTCTGGTGATAAGACATTGAACATTTGTTTTCGAGAATGGGATTACGTCCAGACTCAAGCAGGAGGAGAACATCCAGGGTGAGAGCTGTCCATTTATATGTTTGATGTCCTGTGGCTTGGCCGTATGACGAGGCGAGATGCGATACGGAGATTAGACATTCATAGTCCTATCTTGCACTCACAATAGAAGACACTACAAATTACAGATACACATTCAATACATACAACTGACATAGTTTTTTCAGCAATAAATATTTTATTAATTGTTGGAAGAAACTGTTGTCAGGGTATGTCATGAAGGATTAAGAGAGAGAGAGAGAGAGAGAGAGAGAGAGAGAGAGAGAGAGAGAGAGAGATAGAGAGAGAGAGAGAGAGAGAGAGAGAGAGGGAGAGAGCGAGATATAGTGAATGGAAGACAGAACGGAGGAGTGGAGTAAAAAGTCTGTCAATAATTCCCAAGTATAAGGATAGTTAAGGTGTGCTTGTTGAGTCCACTTTCCTCCAGGGACGACAAGCGACACCAGTCATCATTCTACTATCTGTTGGCTAAATAACTTGACTCCAGTCATCATTCTACTATCTGTTGGCTATATAACTTGACTCCAGTCATCATTCTACTATCTGTTGGCTATATAACTTGACTCCAGTCATCATTCTACTATCTGTTGGCTATATAACTTGACTCCAGTCATCATTCTACTATCTGTTGGCTATATAACTTGACTCCAGTCATCATTCTACTATCTGTTGGCTATATAACCTGATACCAATCATCACTCTACTATATGTTGGCTATATAACTTGACTCCAGTCATCATCCTACTATCTGTTGGCTATATAACCTGATACCAATCATCACTCTACTATCTGTTGGCTATATAACCTGATACCAATCATCACTCTACTATCTGTTGGCTATATAACCTGATACCAATCATCACTCTACTATCTGTTGGCTATATAACCTGATACCAATCATCACTCTACTATCTGTTGGCTATATAACCTGATACCAATCATCACTCTACTATCTGTTGGCTATATAACCTGATACCAATCATCACTCTACTATCTGTTGGCTATATAACCTGATACCAATCATCACTCTACTATCTGTTGGCTATATAACTTGACTCCAGTCATCATTCTACTATCTGTTGGCTATATAAGCTGATACCGTAATTATGCTTAATGTCGTGTCCTCCTTTAAAGTGTCGTCCCTGGAGTGAGGAGATCCGACACCCACATTATAATATTATTTTTTCCCCCTCAATATTCTGGAGAATCCACCCGCTTCCGTCCAACACACTCCATCAGCCTATGGACACCTTTTCCTATCACTCTCACACTGTCGTACTATGCCCCCTTCTCATACTTCCCCAACGCAACATACTCAACAACTCTTGCTTCTAGAAATTAATAAAGATTAATTTATTAAAATAAAAGTGTAACGTGTATGAGACGTGTATGCGAAGAAAATGTGTGACGTGTTCTATAAAGTGTGTAGACTCTGTCTCTCAGACATCAACTCAGTCAGCTGATCACAGCAAAGATTGACCACAGCACGTTACGTCAGAACAAGTACGTCTCACCCGTTGCCGGAACCATCTTGCCGGATAATGCTTTGCCTCTGTAGACCTCTGGTAATCCAATTTCATGAACATCCGAAATAGACACCGGTGGTATTAAGAGTTAATCAGGGACCGGTTGCACTCTACACAATGTCCGTTCCTAATGTTCCTAAACAAACTGCACAAGTCTTTTGCAGTGTGTACGCAGTTAGTTAGTTAGTTAGTTAGTCGACAGATCATCCTCGT
This sequence comes from Cepaea hortensis, assembly GCA_963921405.1. Taxonomy (NCBI): domain Eukaryota; kingdom Metazoa; phylum Mollusca; class Gastropoda; order Stylommatophora; family Helicidae; genus Cepaea; species Cepaea hortensis. The sequence continues at coordinate 129,072,928 of OY992880.1, read as the reverse complement.
TGCACATCGAACCATTCAGTCCATAAGTGCTAATTACTAATGTTAATTGTTACTGTACTAACACTAGGTACTCTTAGCCGGTTCTCGGTTCGTTACTACTGTCTAATGCTGTGTGGTGCATCAATATGCATCACTCTCTTTGATGAATCAATTTCCTTCTAGCGTAAGTTATGTTTCTGTATGCAACTTTATTGACTCTTGAACTGGTGTTCTTCAGAATGGGTTTTTTAATTCTTTCCCAAAACTTGTAGAGTTTCCTTGGATCTGGTAGGGAACCTAGGATAGAAACAACACATCTGGTGATAGTACTAGTCACTGATCCCTTCGGCTGAGTGTAAGCCTATCACCTTGCTTAATGATCTTTAGCTAACTAGACTTAGTCATAGAGCAGATTAGCTACCCACCTAGAGTCGAATCAGGCGATGACAAAGAAAAAATATCAGCAAACAGAATGCGGAACCCCGCCCACCAGGGACACCTACGGGAAGATCCCAATTACCCCTCATTACTCAATTCTCAACTAGTAAAGCTTATCAACACTTCACTAATCTATTCTAGCTAACAGAGCCAAGTATCACTTCACTACTCTAGCTAGTTTCCACTAACAGTGCTAATCATCACACTATAGTTTAACAAGGCCACAGTCTATAGTAATTATAACGAATATATTATAATAAGTTATACCTTAAATGGCACTACTGCAGTCCTATAAATCATATCTACATCTGCCATATAGGCACGTGTAAAATTAAGTCACTAATTAACACACGGTAGATATTATTTCCACTGGCACTGCAGTGCCCTGCACTCTGTCTAGAGCATTATTCAAGTCCACCCTAGTTGATCTCAACTCGAGTTTATATGGCAAACTACCAAAGTTGTCCACGTGACGTTATCCTTTACTCCCCCACACAGGTGGCACAGTGGCAAATCATCCCCTGTCAAGAACTATTTTCCTGGCTTAAATCCTGTCAAAGTTGTCAGTAATTGCCTAGATTCTCAAAACAAGCCAGCTAGTTTCTGTAAACTCCCAACAAAGAGTTTCGATACCAAGCTGCCAATCATCTTGATGTTCCGGAAACCAAGAATTGACAGATGCACTGTTTTCCGTACCAGGTACTTCCGTTTTACATCTGCCCCTGTGATCTCACGGCTTCCATCTGCATTCAAATGTTGACAAACTTGTCACTCTTCTGTTCCGTGGTGACAATCCCAGCAGCCATTTCCGTCTGATGTCCGGCAGTATAGATGACAAACGGAACCATTCCATATCCTTCTCCCTCACCACCAAATGTGTTTATGGGCTGACACGATGTAACCTGTACAACTGTGTTTACTCTGTTAGTACAAATAGATGTCGCTGGTCGATCGTCCGCTTAATCCGAAAATCCTCTCTAATAATCAACCGGATAAACACACGGTTTCATTTTGTGACATAGGCCCCCTCCTAAGAGAGTAGTCCATCTCACTCTTCTCCACCGTGAGTTTAATCCAGATGATTCATTCTTCTTCTTCAGGAGCTGGGTGTCTTGACAAGAAATCCGCTCCTACATTTTCCTTCCCAGGAATGTACTCTACTGTGAAATTATACGGTTGAAGTAACAACGACCACCGCATCAAACGTGCGTTGAGCTTCTGAGAAGTAGCCAGGAACATCAGGGGCTGATGATCCGACTGAACCCGAAACTTAACTCCATACAAATATGGCTGAAATTTTTGCACTGCCCATACAAGGGACAAGCACTCTCTCTCTCGACGGTTGAATAATTCCTCTCCGCCTGTAGAAGTTTCTTACTTGCGTATGCCACAGGTTTCAAAACCGAAGCATCGTCTTTTCCTTCCTGTAACAAAGCGGCTCCAATTCCAATCGCACTCGCATCTGTTCTCAACACAAATTGTTTGGAAAGGTCAGGGAGCTGTAATATAGGTTTGCTGACCAAGGCCTCCTTTAACTGACTATAGGCATTCTCACATTCTGGTGTCCAATTGATTTGGTCCGGGAATCCCTTTTTCAAGGTTTCCGTCAACGGAGCTCCCAGTTCAGTGAAATGTGGGATAAATTTGTGGTAGAACCCACACAACGAGAGAAAAGATCGCACATCCTTCTTCGTTTTTGGCCTTGGTGCATTTCTGATTTTCTCCAGGTTCTTCTCTTCTGGAACAATGTGTCCTGGAGTGATGGTGTGACCTAGAAATTCCAGAGTCTGGTAACCAATCATGCACTTGGTTGGACGAGCAGTAAGCCCTGCTTCCTTGACTTGAGCCTATTAAACACTCTCTCCAAGGATTGTAAGTGGTCATCCAGGCTGTCACTGGAAATCAGAATATCATCCATGAATGAGATGATGGACGGATCCTGTAACGGATCTAGTAAAGTCCTCATCATGCGTGTAAACACACTAGGTGCATTGCTGAGTCCAAAGGGCATGACCTTGAATTCGTAGTGTCCCCTGGGTGTACTGAAAGCTAACAGTGGTCGAATCTCCGGTTTGACTGGTATCTGATAGTACCCCCGACTCAGATCCACCTTTGAAAAGTACCGAGCCTTATGGAGCCTAGCGAATAGCTGAGTTGGATTCAGCAAAGGTTCCACCTGAAATTGTGTATGACTGTTCAGAAGTCGGTAATCTATACACAACCGGTGTTCTCCACTTGGTTTGCGTAACAAAACTACCCCCGCATTGTATGGGGATGTGGATGGTGCAATCACGTCATCCTCCAGCAATTTTTGTATTTCCTCCTCCAGGGCCTTTTCTTTAGAGAATGGCACTGGGTAAACCTTTTGGCGAACAGGCTCCTGTGTTGTCAAAGTCATCTCGAACTCAACCAACCTCGTTCGTCCTGGTTTATCAGTCAGTATCTCCTTATGAGACTTGAGAACCTGGGTTATCCTTTCCCACTCCTGGGAGGTCAGATCAGGGTTCACTTGTACATCCCTATAAGTTTCCTGGTGTACTAAGGGATATTCCCTGCCCTCGCTGGTTCCCACTTCTGTCTCCACTGCAACTGCCATTGCCATGAGGTGAGCTGCCTTGTCTCCGGGTCTCTCTTCATATTTCCGCAAGAGATTGATATGGAAAATCTTCGACTTTCCCCGGATCCGGATCTGATAGTTGGTTCTGGATATCACCGTTTCCACGGGAAATGGTCCTTGCCAACCTATCTCCAGTTTGTTGTTTCCCGTTGGGAGTAGCAACAAGACTTTATCTCCCACCTCTAGAGATCTTTCTTTAGACCTACGGTTGTAGTAAGCCGCATGTCTTTTCCTGGCCTTTTTCAAGTTTTGATTTGCCAGAGTCCATCCCTTGTGGAGTTTTTCTTTCAGTTCCTCCACGTATTGATAGGATGAGATCACTTCTTCTGACGTCCCCTCTTCAGTCCAACTCCTCAACATGGCTTCCAACGGTCCTTTGATTGGACGACCAAACAGCAACGTAGCGGGTGGTAGTCCTGTTGAGCCATGAGGAACTTCCCGATAGGCAAAGAGTGCTGCTGGGATATATTCATCCCACCTATCCGGTTTTTCCTGCGCTAATTTCCTGAGCATTGTCATCAACGTGCCGTTGAAACGCTCTACTTGTCCATTGGCTTGAGGGTGGTAAGGGCTGGTATGTATGTGGTTAGAGTGAAACACCCTAAATACCTCCTCCATGAGTTTTCCACAAAACTGAGATCCATTATCCGTCAGAATTTGATCCGGAAAGCCTAATCTGGTAAAGGCCTCCATCAGTGCGTCCGCCACTCTTTTCGAGTCAATCGTGGTCAACGGTATCGCCTCACCCCACATTGTACAGCAATCCACCATTGTGAGTATATACATGTTCCTCTTCCTAGTCCTGGGAAGTGGACCCACGATATCGATGGCTACCCTCTCGAAAGGAGAGTTCATGATGGGCATCTCACCCAACACCACCGGTGCTGTCCAGTGTTTCGGTGCCACCCTCTGGCACTCAGGGCATGACTTCACATACCGACGCACATCATCTGTCATTCCCGGCCAATAGTAATGGCAGGAAATCCGCTGCATGGTGGCGGCAATACCCATGTGTCCACTAAAGGAGATGGTATGCCCCATATGAAGAATCTGGGACCGGTGAGCTTTCGGGACGACCAACTGACCGTATAGGTTGTCTCCCCTTCCTGCTCTCCTGTAGAGTATCCTATTCTTCATGTAGTACTGCCCCCGTCCTGGTGGATCAGCACTTTTCTGCAGCTTTTTGTAGCAAGGACGTAAAGTATCATCCTCACTCTGGGCAGTTCGTAGCTCCCCCGGCATTGGGTTAGTCACAATTGCGTCTGCCTCTTCCGTTTTCGTCTGAGAGCGAGTCTGCATTGCTCCCATATGGATTGGTTCCCTGGGCATTCCCAGAAAGACATACCGGCAACCTAGGATGACTGGAAAAATGGGATCGGTCAATACAGCGGCCTTGATGGTGCCGGTGACGTACCTTGACCGAATCTCCACATTAGCAATGGGCAACTTCATGACTACAGCACTCTTCTGTGCAGGCTGTATATCCAAGGTTTCACCTGTGAATTGTTCTGGATGTACCAGATCCGCAGAAATCACGGCCTCCCCGTCCAGTCCTGTGTCGTATAAACACTCCACTTGACGACCGTTAACCTCTACCAATTCCACTACAGGTGGTTTTTCCTGGTCTGGAGTCTCTTCCTCGGCCTCGACCTGTTCGGTGGGCTCCACCTTAGGTTTCCCTGAGCACACGACGAATTGAGTGTCTCCTGACTTTCCCCTGCAGTCAATAGCATTGTGCGTGTTTGACTTGCATTGGTTGCACCATTTCCCTGTCCTAGATTTTCTATTGTCGGACTTGAGTGAGCTCTCCTGGTGGCGAGCTTCCTTGTTGACCTTGGCATTTTCTGTGACAACCTCCTTGGAAGTCACTTGACATGCTGCGAAGTGAGGGTTCTTAGCCTTCGATTTGCAGTCCCTAGTATTGTGAGAGGGTGACTTACAAATTGAACACCACTTCTCCGACCACGGTCGTTTTGGTGTAGAGCTTGAAGTGCTCTTGCTTCCCTCCTTCTTCTTCTCTGAACTATCCTCTGATTTTTGCACATAAGGTTCCCACTTTTTTGTTCCTGAGTTTTTGGTTTTCTTCTTGTCATGTTTCTCTTGACTTTTGGAGTTGGTGGAAAGGTTTTCCCCTGCCTCCCCATGTACCTCGACGAACCGTTCTGCTAATTTAGTCACGAGGTCAATACGTTCTGCTCCTTGTTCTCCCAGGAACGTCCTGAGAGGTTTAGACATTTGCTTCTTCAACTGGTCGACCACCATGAGCTCTTCCAGACTCTCATAGTCATGTGCGAACCCAGCCAAATCCATCCACTTGTGGAGATAAGATTTTAGACGCAAACTGTAGGCGGCAAACAACTCCCCCGGTTCTCGTTTCGCTGCTCGAAATTTTTTACGGTAGGTATGTGACGTAACCTCGAATCGTTTCAGCAGAGCCGTCTTTAACTCGTCATAATTGTTCTCATGTCCTGGTGGCAGGCGAGTATAAACCTCGTAACCGGTCCCGCGTAATCCCTGGGATAGCTTAAGATTCCATTTGTTACGCTCCAGACCCATAGCAACTGACATAGCCTCGAAGCGTTGAAGATATTGGTCAATCTTCTCTTTGTCCTCCTCGTAGACCGCCAAAGGAAACTTCATGGCATGGTACCCATGTCCACCTACTGGTGTTGACCCTGGGATGGAGGAACCTCCAACTGCTCCCTCAGTTTCTCCATTAGATTGACTCTTGAGCTCGAGTTCCCTCATCCGGTACTCGTGCTCCCTTTTCTGTGCTTCCTGTTCAGCTTCTAATTTCCTAGCTGCTTGCTCAGCTTCCAATTTCCTAGCTGCTTGCTCAGCTTCAAATTTCCTAGCTGCTTGCTCAGCTTCCAATTTCCTAGCTGCTTGTTCAGCTTCCAATTTCTTAGCTGCTTGCTCCGCTTCCAATTTCTTAGCTGCTTGCTCAGCTTCCAATTTCTTAGCTGCTTGTTCCAACTCCATCCTTCTCAATTCCAGCTCGGCCTTTCGGTCATCCCTTTCTGCTTGACGATACTCTCTCTCCACTTCCTGTATGTAATCCGTTAGAGCAGACCCCGCCAATCCCATTTCTTCCCCCCTTGCCTTTAATTCTGCTGTGCTAAGTTTAGGGGTGGCCATTATACAGAGAGGTAAGCTAGCAGGTCTAGTACAATATAACTGCAAATTACTATACCGATATATGAACAAGTACTATAAATCTAGATATTACCACACACAGTACATTCACTCAGTGACAAGAGTAGAATCAGGACCACAGACCTATGCAGACGTGTGAAGTGTGAACAGGTAAGATATTAGTCCTAACCCCTATCCACATTCACTCTAGCTGGATTCTCCAAACTGATATCTCCCTCTTATAACTAAGGATCCCGTGTCAAAAGACCCCGTTGTCAGAAGATCCCACTTTCAAAGGTTCCTGCTTGCAGGAGATCTCGCTGTCCAAGGATTCCGTTTACGGGAGATCCCGCTGTCCAAGGATCCCGTTTACGAGAGATCTCGCTGTCCAAAGATCACGTTTACGATAGATCCCGCTGTCCAAAGATCCCGTTTACGAGAGATCCCACTGTCCAAATATCCCGGACGAGCCCCCAATAATGTCGTGTCCTCCTTTAAAGTGTCGTCCCTGGAGTGAGGAGATCCGACACCCACATTATAATATTATTTTTTCCCCCCTCAATATTCTGGAGAATCCACCCGCTTCCGTCCAACACACTCCATCAGCCTATGGACACCTTTTCCTATCACTCTCACACTGTCGTACTATGCCCCCTTCTCATACTTCCCCAACGCAACATACTCAACAACTCTTGCTTCTAGAAATTAATAAAGATTAATTTATTAAAATAAAAGTGTAACTTGTATGAGACGTGTATGCGAAGAAAATGTGTGACGTGTTCTATAAAGTGTGTAGACTCTGTCTCTCAGACATCAACTCAGTCAGCTGATCACAGCAAAGATAGACCACAGCACGTTACGTCAGAACAAGTACGTCTCACCCGTTGCCGGAACCATCTTGCCGGATAATGCTTTGCCTCTGTAGACCTCTGGTAATCCAATTTCATGAACATCCGAAATAGACACCGGTGGTATTAAGAGTTAATCAGGGACCGGTTGCACTCTACACAATGTCCGTTCCTAATGTTCCTAAACAAACTGCACAAGTCTTTTGCAGTGTGTACGCAGTTAGTTAGTTAGTTAGTTAGTCGACAGATCATCCTCGTTGCACATCGAACCATTCAGTCCATAAGTGCTAATTACTAATGTTAATTGTTACTGTACTAACACTAGGTACTCTTAGCCGGTTCTCGGTTCGTTACTACTGTCTAATGCTGTGTGGTGCATCAATATGCATCACTCTCTTTGATGAATCAATTTCCTTCTAGCGTAAGTTATGTTTCTGTATGCAACTTTATTGACTCTTGAACTGGTGTTCTTCAGAATGGGTTTTTTAATTCTTTCCCAAAACTTGTAGAGTTTCCTTGGATCTGGTAGGGAACCTAGGATAGAAACAACACATCTGGTGATAGTACTAGTCACTGATCCCTTCGGCTGAGTGTAAGCCTATCACCTTGCTTAATGATCTTTAGCTAACTAGACTTAGTCATAGAGCAGATTAGCTACCCACCTAGAGTCGAATCAGGCGATGACAAAGAAAAAATATCAGCAAACAGAATGCGGAACCCCGCCCACCAGGGACACCTACGGGAAGATCCCAATTACCCCTCATTACTCAATTCTCAACTAGTAAAGCTTATCAACACTTCACTAATCTATTCTAGCTAACAGAGCCAAGTATCACTTCACTACTCTAGCTAGTTTCCACTAACAGTGCTAATCATCACACTATAGTTTAACAAGGCCACAGTCTATAGTAATTATAACGAATATATTATAATAAGTTATACCTTAAATGGCACTACTGCAGTCCTATAAATCATATCTACATCTGCCATATAGGCACGTGTAAAATTAAGTCACTAATTAACACACGGTAGATATTATTTCCACTGGCACTGCAGTGCCCTGCACTCTGTCTAGAGCATTATTCAAGTCCACCCTAGTTGATCTCAACTCGAGTTTATATGGCAAACTACCAAAGTTGTCCACGTGACGTTATCCTTTACTCCCCCACACAGGTGGCACAGTGGCAAATCATCCCCTGTCAAGAACTATTTTCCTGGCTTAAATCCTGTCAAAGTTGTCAGTAATTGCCTAGATTCTCAAAACAAGCCAGCTAGTTTCTGTAAACTCCCAACAAAGAGTTTCGATACCAAGCTGCCAATCATCTTGATGTTCCGGAAACCAAGAATTGACAGATGCACTGTTTTCCGTACCAGGTACTTCCGTTTTACATCTGCCCCTGTGATCTCACGGCTTCCATCTGCATTCAAATGTTGACAAACTTGTCACTCTTCTGTTCCGTGGTGACAATCCCAGCAGCCATTTCCGTCTGATGTCCGGCAGTATAGATGACAAACGGAACCATTCCATATCCTTCTCCCTCACCACCAAATGTGTTTATGGGCTGACACGATGTAACCTGTACAACTGTGTTTACTCTGTTAGTACAAATAGATGTCGCTGGTCGATCGTCCGCTTAATCCGAAAATCCTCTCTAATAATCAACCGGATAAACACACGGTTTCATTTTGTGACACTAATATTGTTTCACATTTTGAAACTGTGAGATAAGTAGCTATATGTCATGCGTTTATATTGTTTACATTTCCGCAGCTCTACGACAGATTAATCTTGTTCATTCAAATTAAAAGAGGCACGTTACGAAAGTGGACACAACCTGTTAGTTGCATGTCTTTTTATGTACGTCGCTTTCAATTCCGGAATTTTCTTAGGCTGTTTCTAATTTATTGGGCAATTTTTACGATCAGTGTAAGAGTGTTGAAGTGCTACACAGAATCTGTAATTTTATATGGATGTGAAGCATGGAAAATGAGCAGACAAGCTGAAAAACATCTGATGGCTATGTAAATGTGGTTTCTGAGGAAAATGCAAAGAATACAATGGACAGACAGAAAAACCAATGAACAAGTCCTTCAAGAAACAAATGAAGATCGTAAACTTATTAGAAACATTAGATGTAGACAGTCAAAATTTTTTGGGCATCTTATGAGAAAAAATGAATTGGAGAATTTGGTGACAACTGGCAAGATCGAAGGGAACAGACCAAGGGGAAGATCAAGAGTTAAATACCCGGATGGCTTGGCCACATGGCATGGTCGAGACAGAAACACGGAACTTATCCACAACTCTGGTGATCGAGTGAGATGGCAGAACATGACCGCCCACGCTTACTGGCATGGCACATGATGGATGGAGTTTGCCATTGCTTTCTGAGCTACTGTTGGCATTGTCATCGAAATCAACGTAATGCGGTTTGCTTTCAAATCATCTGGAGTTAATTTTGATCCTTCGACTCGGTATATCTGAGAATTGTGAAACGCGATCACTGTCCATTAGCCACAGCGTCGGTAGCCACATCTGGTAGAGCAGGATGGGAACGTCCGGCCTGCGGACCGTATGAGGCCTGCAAAATCATTTGGTCGGGTCATGCCAAGGCAACCGCAGGCGGGACTTGAAATTCAATAAATCTAGGAGTTTTATAAAGAAACATCAATAGCAACATTATCAATACCAACTAACATCATACATTCACAACAGTGAAACAGTCCCAGCCATCGTATAAGCTGTGGGGTAATTAAATATTTGACCAAATATATCACGATAGTTTGTAAGTTGATAATTTCGTAATTCCGGCTAATGATGTTATAAATAGCCAAATAGCCCTTGGCAGTAAAAAAAAAACAAAAGCATTCCCCACCCCTACTGTAGAGAGATAATCATAAGGTGTCTATGTCAGTCCTTAGTTGTGTGAATGTCCACTGCCTCACCTATGAGAAAATCAAACACAGCCAGGTCCATCAGGTCCAGCAGAATACGACCACGACTAAACTTCAGATCAGACTTGACCACTTTCTCACAGTAATCCTCATTGACTTCCCATGGGGCCTGCAACGAAACACAAGCAGCTCATTGTACTACAAGCAAACAAACACAGAAAGCTAGTCCCAAGGCAGGAACATACAATGACTGTGATGTGATAAGACCACCACAGTGTGCAGGCCTGAATCCACAGAGGAGTAGGTTGCCGGTCCCATTGGTCTCCTTGCTTTATGGGAATCGTCACAACTACGGAGAAGCATGTTAAGATGCGGCCAGGTCATGATTCAGCACAGAAAACACGGTCTACCTGAGATTAGGCCAGTATTGGAAATATTTAGATGCTTCAGTCTTCAGCTTCTGTGTCAGCCTTATGTGAGTTAGATGAACGCACGTTCATCGCGCACTTATAATGGCTACGGAAACAATACACCCGTTACATACTTTGAGTTATTTATGAAAAAAATCCGTTTAAAAGTCGACAGGGTCGACATCATTGCACCGGGTTTTATCCCATATGGCTCGGTCTCTTTCCGCACAAGGCACGAACTCCTTAGCTTACACACAGGAGTCTCCGAAAAATTTAACTTGTGAACCGAAGGACGCGGTCTGGAATCGAACCAACAACCTACGGAGCCCGAGTTAAACGGCTTGACCACAAGACCTTTGCTTCAAACACAACCCCGATAATATCGTATAACATTCACCACGGGTAACATATTACATCTGAAGCATGCTACAACAATAAGCAATATGAATCAAGAAATATACTCATAATAATAGCACAACCAACCTTCTCTTATGTGATAAGAATAAAGGAAGTATAGTAATGCAACTAAATGCAACAAAATGAGAAAATAAATGCTCTATTTGAAGCGACATACATGTGACAGACGAAATGGAAGTCCGCAAATGTGGAGACTCTCGTTACCTAGCTAAACAGTTACTTGGACATAAAATCTATACGAAATTCTAAACAGCAAATGAATGAAGACTTATCGACAATTGGTACATACATCTAAAATCGCTATTTACATGATTCTTTCAGAAGACAATCTAATGGAGGATACCCAAGTACTATTACAATCAAACCTCTGTTTTATCGATAATCCGTTCAAAAACTATCGGCGAAAACCGAAACCGACGAAAACTGGGGCAATTATTTCCATATGGATCAATGTAAATCCAATTAATTCGTTCTAGACACTCCAAAATGCATACCAAAACCACATTTCATAAAGAATAAATATAGTGTTTAATACTATTTTTCGGCCCCAAAATTGTCAGAATTCTTACCATCGCTGTGCCTTGTAACATAATGAATACCAGCGCGCCTCTTAAGTTTTTCAAACCATAATCTGCTGGCGTTTACATCACTAAGTACATTAGTATTTGTTCAAGTCATTTCCTTAATGAGATCGGCATACAACAGTCTGACCTTTTCACATATGAATGCCTCCGAAAAGAATCGCCGTCTAGCGGTTTTTTTTTAAATTTATTTATTTATCCAAATTAGTAATAACTGTTCGACATCCTCAGTTGTTTGCGATCTCTATTTCGTTAGCGCATTCACGCCTTTCGCTACATTACCCTTCTTTATTGCTTCCTTTTACGGCACAATGGAACTTAACGTGGATGATGACTTCGTATACATGCGGCCGATTTTACAAATCTTAATACCGCTCTCGTATATTTCAATGTTTTACTTCGTCAACTTGATCGTGTTCCCGGCCTTCTTCTGCTGGCTCTGGAAACTACATTGATCCCACGATGTAACTAACGTGAAAGAGTTAACTTATTCACAAGTGATGCTCACACAACGAGAAATAAGGCCGAACTGAGAAGAACGCATGGATCCCTTTGTTTTTGCAAAATTAGCAGCGAGGTCCCTTGGGCACGCCGACGAAGACCAACGCAACGCAATATATATATATATACCCAGGTTTGATTATGGCCCTTTCATGTTGGCCAACCTTTGATCTTCTCCTGTGCGTTTCGCGAATCGCAGCCAGGTATCCTTAACTCGCCGTTGATCCGTTCACAGAGTAGTCATGTTGAAAGTTGTCCATCGGTCTGGCAATCCACGTCGACATGACCAATAGGGAATATGCGTCGGCATTTTGTTTAATGCCCCAAAATTCTCAATTTATTATATCTTAACCAGACTGTGGTCGCTTTATTCTACTGCAGAGTTTGGCGTCATAGATTTTTAAACGCTGATCCGTGGCTGAGACATGCAACGCAGTTTTAATTGTCTCGTCAAGCTCTCAAACCAGTAAGATGTGTAAGATCAGCAATGAAACTTAACCCGACTTTTATATTCCTAAAAAGGACGTCACTTGGCGTAACAGACTATGATGGTTAGGATTAGGGTTAGTGTTTGTTACTGTTTCCATCTTGGTATCTGCAGGAGCAAAGAACGATTGTATTACATTGTTAATTCTTGTTATGCTGCTTATTTCTTGTTCTCAGAAATCTAAAAAAGGGTTGCGTCACAACTCAAAAGCCAGGTGTCAGCAAGAGGTAATTGCTGCTGTCCCGCCGATTTCTCTTGCCAGTTAATCTACTAGAACCAGGATCTCTCAGGACGCTATAATAACTGCCAAGATGCTTACTTGGTGATAATGCCTATACTACTGGCTTGTTCACGTAAGACTGGCGGATGTTGAAACGAAAAAAAAAAAACTAATTCAAAAGTCAAACGATCAGTGGATTGCAACATATAATGCAGTCCAATCCGTAGTATGCTTTCATCACTTTAGAGCTCGTTTCTAAAATATGTTTGGAGTCCTGAAACAATTTTGGCAAGTGCGAGGATCACTTTCGGCGGCTTCAATTTGTTATGATTTGTTGCAGGCTACTGTACATTCTTAATTATAATCGTACATATGATTACAGTTTCATACCTTTGAATAGTTGTATGTTCTTGCCCAAGGATGCTTATTATCGTGGTACCTGTTGGGGACCAGGCGCCCTGGGAGGGCAACCGCCACAGAACCCTCAAGCATGTCAGGGTTTCCGCATATGCCGTATATACTGCGGTATTTAGGCTGGTATATTATTAAAAAGCAGCTGTTTTCCACTGCAGGAGAATTCAAGGATTATTATTGCAGTCTATCTATCTATCTAACTATCTATCTATCTATCTATCTATCTATCTATCTATCTATCTATCTATCTATCTATCTATCTTATCTATCTATCTATCTATCTACCTATCTATCTATCTATCTATCTATCTATCTGTCTGTCTGTCTGTCTGTCTGTCTGTCTGTCGGTCGGTCTGTCTGTCTGTGATGTATGAATGAGATAATGTATGAAAGAGAGTGATAGAAGGGCAGAATGTTAGACGGGCCTGATTGCCCAGTTCGTCACCCTTCCGTCGTAACTCGTCCGTCCGTCCATCAACCAATCCAACCATCCATCCATCCATCCATGTCTCTGTCTGTCTGTCTTTCTGCCTCTTTATATTTATACATGTCTGTGTCTACGTCTGTCTGTATGCCCGTCTATTTGTCTATGTGTTATCCATGTCTCATCCATATATTTAAGTTGTAACACAGTGTGTATTACAACAGCTTACATCCCTTACCTGGGGATTTATACAGCAAGACTTGTTTCCCTGTCACATCTGACGTCGCATTGATCATCCTGCCAACAGTAGGCGGTGCTCTATAAAACCCTAAGATCCTGGGTGAAAAGACATGCTTTTTAATCACATGATATTGCCATTGCGAAGGTAGCATTTCGCAAGATGAAAAACATACTGACCAATAGAAAGATATCAATTGAAACGAGAAAAAGAGTCTTGAAGTGCTAAATAGGACCTATACTTTTGTATGGATGTGTACCGTGGACAATTCATTCATTCATTCAGTAGCATGTCCTTTACAGAACCTCGCTCCCATAACAACCCTCCGGAAAACTTCTCGATCACAAGCAAGATGTCCCGCGTCTGATACACCCATCTGGAGATCATCCGCCACATCCTGCACCCATCTTCTCTTTGGCCTTCCTCTTCCTCTCTTCCCAGGCATATACCCTTCCATTATTGTTCTCTCCAAACTGTCGTGACGTTTCAAGTGACCAAAATACTTCAATTTTCTTTGTTTTATCGTCTTTAATAGCCATCCCTCCTCAATATTCAACTCTTGAAGTATGGATGCATTTGTTCTTTTCTTTACCCAAGATATTCTTAGAACTCGTCTATAACATTTATATTCAAAGGCATGTATGCGCTGTTCAGCTTGTTTAGTAAGTGTCCATGTCTCACAGGCGTATGTTGCAATGGGAAAGATGCATGCTCTTAAAAATCTAATTTTTGTAGTTCTGTCTGTCCCACACCATAATTTATTCATCTGTTTTAGTCTTTGAAGAGCAATGGATAGTCGCCGTTTTATTTCTTTCATTGTGTCACCATTATTCGTAATCAATGACCCAAGATATTCAAAATTTTCCACCACCTCCAATTTTCTCCCATTAATGTATATTTCTTCCTCCATAGTAGTTTTATCTGTATGCATTATCTTAGTTTTTGCTATGTTAAGATATAAGTTGTGATTTTCACTATTCAATTGTGTTGAGGCTATTAGGTTTTCTATGCCATTCTGTGTTGTGGATAGTAATACTGTATCATCAGCATATCGAATCTCTGGTATGTCATGACCGCCGATATTTAGGGCATCATATGGCTCCCTGTTTATATCATCTCTTACATTTCTCATTATATTTTCGGCATACAGGTTAAACAAATAGGGTGACAGCACGCAGCCCTGACGGACTCCTTGCTTGATGTCAAACCAATCTGATGTCTCGCCATCTATTCTAACTGCTGCTTGTTGGTCTAGATATAGCATTTTTATGAGATGCACTACATGTGAAGGAAAGCCCATATTACTCATGATTTCCCAAAGTTTCTGATGCTGTACACAGTCAAATGCCTTTGAATAATCCACAAAACATGAGAATAGGTTTACATTAAATTCTCTGCACTTCTCTATTATTAAACGCATGTTGAATATGTGATCTCTTGTTCCTCTTCCTTGTCTAAATCCAGCTTGAACTACGTTAATCTCTTCTTCCATTTTCTTACTAAGTCGTCGCATTATGACTTTTAGTAGAATTTTACTTGCATGACTTATCAGGGCAACAGTTCTATAGTTGGTGCATAATTTCAGGTTGCCCTTTTTTGGTATTGGAATGAAGATAGTTCTCTTCCAATCTTTTGGCCATATACCATATTTCCAAATCTTTGTACATAATGCATGATATATGTGTATGCTTTCTTCTCCTCCTGCTTTAATTAGTTCAGCTGGTATCTCATCACATCCAGGTGATTTACCATTCTTCAGGTTCCTTATAGCCCAAGCAATTTCATCTAATGAGGGTTCAGGTTCTGTCTCTGCTGTCATTGGCTCATGTATCTCATTCATATCCTCACTGTCACTCATATCATACATTCCACTGCAGTACTCCTGCCATCTTTCTAGAATTTGTCTAGATTCTGTTAAGGTATTTCCCATCTTGTCACAGATAACATTCAATTGAGGTTGAACATTTCTTGTCAATAACTTCATTTCCTTGAACATTTCATAATCTCTTCCAGCCTCATGATATTGCTCTATTCTGGTACAGCTATCTTGTATATATTGATTTGTGTCCTTTCTTGTGTTCTTTCTTATTTCTCGAGTTAAAGATTTATACTTCATCCTACTATCGGATTCATCTCCTTTCTGTTTCAGCTCCCTTCGTTGTTTTATTAATTCTAACGTGTCTGATGTAATCCATGGCTTACGGTGCGTTTTCTTGGTCGGAATGAAATCTTTGGCTGCAGTTATCAAGATATCTCTAGCTTGTACTGCCAGTTCATCAGGTGTCATTTCTTCTTGTACAGACATCAAGACCCCAAAGCGATTCCTAACTTCTATGTTGTATGCGTCCGGTATTTGTGTGAGATCAAAACGAAGTGGCCTTGGTCCTCGGGTAAGCTTTTTGAGTTTTAATTTCAGATCTGCTTCTAATAACTGATGATCTGTATCACAGTCTGCACTTCGTAGGGTTTTTGCAGATGTTATGCTTGATCTCCATCTTCTTTGTATTAAAATATAATCTATCTGATTTTTGGTAAAACTGTCTGGAGACTACCGTGGACAATAAGCAGTCAAATTGAAAAACAGCTGATGGCTGTGGAAATGTGGTTTCTGAGGAAAATGCAAAGAATATCATGGACAGACTGAAAAACCAATGAATAAGTCCTTTCAGAAACAAATGAAGATTGTAAACTTATTAGAGACATTAGACGTAGACAGTCAAAATCTTTGGGCATGTTATGAGACGAAATGACTTGGAGAACTTGCCGACGACTGGCAAGATCGAATGGGAAGAGACCAAGGGGATGACCGAGAAGTAAATACCTGGATAGCTTGGCCAAGTGGTATGGTCTAGACAGGAACACGGAGCTGATCCACGACTCTGGTAATCGAGTGAGATGGCAAAACATGGCAGCCCACGCCTATCGGCATGGCACATGATGGATGGTTGGATAAAGTTGGTTTTTCTTTTTCGTTTAATTACACCAGTTTCTTTAATTAACATGCTAATCACGTTGCACACCAGAACATAAACTCAACGTTACATACGAACTGATTATGTGAGCATGGTCCAGACAGTTGAGTAAGGCTGTGCACACCGGAATTGGAATGATTTCTTGTCATCATCATTGTGACGAGACGACTTCGGTCAGCATCAAAATGACACAAGTTTGAAAGGAATTAAAGAGCCCACAATAATTTTTCTATCATTCTCTAAAAGAATAAACGTCCCCCAGAAAAGGATAAAAACGCAAGAGACAAATACAGAGTCACTTAGAGCCCGCACTATCATTTTTACTACATTGGTAGATCAAAGCAACGTCTGGTCTCTACATCTAAGAGATTTTCCCTTTGATGTTCTGATCAACCAGACATCGCGGAGCCAGTCAGTGGAGATTGACGTGTTAGTTTACAATCCTGCGGTTGGAATAGGGACAGACACTTAACACCTTACGTTTAACAGGACCTAACGTGTGAACCAGCCACGGCAGAATTGGAGATAAGAGTCAGACTTTGCGGAGACAGAAAACGTTTGTAGTTGCCGCAAAACAGACGGGTGATCCTAAACAGCAAGATAAGGCAGGCCTTACACCTCATTGCAACCCAGGAGATAAAGCTTGTGAATTCCCGGGAAAGTGAGGAGGCACTAGCAGATTGGAATGTAGTTATGACGCAACGTCTACTGCATCAGCGCCAAGGCATGTTTCATTGTTTCAGGCCGTGGCGGGGCATCGGTCAATTTGATTGGCAGAGATAACTACAGTCCATGGGGGAAATAGGTGGAGTTAATGAATATCGGACATATTAATTAGCCCACCTGGAAACTAGCCAGGAACGAAGAGAATAAAACTATGAGCAGGGACAACA
This sequence comes from Cepaea hortensis, assembly GCA_963921405.1. Lineage (NCBI taxonomy): Eukaryota > Metazoa > Mollusca > Gastropoda > Stylommatophora > Helicidae > Cepaea > Cepaea hortensis. Next base: position 129,055,459 of record OY992880.1, on the reverse strand, counting down.
ATCTTCAGACGCAAACTCACGTATAGCAAAAGGATACCTACTGGAGAAATACTATCATTTCGTTCTGTTTGACTTCTGTACGAAGTTTTATTATGGAATTTCCAAAACTATAAAGCTCTGGTAATACCATTATTCTGATTAGTGTGTCTGCTAGTCTGAAGGCTTGTGTAATTTCCTGTTTTTACATATTCTCCCAAACTTTACACTGGTGGATTTTCTTTGTACTTAATGTTCCAGTTCTAGCTTTACGATTTCACTGAGAACTAGTTTCTTCTTTCATTCACTACTTGGTTGTCTGATTTGTTGTATGTGATAATTTGCATAAATCCATTATCCAAGCTACATGAGCGTGTGGCTTATGCATGTACATGAAATACATTTAGATTTATCCTGTATGATGTTAAACATTGGGTAGACTGACTACTTAGGAGAAATTCCTGAGAGCTACCAGTCTCTTGATAGCGTCCAATTAACATTGATTATTTGGACCAACACTTTGAGTGCCTACCAAGATTGGGGTGAACCCACTTGGGAGAAATATCACTAGTTAACCTTGTCTGCATGATGTCTGCATGAGGACAGACATGACTTAGGACATTCAATATTCTAGACAGATTCAGGGTAGGCATTTTAATGTTCGACAGGGTCTGTGCGACCAGTCCTTCTGACAAGACAGTATGAATGGATTAGAAAGGGAGAGAGTAAGTGAGGTGAACTTATAAGGGAAACTTATAAGGGAAACACTCCATTATATGTATGGAGGTGATTGTGTATGTTTTCAGCTATAGATGTTCTACATGGTTTTATGGATATATACATATACATTTATTTAGAACTGATATATATTTATGTAACATGCCATCATATATCATCATACCATCATATATTATGACTTGAATGTATGTTTATAGGAATGTATAGACATATGTGTTTGAGATGTGTAGACGTAGATACTACCCATCTCCGTTCGTTTCATTCCAGATCTTTTAGGAGCAATGGACAGTCAACTCATATCAGGAAGTGACTGAGCCTAATGAAGGGACCAATTTGGACTCCTTCAATCTGACAGTGAACTGCGTCTCACTAGGGGAAGCATGAATTATGTGTTCTCTTAAGTTACATATACCATATTATAATCATCATCATCATCATATGAACATCAAGACTAGAAATAATAAACACAGTTGTATTTTAAAACTCAATTTGTCCGTATAAATTCTAAATGTTTATAAATGTTTGTGTAGCTTAAATAATCTAGTGCACACATTATTATATCATTTAGTGGGGGTTCGAACACATTGTCCAGAAGTAGGAATTTATGTCAGGGAGGTACCTTGCCTGTGCAGTCATGAGTAACCAGATTACGTTGCATAACTTATCTCCTCCTTTCTCACTTCTGGTGATACCAAGTACAGCCAAATCTATATAGATATATTCTATCTCAACGAGCCACTTCTTGGCTGTTTTCTTAAGTATCCGGGACGGTGTCTTAAATCAGCATAAAAGACACTAGTTCCATGTTTTCTATCTGGGATCTGGGGTGGTAATTAGTCCCAACTGACAGAGGTAAGGGATCTCAAACTACACCCAGAACTAAACCCCAGTAGGAGAAAACGAATTTGGCTGAGTGGTTGCCCATCTGGGATCTAACCCCAGCCAGTTGGTGACAATCATGTTGAAAATTAGTTGTATATCCTTTATATGGCGTCGCAATGAAACTCAGTCTGTTTGTTTTTTGTTTTTTGTTTTTTTTGTTTTTTTTTTTTTTTGTTTTTTTTTTGTAATTTACTACACAAATTTAATTGTTAGTAGTTTACCATTGCTTACTGAACGACCGAAGCTCAGACCATTGTTACAAATCAACACAAATGATCTGCTACCAAATTGCCTGCAGCTGATTTCGAACGAGGTATGCTGGCGTGCGATTCCTATTCGTTTCACCTTGGCCACAGTCACCGGTACAGCATCGTGTAGCAGGTTCTTTGCAGAAAGTCGCCCTCGTCACAGCGCCGAAGCCTCTCGATCAATTAGCACGTCTCCCGCCTCATGCACCCTCGTGCACCTGCATGCACCCTCATGCACCCTCGTGCACCTGTATGCACCCTCATGCACCCTCGTTCACCTGTATGCACCCTCATGTACACTCATGCATCCTCACGCACCGTCATACCCAAGGTCCCTACAGTGTTCTATGTTCATCTGTGTGCTGGCCGAACCCTGCCTGACCTGTCAAACACCAAACCTTTCATCTTTCTTCTTTCCAAGCCTCTGTGACTGTTATATGGTGTCACAGTCCTAGATCTCTAGGGGATTGAAACTCGGGCTCATACAGGCAACAAACTCCGTTCAGATACAATCGAGCATCATTTATTTACAGTTATATTACAGAACGCTGGCGAAGTGAGTTTTCACAAGCCAGCATTTAACAAGTTGCGTATCACAGGAGTGTACAATGAACATGATTATCACAACAACTCTAGCAGCTATCTAACATATAATAATGTATGTATAAGACCCCTAAAACACTTGGGTCTGAAACTATCAAGTCCCCTTAAGGTAAGCCCTGTTGCTTCCTCGATGTCCAGTCCGTGTCTGTCCTTCCACACGTGTCGCAATCCGACACGGGTGGTAACTCGAGTTTCTCGTGGACCCCGCAATCGGCGGGCCTCATCAGTGTCCACGTGGCTGTGGACCCACTGACCGTTCCTTCGAGAAGGCTCTAGATTATTCGAGCCTTCGAGTGACTCGGTTCTTTCCCTTTAGCTGGATTTATATCCCTTCGCCAGTATCTCGTTCTTTTAGGTTGGTACCGCCCTTTAGGTGAGTCTGTGACAGGAGTCCCCCTCCTCCCCCCCCCTGCTTTGATGGGTTATTCTATGGTAATTAGTTCTGTACTAATTCTGTCACAGTATCACATAAAGTCGGTGTTTGTAGTTTGGTGGATAGTAACTTGGCAACTTACATATCTGCATCGCCAACTCATGTATTCTCCCATACACCACTTTAAGATCATTGCTGAAGAGGTTTCTCTCTTCTATGTTCTTAAACATGCTTATCTGACCGAAGTACCGTGACGTTTCCTAGTTGTTTTTACAACCGTGCCCTTCTCAAGTATCCATATGATACCAAGATATTAAAACTCTGTGTAAGAGAGTTCTAACAAGACAAATGTCTTGGCCATTTAAGTACACCTGCAAATCTCGTCTTGTGTGTGTATTTCAATACATTTTTACTTCCGTATGTTATATACTGCTGAATATGTAGTTATGCTGTTGTTTTATCACATCTGACTACGTGTTACTGTTGGCTTGTTTGTGTATTGAATGATATGTTGCTGTTTCTAATAAAGTGACTGTATTTTAATTGTTAGTGTTTAGTTTTGAGTTTGTATAAAGTGTGTGCTCACTGTGTGGTTTCTCCAAGCGTCACGAGTTGGGATATCCTTTGTCATGAATTACCCCAATGTGTGTAATGCATGATCGGAGCATCTTCTTCTTCTTCTTTCGTTCGCCTAAATTATGTTTATAACTGTAATGTTGTCTCTTGTATGAATCTAACAGTCTTTTTTAGTTCATTCAGCGGTCCATAGAGTTTATCTTCCACTGTTGTCTCTCTAGGCCAGAAGGTTCGCCTGGATATGTTGTAGTTTGGGCAATCCTGGAGTATGTGCTCTGCTGTCTGCGACGCCAAACCACATGTGCACATGTGCTGAGTCACCAATCTTGAATTTTGTATACATGTGGTTGCGTAATCTATTGTGTCCTGTTCTGAGGCGCAGAAGAATCCAAGCAGTGGCGCTTAGATGTAATGTATTAAACATGTATCAACAATTTAGACAGGTAATACATTTTTACATGAAGACGCAGACAAATTAAAATAAATACGTTTTGCGTACAATTTGTCCGCTCAGTATATCGCTCTCTCATTTAATTCATTCACTCTCTCATTCATTCGTCTTTCATACACAATAGTATTTGGTTAAAATATATAGATAAAGTTGAGGTAAGTGTTATTGCCCTTCGAAAAATGGATTAGGCGATATGTTCCCTTTAAGGTAACAAGTAATTTTTTTACGTGTAATCAAAAAATGGTTTATAATTTAAATAGCAAAAAATTGTATAGGAAAAATATTTCACCTATGAGTGGAAATACTTGTAATATTATGGTAGAAAATCTACAAGTTATAGGTTGACATATTTTATATACATAATAATTAAATACAAGTGTAATACATATTACCTAATAGTAACTTAATTAACTAACTAACTAACTCCAGCGACGATGTGTGTTGTCCTCCTGTTGTCCGTGTGTCCTGTCATCAATGTTAATAGTTAATATAGCTCTCCATTGCATGTTGTATTCGACGTAGTTCTATTCCGGCTGTTTGCGAAGTTTCTTAGCAATAGCGAGTATGCAGTGTTCTTAATCTTTACAGATGACTGTCAGTTCGCTGGTTGAAATCATTTCACAGATATTATATATATCGCTCGGATTGTTTTTAACACCTTGGCAATTGGTAAAATAGTGTTCTCAAAGTGTCATGTTCGTGGGTGTTATACGTCACGTATTCACTTGGGCGTTGTTACTTCTGAATGAAAGTTCTTTAGTAGGTGTAGAGGTACACTGTTCTATGCAACAGACTAAAATATCACAGCTGCTTATATGGCGAATAGTTAATGTGCCTAATGTTCGTCTGCTGGTGCATTAGTTTGCCGTGATAAAAAGTCAGCAATAATGTTATCAGTGCCCTTGATATGGCGGATTTCGAAGTCGAAATCCTGGAGAAGAAGACACCATCTTTCCAAACGATGGTTCTTTGGAACACCTTGCTTAAGTACCAGCAGTGGCGAAATATCAGTTAAAACAACAAAATGCGAACCTAAGAGGAACTTAGATAATCGACGCGTACAAAAAAGTAGACTTAGTGCCTCCAATTCAACTGTGGCATAATGAATCTCTGCCTTTTTTAGCTTGCGGCTGACGTAGAGTATCGGATGTCTCGTGCCTTGATATCCTTGTGCCTTGATATTCAAAAAAAATTAGTAACTGTCATTGTAATTGTCACAGTCATGTCAAATATTGTAAACATTATCATCAGTTCAAATATTTTTGTAGAGGGACTATAATCGCTCATTCACAGATAGCTGCAAAGTTTTTAACTTTGTTATGTATTAAAGCTGACATATATTTTTTTTACTTGGCACAACCAACAGCTGTTTGAAAAGTAAAGCTTGTGTATGCCAAAACCGGCGCTTGCCCCCAAATAGCCTGTCACAGTCCTAGATCTCTAGGGGATTGAAACTCGGGCTCATACAGGCAACAAACTCCGTTCAGATACAATCGAGCATCATTTATTTACAGTTATATTACAGAACGCACGCTGGCGAAGTGAGTTTTCACAAGCCAGCATTTAACAAGTTGCGTATCACAGGAGTGTACAATGAACATGATTATCACAACAACTCTAGCAGCTATCTAACATATAATAATGTATGTATAAGACCCCTAAAACACTTGGGTCTGAAACTATCAAGTCCCCTTAAGGTAAGCCCTGTTACTTCCTCGATGTCCAGTCCGTGTCTGTCCTTCCACACGTGTCGCAATCCGACACGGGTGGTAACTCTCTCTGAGTTTCTCGTGGACCCCGCAATCGGCGGGCCCCATCAGTGTCCACGTGGCTGTGGACCCACTGACCGTTCCTTGGAGAAGGCTCTAGATTATTCGAGCCTTCGAGTGACTCGGTTCTTTCCCTTTAGCTGGATTTATATCCCTTCGCCAGTGTCTCGTTCTTTTAGGTTGGTACCGCCCTTTAGGTGAGTCTGTGACATATGGTAAAAATATGTTAGTTTCTACGACAGGATAGTGTTTATGAGCCTCCTGCTGCTGCTGCTGCTGCTGCTGCTGCTGCTGCTGCTGTTGTTGTTGTTGTTGTTGTTGTTGTTGTTGTTGTTGTTGTTGTTGTTGTTGTTGTTGTTGTTGTTGTTGTTGTTGTTGTTGTTGTTGTTGTTGTTGTTGTCGTCGTCGTTGTTGTTGTTGTTGTTGTTGTTGTTTAGTTATTGAAGAATTTCATTATTTTGTTTCTTATGTTTGGTCCACAATATTCTAATATTGTTTTTATGATACTTGAGCTCAAAAGCCCACATTGTCTCCTTTAGGACTGCTAAAAGGTCCATGACTCACATCCATATGAAGCAGCGTGGAATTCGCCTGCTACAATAAGAACCAAGAGGGTTTGAACTAGTTAGTTAGTTAGTTAGTTAGTTAGTTAGTTAGTTAGTTAGTTAGTTAGTTAGTTAGTTAGTTAGTTGGTTGGTTGGTTGGTTGGTTGGTTGGTTGGTTGGTTGGTTGGTTGGTTGGTTGGTTGGTTGGTTGGTTGGTTGGTTGGTTGGTTGGTTGGTTGGTTGGTTGGTTAGTTAGTTAGTTAGTTAGTTAGTTAGTCAGTCGAGGTTCCAACTTCACGGCAACGGGTCGTCCCCATTATACTCCATTCCTGTGCCAGTGAATATCACACAAAATGCTCCCCACTGTCCAATATGAAAAGTGGAATAGACAGGAGTCTCGGCAATCCAACAGCCCGCACAGATATACTGTGCATAATGCCGCCGCCATAATGCTAACACAAAAGTCATCCATGAAAACCACAGTTCATCGTCGATGGACTCGGCAGTCACCAGAAAGACCTCATTGATCCGGGTTTTCTCACATGGCTCGGTCTTTCTCCGCAGGGCGACCCCCTGAAAGTGTCGCACAAAGCACGAACTTCGCAGCTTCAGCGCCGACTCCCAGGAGTCTCCTGAAAAATTCACTCGTGAACCGAAAAGGCAAATCAGTCAATTCAGCAACAGCCGGTAGCCTTTATTCGAACATGCAGGTCAGTACAGAACAGATGTAAAACCATTCCATGCGAATTTCACAGCTCACAGTGTCACCCACGCACTCACTCGGTAGCAGGGCGACGGAACCATGTACAACAAGTCCAACATGAGGAAAATGCGATTGCAAACCGTAGCTACAAGCGTAAACACGCCACAGGCCTTAACGGTTCAATGCCTAGCCGCCATGTTGGGGACGGGAAGTTTAAGAGGGTTTGAACGGAGGGAGTCTTAGTCTTGAACCTGGAAATTTGTCGCCACGTACAGGTGCGAGAAGAGAGTGAAACAAGAGACCAGGGACACCTGGAATAAGGTGCGAAACCATGATGAAATGGTCTTTCAAAGACTGACTATGACCTAGTTAGTGACCTATTGTTGAAGGGATTATTCTGGCATGTTCCAGAATTATCGCCCAAGGCCACCAATAATGGTATATATAGGGGAAGGGGAAGGGGGTGGGGATTCAGTATATGTCCGTTTTACCTCGAGACTGTGAGAATGTTAAAATTCAAACCCAGTCGTCTATATATTTGTTGATAGAAGAACCCTTGACGATATGCCACGGTTACTCTGGATATTTAGTTGTACGTTACCATTTGTAGAAGTATAACTTCTGTTAGTTGGTTGTTACTTTCGCTTATACTATAACTTGTTAACCTGGTTAGTTGGTTGTTACCCATCTCTGGAGTATATTAACTTGTCAAGCTGGTAATTAATTGTTACTTTTCAGGTGTATGATAACTTTTCTAACTGTTAGCTGGTTGTTGCATTTGGAAGTATAACAATCTATTTACTTGTTAGTAATTCGGAATCTATCTAGTGGGTTGTTGTTTACTGTTGTAATAGCTGCTTAGCAAAACACGATCCTAATTGTATAGTAATCCGATACACATAGAATCATGCAACCATTGCTGTTGATCTATGAAAACCGTTGAAGTTGATCGATTACTGTTGTATCAAGTGTTGCATTGCTTTCATTGTGGTGCATTCATTGTACAAGATGTTATGTCAATTTTATAGATGGATAGAATTTTTATATATGTAGATTTTATATATCACAATAAAGTTATATAGATGTTTTCATTTTATTTGTTTGGCTATTTGCTGTGCATTGTGATCAAGTTCGTGCCTCATTTGTGATTATTGTTGTTTATGTCGAATTGCTATCACATAACTCTGTTTTAGGTTCAGGATTTCATTTCTTAGATCTCTGCTCAAGAACCTACTCAGTTGTATTTCTTTTATCGACTATCCTGGTTTGGTTGCACAAGGAGAACGAGTCCCCTTTTTTTCACTCTCCGTCACGATATCTCTTCATCTCAATACAATCCACTTTATTATTCTTCTATCGTTACTCTGGTCTTTATATCTCCTGTTTCAATTTCCACAGCTTTACATATGTTTCTATAGAAATGATGCATGTCATCAAAAATTGCTGGTGGTGTGTCATTGGTTCATTACACTGCGTAATCTGAAGGAAAACAAATGCTGGTGTTGTGGTGCTTGTGTGGTGAATATCTGACCCGACCATTCATTGTTCCGAATCTAAGGACTTCATCCTTCTGGTCTCCGAATGAGCAGCATGTGACAAACGGATGGCTCAATATACGAAGTGAGGCTAAGCAGTCTTTTGATGGCGTCGCTATTCCATTAGGTGTGCCCGGTACCAGAGTTCCATGTTTCACTCTTATGGAGTGCACTTATGGAAACCTTCTTGCATGGTAAGGAATGCCCTTGGTCAGATTCTTCCTTCCCTTGAGGGCCGACTGGCATGTGTGCGGCTGATCTCAACGGGCCATTTTGTATTGTGAACTGGACGTTCATAAATCTGGCGGACGGGTCCGTTTCTGAACTAGCTGGTTTTGCCTTATGCAGAAATGTGTTTGCAACACTCCAGCTAGCAAATGCCATACTGCAGATTTTCTAGTAACTGCCTCTTCCATAATTCGACTGTACTGTATGCATGCGCGTGCTGTTGGTTTGTCAGGACTGCTGTCTGTTCCACTTTTCACACAGAACAGTGAGGAGCATTTGTGAGATATTCACTGGCACAGGAACGGAACATTATGGGGTGACCCTTTTGGTGTGAAGTTGGAACCGCGACTAACGACTAACTAAGTATCTACCTGTCTGTACAGAAAATATCGTTACGTCTCAGTGCGAAATTTGGCTATGCCTAAATGTGAACTATTTACCTGTCTAGATAGGAAATATCATAATGTGTAATGCGAAATATGAACATTTCTATCTGTCTAGAAGAGAAATGTTAACATATCTAAATGAGAAGTAACTACCTGTCTAGACGGGGATAATAAACATGTCTAAATGCGAAGTATCTACCTGTCTAAACAGGAAATATCAATATTCTAAATACGAAGTACCCATCTGTCTAAACTGGAAGTATAAATATTCAAAGCATAAAGTATCAACTTGATGAGAAACGGAAGTATCTACCTATATAGGGGGTGCATATCTACCTGTCTAGATGGAAGGCAGCGATCTCGGCGTTGTGACGATCAGATTCACTATAGTACAACAGTTCTGGGTGAGTATCGTAATCTCTGCTGAATCTGGCGCCAGACACAACAAATGTAAACAATATATACATACTTTAAATGCCATAAATAGATGTGTAAAGAGACGGACAAACAGATAGACAGATACAGTAAACAGGGAAACAAAGAAGGAATAAAATCAATGAAGCAGGTAAAGACAGACAGACAGACAGACAGACAGACAGACAGACAGACAGACAGGCAGGCAGGCAGGCAGGCAGGCAATCAGGCAGGCAGACGGACAGGCAGGCAATCAGGCAGGCAGACAGACAGACAGACAGACAGACAGACAGACAGACAGACAGACACGAATAAACAAGCAAACAAACAAAGATGCCAATAACAAAAGTTCTTCTTCTTCGTCGTCCCTCTTCTTCTCTTCCCCTTCTTACTCTCATTCTTATACTTATTTTTCTTCTTTTTCTGCTCCTTCTTCTTCGTACACCTTCAGAAGGCAGTATAAACAAACATAAAGAAAGCTGCATCTATTGGAGCTTTTTGACATCTTCGATCTTCATATCGAGCAGTTGTAGGGCATACTATGTTTAACGAAGAAACGTGGGGAGTCTTCTTGGTCCTATTTTAGCTGATATCTTCATGGCACATTTAGAAGAAAACAGATCCTCAGGAATTAAAAACTGGGTCCTCTACCGTCGTTATGTGGACGATATATTAATTATCACCACAGACGAGCTACAGGCTACATCGTTCCATGCCATAATAAACATGACGCATAAAAACATCTCTCTATCTATGGAACACGAACAGAACGAAGCGTTGCCATTCCTAGATATTCTAATGAGACGTAGAGCTGACGTCACAATTCAAAATCGCTGTACCGCAGATAAACATGAAATGGACAATATTTACATTTTCAGAGTTTCGCACCCGTCCAGTAAATACGGGGCTTAGTATGGACCCTGTTTGACCGTGTTAGGAAGATATGCACCCAAGACACACTGACAGAGGAAATTGAAACTCTGAAGGATGTCTGACACTTGAATGGGTACTCCACAGTATTTATAAAGCGCCACTGCCAACAGCCAAAACCAAAACCTGACAAAACTACAATCCCTAAACTCAAGGTATGTTTCCAGCTAAACTTTCGAGGTGATGGCGTAATGCAAAGTCTATAAGACCGGCTCATTACAGCAGTCGGCCGAACATTCTGTGCTGCAAATCCAGTTATTAGGTACAGAACCACACCTATTCCCACCCCAGCAGTAAAAGAATCTGGTCTCTGCATGCCAAATAAAATTGCATTTACCAACTCACATGTAGGTGCCAGTCTACCAACATCGGCAGAACAGAGCGGCAGTTAAACAATTTTTTTTTTTTAAATTAGCATATCATTTACAGGACATTGCTGTCAACAGCAGTATCTTTCAGCTGTCTGCTGATTTCTTGGCAAGATTATGCTCAGTAGTTTGCCATTAATTTCTGAGCGGCCGGCTCAGTTATCCCGCAAGTCACCAGCGGGGGTAGAACCGCTCCCAGTTCTCGCCCGCTACGAGACTTTGCATGATAAACGGGATTACGGAGAAAGTATTGTAACCCCTCGGCCAGAGAGACCGGCAGTTAAACAATAGGGTGATTTAAAATTACCGTGATAGACATTTGATATTAATGTGCGAACATGTGTATATTTCAGCTCTAAGGATTTATCTAGTTATTTTACTTTAGATTGTGTGAATTCTGCAGTATGTAACTGACGAGATACAGTGAAATATGCCAGACAATACATCGTGCCATCTATTGTTTGTGTCTTCGTTATTCATAATATGTTTCTCTGTTCTGGATATGATGGACACTTCTGCAGCAAATGTGTAGCTGCAATTTTACCAGTTGCAGATGTGTATTCATCAGTATCTCCTAGCTATAGTGTGTTCAGTGAGTCGAATTTGCAGCCCGTTGTATCCTGTCTACTAAATAAAGTGCCATCATCATCACCATCATTGTCTGTCAGGTCTTAGTCAGATATGACTGAGCTACTGTATAACAGTAGACGGTACTACCTGCTTTCTGTTAGCGCCAAACGTTGGGCGGCGCTTACCAAACCCGACAACCCACATTGTGCCAACAGCTTTGGGTGGAGGAGCGCAATTGGGAGGGTACAAGCCTTACCTTGATGCGAGGAAATGCAACCTAAAGACAAAATGTCATGGCAGGGCAGATCAGGCCCTAAGCCTTGGTTGGCGGCTGGTCTAGGATCGAAGCTCCGACAGGCGGACAGTTAGAGCATTGCTTTGCTGATCCGGCAGCTTCTGCAGCTTGTCTTGTTCCAGGTGTAAAGGTGTTACCTTTCCTCTGGAGTGAACTAGGCAGGCCGAGAGAGGGATCATGCTGCATGGGCAACATATGATCTCTATATTTTATCCCAGGCTTTGTGCTATGGAGAGGCAATAACTCAATCCCTGATATTAACCGGTCTGGGAATCAAAGCGAGAGGCAATTGCTACGGGTTATAAGTCCCTGTCAGTTGGCGTAGACATGGGGCGCCACGCGTTGCCTCTGACGATGGGAGACACATACAGGTGTCACTGGTCAGCTACCGCCCGCCTCAAGCTGGGCAGCCGCCGGTCAATTGGGTGCTGATCCGCCACAGCCTGCCTACTTCAATGGGTGCTTGGGACTAGGACAAAATCTGATCGCAGGCTGTAAAACCAATGCACCAGATACTAATCAAAAAGAAAAATAGAAACCTCAAGCTACGGCTTTCAACCTGTAACGTGAGAACCATGTGTCCAGGATTTTCCACTGACTTGACCAATATTAACGATGTGAGAAAAACGGCTGTGATTGATTCCGAACTCAGTCGTCTTAACATTGATATTGCTGGCCTGCAGGAGACTCGCCTCGCTGAGTAAGGGTCACTCAGGGAAAACAATTACACCTTTTTTTTGGAAGGGTAGAGGACAGGCAGAAAAAAGGCAACACGGTGTGGGCTTTGCAGTGCAGAATTCGCTACTGGGAATGGTTGAAATTCCAGAAGGAGGAAATGAAAGACTATTATCCCTGCGCTTGGAAACCTCTTGTGGTTTTGCCATGATTATTACTGCATATGCACCTACACTCGATTCCACTGATGATGTGAAGGATTCGTTCTATGAGGAGTTAGACTCCGTGATCAAGGCAGTTCCAAAATCTGACTACATTTATATGCTCGTTGATTTCAATGCTCGTGTGGGCAAGGACTCAAGTTAATGGCCAGTGTGCCTTGGAAAATACAACATCGGTTGCATGAATGAAAATGGGCAAAGGCTGCTGGAGCATTGCACCAGAAATGACCTATGTATTACAAACTCCTTTTTTTTTTTAACAAAAGAGCTGCATAAGGTCACATGGAAACACCCAAGATCCGGCCATTGGCACCAGCTGGATTTCATCATCACACGGAGACAACATCTGAACCATATATCATTGACTCGAAGTTACCACAGCGCTGACTGTGATACGGATCACTCTTTGATTGTTGCAAGGGTTAGACTGAGACCAAAGAGAATCTGCACAGCTAAACACAAATATAGCCCCAGGATTAATATTATTAACACTCACGATCCTGAAAAGTGCTTTCAGTTTCAACAGCAACTTGAAGACGCTTTCACTGATACACGAGAAAATTGTACAGTTAATGAAAAGTGGGGTAACTTAAGAAAACTCTTTATAAACTGCTGTAGGGGTTTACGGCACTGTGGATCATAAGAGGCAGGACTGGTTTGCGGCAAACAGCCAGACTCTGCAGCCCTTGATTGATAAGAAGAAGATAGCTCTCTTAAGAAACCAGGAAAGGCCAACATGTAACACTCTGAGTGAGCTAAAGCAAGCTAGGAAGGATGTGCAAAAGGCTGCCAGGCAGTGTGCAAATGATTATTGGATCAAGTTGTGTGAGTCCATTCAAATCGCAAGTGATAAGGGAAACATCAGCAGCATGTATGAAGGAATAAAGAAAGCCTGTGGTCCAGTGATCAAAAGAAGTGCACCATTAAAAACCTTGACTGGAGAAATCATAATTGATAAGCAACAGCAGATGGACAGATGGGTAGAGCACTATTTGGAGTTTTACTCAAGTGAGACCAAACTAGCAGATGATGCCCTCAACGCCATAGAGGTTCTACCAACTCTTGACCACCTGGACACACTTCCCACCATAACAAAAGATAAGTGTGCTATAAATGAACTTGCATCTGGCAAGGCTCCAGGTATGGATGGGATTCCAATAGAGGTTATCAGGAGTGGGCAAGACACACTCACTCTACAGATCCACCAGCTAATAGAGCTATGATGGCGAGAAGGACAAGTCCCACAGGATTTCAAAGATTCAAGCATCATAACACTGTACAAGAACAAGGGCGATCGGAGCGACTACAACATCGATACGGGTATCTCTCTTCTGTGCATTGTTGGACAAGTATTTGCCAGAATTGTTCTGCGCAGGCTTCAAGTCCTAGGAGATCAAGTCTACCCCGAATCACAGTGTGGCTTTCGACAGAACCGGTCTACCATTGATATGATATTCTCATTGCGGCAAATGCAAGAAAGATGCCGCGAACAGAATCAACCACTGTTTATTGCCTTCATCGACCTCACAAAGGCATTTGATTTCGTCAGTCGTGAGGGTCTATTCAAGGCACTAAAGAAGATTGGCTGTCCACCAACTCTTTTGTCCATTGTGGAATCGTTCCACACAGACATGAAGGGTATAATCAAGTTTGATGGTGCAACTTCTGAAGAGTTTGAAATCAAGAGTGGAGTTAAGCAAGGTTGTGTACTAGCTCCCACCCTCTTTGGAATATACTTTTTACTTCTACTGAATTATGCCTTTCGTGATCAGGATGGTGGTATATACATTCATTCACGCTCAGATGGCGGCCTCTACAATGCTCAGAGATTGAAGGCCAAGACCAAAATTAGGAGGGTACTGATCAGAGAGTTGCTTTTTGCAGATGATGCTGCAGTTACGACCCACTCTGAGGAAGAATTGCAATGTCTACTATCTGCATTCTCCAATGCTTGTTCTGAATTTGGTTTAACAATTAACAAAAAGAAGACACAGATTATGTCACAAGGTGCACATGGGGTACCATCAATCTTTATTGACGACGCCGAACTAGAGATGGTAGACCATTTTACATATCTAGGATCAGTGGTAAATAGCAAATTATTCCTAGATCAGGAAATCAACATCCAGATTGGTAAGGCAGCAACAACAATGAACAGGTTAAGAAAAAGAGTCTGGGAGAACAGGAAGCTTACTGCCAAAAAAAAAAGTCCTTGTCTATGAAGCCTGTGTCCTTAGTACTCTTCTTTATGGCAGTGAAACCTGGACAACTTACTCACACCAAGAGAAATGTTTAAACAGCTTTCATATGCGGTGTCTGCGAAGAATTCTTAGTATTAAGTGGCAAGACAAAATCACAAATACTGAAGTATTGGAAAAATCAGGTTGTGTTGCGGTTTGTTCCATGCTCAGTCTTCGTAGACTTAGATGGATAGGACATCTTAGGAGGATGGATGATGGTAGAATACCAAAGGACATCTTTTTTGGTGAATTACAGATGGGTAAGAGATCTCAGGGTCGGCCTCTACTACGATACAAAGATGTTTGTAAGCTGGACATGATTATTATAGGCATTGATAATGTACAGTGGGAGCAAGTCGACGCTGAACGTGTTGCATGGAGGGCAAAGATCAGAAATGGAATAAAGACAAAGGAGGAAATTATTGCAGATAAGTCACACACCGAGCGTGTGAGACGTAAGATGGTGCATGATGGTGGAAATGACCACGTGTTCACATGCACTCACTGTGAACGAGCATTTACAGCGCGAATCGGCCTTATCAGTCACATTCGCTACCCCCATAGGTAAAAGTAATTATGCCATTTTAACGCAGAAACTATCGTCTGTCAAGACGGCAAGGTGCCAGTGATGAGTGGTCATCATCATCATCAAGTGGCATGCCAGCTGGCTTAAGTGTCTCTCTACATATTTCGGTCTATGGTGTTTTGAATCAACTCTGCTGCTGATATTCCCCCATGTCACCGCCTCAATCCATCCAGCATCATTTCTCTTGGTCGACCTCTTCCTCTCTTCCCCTTGATCTTTCCGGTCGTCACGGTGTTTTCCAATGCCTCTCTTCTCATCACATGACTAAAGAAAGCTTGTTGTCTCTTTCTTATTGCTGTATATAATTATATAGTTTCATTAACCTCTTTCATGCAATCGTCGTTGGTTACTCTGGCAGTCCAACCTTCCGTCTGATGCTATAAATTTCCCTAGGTATTTAAAATTATCCACTTGTTTAAGAATTTTCCCTTCTGTTTCCATTTCACATTTTCGTATCACATTTTCCTTTAATATCGCCATTGTTACAAGAAGAACATGATGAGATGAGATGAGATCACCATTGTTATTGTTTTGTTTTTTTTAATTTTTATATTCAAGGAGAGTCCTTTCTTTGCACTTTCTGTTACTACAATGACCAACAATTGTTATAGATCTTTTGCATTATCCGCCAAGTAAAGTGTATTGAAGATAAAATACGCTCTTTTTTTACAATCAATCAATCAATCATGTTAGTTAGTTAGTCGCAGTTCCAACTTCACAGCAATGGGTCGTCCCCATTATGCTCCGTTCCTGTGCCAGTAAATATCACACAAAACGCTCCCCACTGCCCAATGTGAAAAGTGGAAAAGACAGGAGTTTCGACAAACAACAGCCCGCACAAATACACTGTGCATAATGCCGCCGCCAGAATGTCAACACACCAGTCCCGCACGAAACACCCAGTTCATCTCTGATGGAATCGGCTGTCATTTTCCTATCTGAATGTTTCCTAGATGTTCACCCACACAGTCCACGAAAATACAGTTCATCGCTGATGGCAGTGGCAGTCAACCAGAAGCCCAGCAGCCACGCATTTCTGCACAAGGCAAAAACCGGTCAACTCTGGGACATAGCCACCTGCCATCACTCCGAACATGCAGTCACGTTCCAAAAAAAACCTCAGGAAGATTCAAAAGCATTTCACACGAATCTCACAGCTCACAGTGTCGCGCCACGCAATCACTCAGTAGCAGGGCGACGGAACCATTAAGCCTCCTTAGTCGCCTCTTACGACATGCGTGGTAGGCTACAGTGTTGCTATTCTTTGCTTTCCTTATGGGCCCCGGCAACACACGGGATTGTGCCATGCCGGAAAGCGTGGGCGGTCATGACTCGCCATTTCACTCGATCACCAGAGTCATGGATCAGCTCAGTGTTCCTGTCTCGTCCATGCCATGTGGCCAAGCCATACAGGTATTTTCCTCTCGGTCTTCCTCTTGGTCTGTTCCCTTTGATCTTGCCAGTTGTCACCAAGTTCTCCAATTCATTTCTTCTTATAACATGTCAAACAAATTTTGACTGTCTACGTCTAATTTCTCTAATAAATTTACGATTTCCATTTGTCTCCTGTAGTACTTGGTCATTGGTTTTTCTGTCTGTCCATGGTATTCTCTGCATTCTCCTTAGAAACCACATACTGCAGCTAACAGATGTTTTTTCAGCTTGACTGCTCATTGTCCATGTTTTTACACCATGAACCTTACTGAGTTTGTGGTACATTCCCAACATTTTGAGACCATGAACGCTAGAAAGGTCATGTGGTCAATCTCTCGCCTGTGGCCTTAACTTCCCATGGAATTTCTTGATACCCTATTTTCGGTTGCGTCAACATGGCAAATCAGGTGACTGGAAAATATCCCTGCCTGTAGTAAGTATTGCATATTAAATCAGTACTAATGATAGTATAGTTTTTGTTGTGTAATTACTTTCTTTGTTACGTATCAAAAGGAACTTGTCAAAAACACCTGGATGAAACGGTTACCGGCAATCTAATACTTATGGGTGGAACAGGGAGTTAATCAGTCTTCATAAATCCCTGTGTAATCGACAGGCTGTAAAACTCCAAGCTCGGTCATCTCAAACATCTGTTAAATTTCGGTCATACAATTTACAAAGTAAAGATGTTTCGTATATAGTTTTCGACGAATAATAAACAATTGATCCAATATACTGAAGGATGGGCAGTTAGGCGGCTCCAAACAATTTTGTGCGGGCAGAAATACTTTGTTTTAAATTTGCAATTACTGATTGGATAACAAATGCTCCACAGTCATACAATGTTAGTTAGTTAGTTAGTCGCAGTTCCAACTTCACAGCATCGGGTCATCCCCATTATGCTCCGTTCCTGTGCCAGTGAATATCACACAAAACGCTCCCCACTGCCCAATGTGAAAAGTGGAAAAAACAGGAGTCTCGACAAACAACAGCCCGCACAGATACACTGTGCATAATGCCGCCGCCAGAATGTCAACACAATAGTCCCCCACGAAACACACAGTTCATCTCTGATGGAATCAGCAGTCATTTTCCCATCTGGATGTTTCCTTGATGTTCATCCACACAGTCTAGAAACTAGACGTATGTTCCGTTTTCAGATGTTTAACAATGCCATCAATCAATCAATCATGTGCCATGCCGGAAAGCGTGGGCGGTCATGACTCGCCATTTCACTCGATCACCAGTGTCGTGGATCTTTAAGCGAATCAATGCCGTCGCCAGAATGAAAACACAAAAGTCCTCCACGAAACCACACAGCCCATCTTCAGTGGAAGCGGCAGCCATTTTCCCATCCGGGTGTTGTCCTAGATGTTCACCTACACATTCTAGATATTTCTAGATGTTGTTTGTTCTGTTTCTAGATGTTTCCTCGGGCAGATGTAAAAACATTTCACTGTACATAATGATAATGCCATCGCCAGAATGTTCCTCCACGAAAATACAGTTCATCATCGACGATAGTGGCAGTCAACCAGAAGCCCAGCAGCCACGCATTTCTGCATAAGGCAAAAACCGGTCAACTCTGGGACATAGCCAGCTGCCATCGCTCCGAACATGCAGTCACGTTCCAAAAAACCTCGGGAAGATTCAAAAGCATTTCACACGAAACTCACAGCTCACAGTGTCGCACCACGCACTCACTCAGTAGCAGGGCGACGGAACCATCAAGCCTCCTTAGTCGCCTCTTACGACATGCATGGTAGGCTACAGTGTTACTATTCTTGGCTTCCCTTATGGGCCCCGGCAACACACAGGCGAGTCATACAATATTAGTGACTATGTTCTTTAAGTTTTTCAGCCAACATTTAATTCATTTATTCACTGCAGTATTCATCAAACCCTAAATGGTCATTATGCGCAATAACCGCATCAACTACAGATCCTGTTCATTTTCTGCAAGAAAAAAAAATGCCCTGTTATCTGCATATTTCATTGTTAATATTATACCCCCCGATGGTAATTACCTTCATGTCTTTTAGTTTCACATAATATGTTCATTATTTGGGGAATCATGTTAGGAGGCATTTTTTTAAAAATCTCATTCGAGAGCAAATAGATACCGTTACTTTGTATTGCAATTCAGGAGCCTTGGAATGTGATCAACTTCGAACAATTATTATAAAGAGCCACATCATGAAGATTTTACTAAGAATCGACATGCAAAGAGGAAGAAAAGATTACTGTTTCGGGACAAATGTATTTTATGTTTTAATATCCTTATAGCCCAACACTCTACAGACTCGGGAGTCTCTGTGGTGAAGTGGTCAAGCCGTTTGACGTTTGACTCGTGAGCCGAAGGTTGTGGGTTCGATTCCGGGCCGTGTCCTTCGGTTTACGAGTTAAATGTTTCGGAGACTCCCATGGGTCGTCGTTAAAAGCTACGAAGTTCGTGCTTTGTGCGACGCTTTCCGTGCTGCGGAAAGAGACCGAGCCATATGGGATAAAAACCCGGAGCAATAAAGTCGACCCTGTCGACTTTTAAGCGACTTTTTTTCTACAGACTCAAAGCAGGTCCTGCTTTGGTAATTAATTATTTTCGTCTATTATAAATATGAGAGAATATCATGGCAAGAGAGGATAACAGAAAGAAGCCAGGAGTTTCACAACCTAGGATTTAATAAATGAGCTTAAGGTGAGGCAATCAACACCTACAAGTCAAGGGGTCAGTGAGTGGGGCCGACACTTTCAAACATTCAAGATAACGGCATCTTCTATTAAACATTTTACATATTCCCTGTATTACCACTTGACAATAAAAATATCGCATGTCCTCTGCAGGACGTTGAGATCAACCCCAACCCCAGGTAGATTTGCTCAGCAATTGTAGGTACAGCAGTTTGCCATTGCTTTCTGAACGAGAAGTAAACGTTACAGTGAAACTGACCGGTATAAGGTACAATCCCACTACCTCGACGTCAGCGCACTGGAATTTTAACAGCGAGTACTCTTTCCATTCGGAGTGTTGACCTCTTAAGAACATCATCAGTTTCAAAAACCCTGGTATTAATTAACTCTTAACCTGTAAGAATAAAGACAAATTCAGAGAGAACAATCGGCATCTTTAAGTAACGAAAGACATCACATCAGAGGTTCACCTTTGGGGCTTGAGCACACCGAGAGCCCCATTGCTGAAGTTGAGGATGACTGTTGCTTGGCTGTATTCTAGCTTCGCCTCTGGTAGAGCAAATGATAGCATCAATCAAACACATGCTGGACACTGCAGAGAACTGGTTTTACAGGACATTAACAGAACGGAATGGCTTCTTCTTTCACCCGTTATCTCCCATTGGTGGCATAGATCATAAACTAACTCACTCCAAGCCTTCCTTTCCTTAGCTATCCCAGGCAGCTCCGTGTATATCCTTACCATAGTATTCATTTATGTCCCAAATTCTCGTCTCCATATATGTTTGGTCTTCCTCTTTGTCTATTGCCTTGTGGATTCCAGCCAAAAGCCTTTCTAGTTGTAATATTCTCGGATTTTCTCAATGTAAGTCCTATCCTACGCCACCTTCTTTTCTTCGCCTTTTGGCATTTGTCTAGTTCTCTCAATGAGATCCACATTGGACAGTTGTGCTAGTCAATAGTTTTTCCATACCTGCAACAATTAATAATAGATAATTTTAGTGTCATGCAAAAATAAGACAGGGAATGTCACAACCAACCCATTCCAAGCTGTCCTATCAGTACCTATCCCATGCAGCTTCGTCCATATCCTGTCCATATTAATTTTTCTGCCTCTATTTCTCTTCTCCGTATGTTTCGGGTCTTCTTCTAATTCATGTTCAATGTGAATTCCAAACACAGACTGTTCTAGTTATACTACTCCCGTGTTTACTCAGGCATGTCCTATCCAGCGTCAACATCTATTTTCTCATCTTAGTTGACTGGTATTTGTCTAGTTCTCTCCAGGCGCTCCACATTAGTGGTCGTGCCATACCAGTTCAATCATTCTATATTCATTGGCATCTTGCCGTCTTGACAGACGATAGTTTTTGCTTTAAAAAGGCATAATAACTTTTACCTATAGCGGTAGCGAATGTGACTGATAAGGCCAATTTGCGCTGTAAATGTCCGTTCACAGTGGGTGCATGTGAACACGCGGTCATTTCCACCATCATGTACCATCTTACGTCTCAGAATGTTCTAATTAGTGAATGTGTTTAGTTTATCTGTAAGAGTTTTAGTCGCTCTCCGTGTTTCTCATCCATACAATTTTATGATTTAACGTTAACATGGAGTTTCTACGTTCGGTGCTAAGTTGCATTTCTTTTGCCTTACATAATTATTTTTAAATATTTTTATCTATTATCCCTCATTTGTCAACGTTGCCATCTAGATGTTTGTATTATTCCGTCTCTTGAAGAAAGGTTTCACCAATGAGATCATTTGCTTGAATTATTCTCATCGGTGTCTTTTCTCCATATCTTTTTAAATCTAATTGCTGCGACCGCATATCCAATGTGTTTAGTTTATCCTGCATTTGATTTCATGTGTGGGACAAGAGGGCAAGGTCGTCTGCAAAGTCCAGATAATTAAGCAGCTTTGCCGGAGATTTAAATTAAATTACAATGTTTGCATATCCTTTTACAGGACATTGCTATCAACATCAGCATCTTTCAGTTGATTGTTGATTTCTTGGCAAGATTAAGCTCATTAGTTTGCCATTGCTCTCTGAGCGGCCGGCTCACATACCCCGTAAGTTACCGACCCGATTCGAACCACTGCTGATTCTCACCGTCGTCACGTTACTTACGAGAGTATACGAGATTACGGAGAAAAGTCGCTAACCTCTAGGTCAGGAAGCCGGCTTTGCCAGAGAAGTCCACTGTATTCCATTTCTAGCTTGCTTGTTGTTGCCTTCATAATCCAGCGTATAGTCAGCAAGAATAACAGGGTTGGCATTCCTGTCTCACTCCTGTTTTTATTTCGAATGTCTCTGTTTTCCCTCATGGAGGCCTCTATATGTCTCATTATGTTTCTTTTATTAAGCTAACGATTCTGCTGTGGGATCCTATTGTGCCTCATAAAATTCCAAAAGTTATTCATTTCAACGCCGTCAAAGGCCTTTTCAAGTTCATAAATCGAAATAATGTGGCAAATTCATTGTGATGGTTCCCTCTAGTATTAATAATTTCTGTTTTGATGTCTGAACCGGGGTCTTGGCAGTTTTCATATGGTTAAGAACATTCTAAACCTTCATCTTCAAGATTGATGGGCCTTCATTAGTGACACAAAGTGAATGTTGACTAAGTGACAGATAGAGTGGCTATGGTTGTGTCTAGGGTATGTCCTTGTAAAATGTGATGTTGAACAACAGATTAACCAAGATGCATCACCACCAAACACCAGTCAGTGAACAAGCGTTAATTTTCGCACATAATATTCCTTTAATTCTGAATTAACACAGACACATGTAGCATATAAATCCAGGAACAATAATTCTCTAAGAATATATCTCCATCCCAATGGAACACTTCGAATAACACTGCCTCTCAAGGCTACTAAAATCTCGTCCCACACGACAGGTATACTAGCCTCTCTCTAGGCCCGACTCAAAGTAACCCACTCTGGGTCTCGAATTCCACTCACTATCCCTGGAACCCACAGTGCGGAGTTATCTTCCGAACTCCGTCACAATTCTTCACTTTCTCAGACCACGACCTTCTCCTGGTCCGGTCTAAACTCAACTCCCTCTCAGCTCGGAGTCCAAACATCAACTGCCCCGTCAATCTTTGTCCCTGTCTTTTTAAACAATTCTATGCCTCCTCACAATGATCCACACAAACCCCACCTCACTGCTTCAACTGTCTGCCTCTTCTTGCAACCCCTCTACCTGACACCCTTCCCCGTTTATATCCTTATATTTTCTTTCCGGTGAATGCCCTTTCACCTCGTGAACTGTTTATATTGTACGGCCACTCACCTTAATGCCACTGAACACAGGCATGTGACACTACCCCACCCTCAAAAGAAAACATCGTTTTCAAATGTTGGGAGACTAATACTTATCAAATATGTGACCCAGACACATTGCCTGGGTAGTCGTAAGTATAAAACCAAATTACTCTAGCTACCACACTAAATAATACATCAAATGCTCATGTTACACTCCCTTATTCCCAACACATCAATACAAACAACTTTCTCTCTTGTATCATAATACATGAACTAAAACATGGCATAGTAATAAACATATCATCTAAAACATCATGTTTGTGTACCCGCAGGTCTCTTACTACTCTACGACCACACAATACTATTTGTGTACCGACCCTACATCAGGTGGTTCTGTTCTTGCATTAACCCTCCTCTGATTCCTGTCGATGCTGTGTCTACCTTTCATGTACCCATGACTCATGGTACCTCTACAATTACAACATCTGTTTGCTATCCCTAGCCCTGGGTCAGTAATGTCGCGAACACTCTTTTGACCTGCGTTAACATTGCTATCTGCATATTGTACTGTTACACTGGAGTCTCTGTTTAGTCTGACCTCTTTATTAAATCCTGGCCAATATCCCTGGCATCCTGCTCTCTGCTGCTTCCGCCTTACTCCTATGTGCCCTGCACCTGCCATATCCTGAGCTTTTCTAGTATATCGGTCTCTATGTGTTAACGGTAATCCTACTTGCCCACATGCAGTTCCGCCATCTGAAAACCTGCGAGTGAGAACATTATTCTTCCTTCCAAAGCACCATCTACCCTTCTTTGATTGTCTATGTCTCACTTTACTACATTCTTGGAAACATTTGTCGAGAGTAGTCTCTTGTCTCTGGGATTCCCTACAGTTATATTTGAGACCGATTCTCACCTGCTCAGCTGTCCTATCGTTGTCCTCTGTGTCTACTTCAAGTGCCTCTTTTTCTTCATCTATACTCTCTAATTTATGTTTTCTTTTGGTAACTACCTCGTTACTATTTCCACTATGTTTTTGGTCCCAATAAACGACTTCCTCTTCTGTACACTTTTTAACTCCGATAACATTTCCTATGATGAGATCTGCCACTGGTGAGTCTAAAACACAAGCTGTCACTCTTCCTGTTATGTATGGTATTTTTACTGTTATCACGGCTATTGGGTAGAATTCTACTGTCCCATTAAATGTTATGGATCTAATCTTTTTCCCTGTATAATCCGAGGTATGCACTAAACTCTTTCTCACCCCGATGGACGTACATCCGGAATCCCTAATTGTTAACGCTGGCCTATCATTAACAAATCCATGGTGCATCTTCAGACTACCTCCTTCATGGACTGCTGATCCTGCTTTCACTGTATGACCACACACTAAGACTGGTTGCCCGTCTTTTTCAAAAAGAGGTTTGCACCCACTACAATCTTCATTGTTGATAGTCTCAATCACTTGTGGTGCATTAGAATGCTCCGTTTCCCTCATCCTACAATGATGACTGACATGCCCCTTCCTTCCACATTTGAAACAAGTGATCTCCCTTTTACTGTTGTTCGTTGGTCCATCTGATGGTTGTGCATCACAATCTGCCATTTTGTGTCTCCAGCTCCCACAATTCCAACATCCAGCATAAATATTTGGACGTCTCTGAAAATTCCCCCTTTTGTATGGGTACCGTCCTGCTCTGCCAAACTAGTTGCCACGGGAACCATTGTCCTTAGGTTCTTGTTCTTCATATCTTTGTGTTACATCTACACTTTTTGATCTTGGTCTAATAACTGGATTCTGGTCCTGTTTCGTATACGCTGCACAGACTATTTCCTCACTAATAAGTCTACCAATAGAACTGTTTGGATGTGCAGTCATGTAATTTTGCCCTAACTGTGACATTGTGTCTATGTCCTTTGGCTTACGTTCTTCAAAGAAAGCCACTAAATTGGTATTACATGAAGCTATTACTTTGTCTCTTAACACTAAATCTACTAATTTATTAAAATCTTTCCCTACTTCTGCGAGCTCCATCCATTTGTTAAATGTGTTCTTTACTGTGTTAACAAAGTCTGTGAAATCTTGATTTGTCTCTGGCACTAACTGTCTAAACTTTGTTCTATATCCATGTTCAGTTAGTTGGAACTATGTGAGGAGACGCTGACGCAAAATAGTGTAGTTGTTTCTTTCTTCTACAGGTAAATTGAACATGGTGTCTAGTGCCTTGCCCGTAAGAAATTCGCCAAGTCGCATTCCATATTCTGCTTCCGGGATGCCTAAAGTTTTCGCACTTGCTTGAAATCTATCCAAATAAGATTCAAGGTTGTCTCGGTCCGTAAAATATGGCAGTTTTAGTCGCTGTGAGGGATGGGAAGGTCTTCTGTTTTCCTCACTTTGACCTTTCGAAGATAGTTCTAGTTTTCTTAACTCGATTTCAGTTTGCATCTGACACTTGATCTTCTCTTTCTCAATTTCCACCGCATTTGTTTGTTTTAACTTTTCAAGTTCCAGTTGTGTCATTTCTAGTTTCAATTGCGTCTCTTTCTCTTCCTGTAGACGTTTGTTTTCAGCTACCTTTTCTTCCTGCAGACGTTTTGCCTCACGTTCATTATGCCTCTCCTCTCTTTCAATCTGTTTTTGTTCTTTTGTTTCGGCATACTCCTGTAACTCTTTACCTTTCAGGCCTATTCTTTCACCTGCTTCAATATATTCCATTAAAGTAGGCATCTTATACTTGTGGACACGTTGCTGTCTGTCAGCCAACTATAAATGTAAAGACTCTGCTACTAGCCCTTTGTGTGCATTCAATACGTACACTACCACTCCTTGTGCACGTAACTTCGTAGTGCTAAAATATCACTCTGTACTCACCCAGTCACTCTATAAGCACTAGGTAGTGAGGTGGAGTATTAACTATACTCCCTCGTGTATATATATATATATATATATATATATATATATATATATATATATATATATATATATATATATATATATATATATATCAAATAACTGTAGAACAATTCCTGGAAATAGTTGTAAACATACATATACATACACAAATGAATGATACACACTAAATGCCAACTATTAAACGCTAGACGCATAGGGCGGTGAAACGCAGACGGATGATTACATAGAAATAACAACCACTGACATAAACATGCCCATGAAAGACCATACTGTGCGCATAATATAAACTGACTCAGATACCACTAGATAGTAGACACGACAAAGTTCACAATAATAACATATATCCGAACACAGCAAATATTATATGCAAATATTATGAAAAGAAAGAGAAACAAAATCAATTTATAGCATCAACATATACACAAATCTGACGTCAGACAACTCGGCTCTAGATATTGGTTAAGACTATTCCAATGCCACTGCACGACCCGTTAACTCATTAATGTTTTTCTTACAAAAATATCGTAAGCACCCGAAAGAAAATAAATTTGTTTGCTGTCTCCCGACTCTCAAGAAACAACCCAAAAATCCCCTACAACTGACAAACACTGGACCACATACAAGTAATTGAGTAACACACAACCACAATACTTAGGACGATGAGAACAACAGAAGCAAACACGGGTAGCCGACACCAATGCGATGGTAGAATCTTACAAAAAGTCCTTAGTTTGTTTTCAATAGTCTCCGAAAATCGCCTGGAGATGTTTGTCGGTTATTGTTTTGAAAAGATTACGACGTTAGCTTCCCACAATGAATTAATGTTCTGATGCGTTGTCACTTTTTGTTGACGTGGTGACAAGATTTTCGACTGTCGTAAAAGTTTAAGATGATGGTAATTATCCCAACGCCTTGTGTCTTCACAGTTCGTAACGTTTTGGTAACCCTCCCTGTACAGTTGGCGTGTGATTGTATAATGTCTGTTATCGCTCTTGTTTTGCCAGAAATATAGGGTTTTCGTTGCGTTTTGGGGAGCCGAAAATACCTTTACATACAATGAATGTTTATCTGCGTAGTCACTGTCGCTTTGAAGTGATGGTATGGTTTCACTGTTGCCGAAAAGGTTAAACCAACGAATGGCAGTAAAATTATCCAGCGCCTTAAATCCGTTTTGCAAGTCTTTTTTGGTGAAGAAATGCGCTCATAGTTGCGAAGACGGCACCTGAATGACTGTTGTGGTTTGTTTGCCGATGATGACACACACACACAAAGACGTTAAACGTAAATCCTAGTTTCAGTAGAAAAACAACGTGTTATTCTCAGTGGAAATTTTTCCGTCAAATTCCCTGGTTCTCGGCCTTGACGCACAAGGTCATCTCAGTACCTCAGTGTACTACAATCTTCACTGACTGCGAACAAAGTAATGTCCGGAAATTTTCCGTTATCCACAAATACTTCGCTGTCCTCGTAAACAGCACTGACCCTCTCCTCACTCTGGCTGCGGTGGGGAACTGTTCCTCCCCCTTCGGTCCCCTCCCGATGAATCAACAACTGTCAGTTTTCTCTGTTCTCAGTACTCTACCTGTACTGAACACTGGCCTTGACCCTCTTGTCAACCCAATTTGTCCGTGGAGACTCACAATTTACACCGTCCTCACCCGTTTTTTTACCTGTGGTGAATTCTTAACTTATCACCCTGAAACCACACTGTGCTTTGTCCTCAACACACACACACACACACACACACGCTGTCCACTTGAACTGTCTGTCGTGTATTTGCCGTGCGCTGACTGTTTTTTCATGTACTGTGGTGGCCTTTCGTGAACTCTCTGCTAGCCAATTCCCGCACAGGAGAAACCCCAGTGTTTATATCGTGGACAGTCTTTCCCCGTCTACTCTCCCCACTCCGAGTGAGAAAAGATATTTTTACCTGGTTTCTCGTGGACTCTGTATTAATTCTCGGTCACTTTTGACATATTTTGTCTACTGAAAATGGTGTTTATTCTTGACAGGAGATCCCTCATTATTGTTGTTGTAATTGGGCATCCGACTAATGTCTCTGATGTTAGTATTGTCTCTAATCGACGAAGCCTCCCAGAAATCTCAATCTTGCACGGACGTAGCCTCCATAAATCTTCTCTGACACAAAGTGAATGTTGACTAAGTGACAGATAGAGTGGCTATGGTTGTGTCTAGGGTATGTCCTTGTAAAATGTGAT
The DNA here is from genome assembly GCA_963921405.1 of Cepaea hortensis. NCBI lineage: Eukaryota > Metazoa > Mollusca > Gastropoda > Stylommatophora > Helicidae > Cepaea > Cepaea hortensis. The sequence goes on along the minus strand of OY992880.1, from coordinate 129,027,616 downwards.
GTTGAACAACAGATTAACCAAGATGCATCACCACCAAACACCAGTCAGTGAACAAGCGTTAATTTGCGCACATAATATTCCTTTAATTCTGAATTAACACAGACACATGTAGCATATAAATCCAGGAACAATAATTCTCTAAGAATATATCTCCATCCCAATGGAACACTTCGAATAACACTGCCTCTCAAGGCTACTAAAATCTCGTCCCACACGACAGGTATACTAGCCTCTCTCTAGGCCCGACTCAAAGTAACCCACTCTGGGTCTCGAATTCCACTCACTATCCCTGGAACCCACAGTGCGGAGTTATCTTCCGAACTCCGTCACAATTCTTCACTTTCTCAGACCACGACCTTCTCCTGGTCCGGTCTAAACTCAACTCCCTCTCAGCTCGGAGTCCAAACATCAACTGCCCCGAAAATCTTTGTCCCTGTCTTTTTAAACAATTCTATGCCTCCTCACAATGATCCACACAAACCCCACCTCACTGCTTCAACTGTCTGCCTCTTCTTGCAGCCCCTCTACCTTACACCCTTCCCCGTTTATCTCCTTATATTTTCTTTCCGGTGAATGCCCTTTCACCTCGTGAACTGTTTATATTGTACGGCCACTCACCTTAATGCCACTGAACACAGGCATGTGACAATTAGTATTTTCAGTATCATACTGTTCTTCTCTGTTATCACCAAAAAGGTTTTTTAACATAATCTGACCATACATGTAACATCTGATTTTTTCTATTATGATTTTGCCATCTTTTCTTTTTAGGCAGCCTGGTGATGTAAGTATTATTTTACTGGTATGCTCATGAATTCTTTTGTGTATTAATTTGGTATCTTTAATATTTTGTTGTTTTTCAATTTTTATCCAATTTATCTCAAGCCATGCTTCTTTTGTCTCCTTACGTAATGTTCTGACTTTTATGTGAATTGCTTCATATTTGACTGAATTATTTTTGTTGTATCATCTTGTTTCCATTAGTTGTAAAATTTCTTCAGTCACCCATTTCTTACGACCCACTTTCTTTAATTTTGGAATAGTCGTTTCTGCAACTAAATTGATTGAATTCTTCAACATTCCCATTGATCATCCACATCTTGAAATAGGATCTCTAGATCAGACAGTATATCAAATCTGCTCTTTACTTCTACGTTAAAAATGTCTTGCATTACCTTGTCATATTTCAATGTACACAGATCATATTTAGTGTTTGCTTATTAATACTTGACTTTCTTTACCTTTACCTTCAATGTTACTGTAATTAGTATGTGATCACTGTAACAGTCAGCATTTGGGAACTGTTTTTGCGATTGTTAACACATTTCAAAACCATCTGCTAATCAGGATGTAATAAATCTGGTTTCTAATTCTGCTATCAGGACTCCACAATGTGCATAATCTTGTATGATGTTGTTTAAACATTAGGTTTTCTACAATCATTTCCTGCTCTGTTGCCCATTATACAAGTCTGTATTCTCTTTCGTTTCGCTCTCCCAAACCATGGTTGCCTACTGTGCATCCAGCGCCTTGATTTTCCACTTTTGCATTGAAGTCACCCATTATGATATTTATGTTTGCATTTTTACATTTTTTCAAAACAGACTCTATGTCATTATAAAATTCCTCTATACTATCTTCTTTGCTTTCTCCTGTTTGGGGCATATATTTGAATGACGTTTATATTAAAAGGGCTACCGATTAATTTTACCCTCTCTGACAAAGCCTAATATCATTGAACAGATTTTGATGTGTCCCGATCCAAGATAACTGTTACACCTCTGTGCCGTTCTTCTCCCCCAAAATATATAATCTTACAATCTTTTTCTGTCATAATTCATGCCCCTGATATATATATATATATATATATATATATATATATATATATATATATATATATATATATATATATATATATATATATATATATATATATATATTCCAGATGATGAATCCTACCTCCTACCTACAAATGAATATTTATAACACTCTCCTTTGTGATCTATGGGAGGAGATTGGAGTACTTATGGAAATACCTGGCGATATCAAAATCATTCTCTCATTATCATTGTGTGCGGTATCTATAAGCGTAGGTGTTATTTTTTCAATATATCACACCGCAACTAGTGTCTGGGATTAGATGCGTGATCATGTCCTTATTATCCCACGCGGCCAAGTATTTCAGGTATTTATCCTTTTGGGTCCAGGTTACTCTTTCACCATAAATGTTACCAGCCGTCACTAAGTTTTCAAGTTCACTACTCCTCATAACATGCGCAAAACTATGTACTGTCTATACGTTTAATTTCTCTACTCACTTTACGGTTGTCATTTGTTTCTTTTTTCTGTCAGTCCATGGTATTCTTTGCATTTTTGTCCCTCAGAAACTACATTTCCGCTGTCATTAGATGTTTCTCAGTTTGTCTAGTGTGCAGAATTCACGCGCATAACTTCTATATTGCACTTTAACTCTCATTCTCTTACTGAAATGAACCCGCATTTTATCGGTGAGTCTGTTTTCAGCCTTGCAAAAAAGTACTTTTGCCATTGTAGTTTTGTTCTAGTGTCTGCAATGGACCTTCCATCTGACATTATGACTGATCCGTGACAGTTATAGCTATTCACCTTTTTTAGAAGTGTTTTATTGACTTTTTACGTTTTATGTAAGGCTTGACGGCAAAAGTGGAAGATTAGGCTTATGATGACTCTTATGTTGCATCGAGGTATATCTTGTTTCTTGAAGATAACAATAATCTATATTATTACATTGTAATTCAAACGCAAGTTGCTCACTGAATACAATTAAAGCAACTACCAAATGTTGCAGAGCCCCTCCTTTGCCTGCAATCAATACTGTATTATCGACATAACTTATATTATTGATATTAAGAAGACCATGCCGTTTTAAATATTGCACAGCTTTATCTGGTGTGTAGGGGGATCGATAATTTCGACAATGACATTGTAGATAGAATGTACCAGGGATAGAAAGAAGCTATTTTACACGGGTAAACTATTGAGCCAGGGATAGAAAGAATGTATTTTACGTGGGTTAAGATTTTAAACTGAGTGTATTAAGAATTTACTTTAAAAGGGTTAAGAATTGGACACGAGAGCCCGTCATACACTGTGGCCGTTATTTCAGCAATCGTATTCGACATGAAAAACACGATACGCCAAAGAGACTGCTTGGGGGTCGCGATAATCTCATGGTTCGATGCCCGCAGCCTCGTAGATAGATTCCCGCAGCCTCGTGGATAAATACCCGCAGCCCCGTGATTAGATGCCCGCATCCTCGTGGTTTTATGCCCGCAGCCTCGTGGTTAGATGCCCGCAGTCTCGTGGTTAGATTCCCGCAGTCTCGTAGATAGATGCCTGTATGCCCCCCTGGTGGTCATGGGTTCAATCCCCATAGCGGAAGATTCGAATATTCACCACTGACCTGGTCTCCCGGGTGGACCCAGGATAAAACTGGTCCCAGGGAATGAGAAAAGAGGCGTCCGGCAACGTACCGACCACACTACGCACATGCACAACAATCACCTTCGGGTGATGAACCTTAACTATAACTTCTGCTTGAGGTTGAACGGGCTAGGGGTAATGGTGAAATCGAATCGAAACTGTCCACATCACAAATGCCGAATGGTTGATAAAAATAAGCGCCTAACACCAAATGTCAATGCTCGTTAAGGCGGGTATTTGTAAATTGGTATACTTATGTGTTTGCATAACTGCTACTTTATGCACTGGCTTTGGGGGTTGGGGGGGGGGGGGGTTGTTTGTGATTTAATTGGAAAGTTTACCTTCAGTAGTAGTACGCCATTGCTTTCTGATCGGCCGACGCTTATACCATTGCATAACACCAGCGCAAAGCCGTTTGCTTCCAAATCTCCCGCAGTTGTTTCCAACGCGATACTCCAATTGCGAATCGTGTTTACAACTCCTTTGCCACATGGCGGGATCCTTTATAAAAAAAACTTCATATTCTAATGACCATAGATACAGTGTTCTCTGAATTTATTCGTAAAGTTAACAATGAATTCACATCTGCTTTTATACGATTGGGTTAAGTTGGTAGCATATCCTTTACAGGACGTTGATGTCAACACCAGCATGTTTTGCTGTTGTGACATTATTTGGATGCTCGTGAGAGTCGTCAGCGTAAGTGTGTGTGTGTGTGGGGGGGGGGGGGGGTGTGAAAGTGTGGGAGTTTGAACATATTAATTTGAGTGATTGTGTGAAGTAGTGTGCATGCATGTGTAGCTTTGTGTATGACTTAAAATATATGGGCGTGATAAAGAGTGTGTGTGAGTGGATGATTTAGTATATTTATGATTGAAAGTGGGTATGTATGTGTGTATGTGTGTATATCTCCTGATTACCAAAACAACTTTCTGTCTTCCCGTGAGAAATGAGACATCGTGGATGCACTCTCGTTCGTAAACCTGGCACCTCATTTAATACGTTGTCGTCAGGAGGAGTGACAGACAAGGCGTTTGGGTGACAAAGGTGATGTTTGACAGGAATTTGCTGCTATAACCCTCCAGAAATATGTGAGAAAGAGATATGGAGAGATTGATTGATTGATTTATTTATTTATTTATTGATTGGTTGATTGTTTGATTGATTGATTGATTGATTGATTGAACTTTATTTTCGAAGGGTTACAGATTGGCCACGCAGGCCCGTGAAAATGAGGTAAATTTAGATAAGAAACACTCACTTATATTGCTATGCATATTATATGTTTATGAATAGATACGTTCTGAGATGTGTAGAGGATAGAAACTAAACATGCTCGTTTTGTTTCATTGCATCTCGTATAGGAACCACGGACAGTCTGCAATCTACTCACATAACAGAGCGGATAATCCTCGTGAAAGGACACATAGACAGTGGATCCTGCAAGTTGACTGTGCAACTTGTCTCAAAGTGAGGATTTCACCTAAGATTTTTCTTCGTTAATTGTATAATAGTGTGACATTACAGGTTAGGCACGTGATCGTACAGCACACAAGTCTTCGCGTTGTTAGAAAGATAACTTTATTAGTCGACTCGTTCTATCTCTGCACACATGATGGAGACTCCCTTCTTGATGTTGACATCTCTTCTCGCTAGCACCCAAGTGACGTGTGTGCTTACCTAGATACACTTCTTCATTCGTGCACCCACGTTCACTATGGTTTTCCCCCTAGTCAAGGAATGCGCAGCATTCCTTAACTCTTTACTCTTAACCTAATTCCCTCACTGTTACAATGCCTCCCCTTCTTCAAAGAGAATTTTTCCTTGAAAAAATCTCAACCCCAACTTTTAATTAGTTAACTTTACATCTCCATTCTACAATAACAACAATTCCATATATTTCCTAACTCAATTCTCCTATCTCCTCATAGCCAATTGCTAGCTAGAGACAATAATATCGAAACTCTCTACAAAACTCGTTATAAAGTTCTCTAGAAAACTTTCTACAAAACTCTCCATAAAATTCCCCACAATACAAAAGTCTCCATAAGCGAACCGCTTTTAACTTTAATATGTCCATCTAAATTATGATTGACAAAACTGAAGATATTCCCCTTATCCTTTATTTCCCCCTTATTCACATTCTCACACTCTCAGTATTCTAGGATAGACAGAAAAAAAAAATAGCTAGTTTAGATTTGGGTAGGTGCGCACCTGAAATTAATAAAAGTAAGGAAAAAGTAAGAAAGTAAGAAGTAATCACCTTTCTCTTCCCATACATTCTCAAAACTTTATCAAAAAATAAAGTTTCAAAATTTATCTTCAGTTTCCGTCAATAATAATTGTTATTATCAAAAAAAATATGTTAATCCAAAACTGCTAGCCTTTGTATTATTCAGATCATCAATTTCCCGTTTACCATTCCTTCCACAACAAAAAACTTCCTAACTATTATTATACTGTTAAGTACAGTCTTCTTCTTCCAGTATGCAGTTATTTAAATGCCAAAACTCAACCTGGCATTTCCCCCCATATTCTCCCATTAAACGCTGTTCAACCCAGCTCCTATTTTAAACCTTGTATATACATTGCATACCCCACATGTAATAACAACATACCCCTCCATTACTACATATAGAGTCACTTCACTAACCACTACTTTAATTCATCTTCTAACTGAACTTCAAAGTAATAATCATTTTAAACACACTTAAGGTAACTCAATCAATCCAAAACATCGTAAAAATAACTATCTAAGTTAACTTATTTTTCACATTTCATAAAACACAATTGAAGTCCCAACAATTGAGCAAACCATTTCAATCCCCTCATCATTATCCCCACACATTAATCAATGTACACATACATTATACATTTCAAGACCATTTTCTGAGTACCCAATAATAATTTTCCGCTTTAGAAAAACTCCATCAAGTACCTTTGTAAACACAAAAATATCGTGTCCAACTTCTTCTTCTATCTGCCATCTGCAGAACCTTGTATCCCTCTATTCATCTATCACTTCTCCATTTCTTTAATAACCTCAAATTTTTTTCTATAATTGCAATATCTACATCAATGTCGCTATCCTCTCGAGGAGAGCTATCTTCTTTCATATCAGCTTCTTCATCAGTTTCTGACTTTTCATCCATCTCTTGTTCCCCATCTGTATATCCATTACTAGCAACCGCTAATCTCTTCCTTTCTAAATCCAATCTAATTTTCCTGTCTTGCCGTCTCAACAAATTTTCAAATAGTGGCATCTCTTCCTCACTCGAAGAATTCGCTCTAAGTTTCCTTTGCCTCTTAATTTCTTTTTCTTTCTGTCTATCCAACTTTCTTTTTACTGCCTGTCTTGTATTCATAAATGGAGGTTCAATATTTTCCCTGACTGACTCTTCACTAATATAATCGTCATACACGTTATTTTCCTCTGTCATGACTGTTTTTGGTACCGTTTCTTCTTGTTCAGCTGTAGTAGATGCTGTTGTTACTTGTTTTCCATTCTCTATAGGTATTGGATATACCGATTGTCTGACCATCTGTCCACCTGACAATATTTCTTCAGAACCATAATTATTATTATTATTCTCTGCATCCCTTTCCTCATTATCCCGCCTTAAGTGTTCTACGTGTGAACGTGCAACATGCCCTGAAATTTGATTCTTAATAGTATACGACACTGGACCTTTTTTTTCTAAAATATAGTATCCCGGGACCCAATGAGCATCAAACTTAGAGTTTTTTCTATGTTTTTTATAATATACCCTATCCCCTACGTTAAACTCTTGTAAGTGTGCATTTTTATTTGCGTATTTCTTCTGTCTTTCTCTAGCTTTAATTATATTATTTCTTAAACGTATATGTGCTTTATGCAGTTCTTGCAACCTTGTTTCTTGAAAATCTTCCCCCAGATATTTTCTCCTAGGCTTTAATAAATTATCAATTGGCAATATTGGTTCTCTTCCATGTACTAAGTAAAATGGTGAGAAACCTGTTCCTTCATTTTCATGTGTACGTATCGCCGCTAATGCTATCCCCAAATAAAGATCCCAATCCATATCGTGTTCTTCTACATTTTTCGCTAGAATATTGTATAGTGTTCTGTGTTGTCTCTCATTTTTAGCATTAGAAGTTGGTCTGTAATATGAAGTCCTAATGTGTTTTATATTCCAATCTTTTACCAATTTCTCAAACTTTTTATTTACAAACTCTTTCCCATTGTCTGTAAGTATTATTTGTGGACACCCAAACCTTGGTATAAATTCTTGTAAAAGCATATTTATAACTGAATCAGCACTCTTGTCTGGAATTGGATACACTTCTGGCCAAAGACTATATGAATCAACTATATGTAGTAGGTATACATTTCCCGATAATGTTTTTGGATGAGGACCTGAAATATCCAAACTTACTTTCTGCATTGGAAATTGAGGAATATCGGTATCTTGTAAAGGACATTTAATTATCTTCATGTTTCTTAACCTACACTTTTCACATGCTTCAACATATTCATATACGCTTTTGAATAAATTCGGCCAATAATATTTACTGCTAATAGCCTTCACTAACTTATCTCGTCCAAAATGACCATTATTATCGTGGTACGCCTTTAATACTTCTTGTTCTAAATGTTTCGGAATATATTTTCTTACTCCTTCACCTTTTTCACTGATATAATATAATTGATTGTCTTCTTGTAACTCTACAAACTTTCTTTTAAAACTATTTTCCCCTGTTTCTTTCAATTTCTTTTTTATCTGTACTACTTTTGGATCTAATTCTTGTTCTGTTTTCATATCAAACTGTTCTAAATGTGGGTCTTCTGTTCTAGGTTCAGACTCTTGATCCGATGGTAAACTCTCAATTTCTTCCCTATTTATTATGGCAGAATCTAATATATTTACTTGCCAGTTTCGATCGTCTACCTCTGGTTCAACTTCATCTTCCGTGTTTCCTGATGACTGTGGGTACGGGATTCTAGACAAAAGATCGGCGCACGTATTATGTTTCCCTGACACATACTCAACCCTAGCATTATACCCTTGTAAATTCAATGCCCACGTTTGTATTTTCCTATTTTGTATTGGTGCTTCTAATATTGACTTTAATGGCATGTGGTCAGTTCTAATAATGAAATTGGCGTTATGTAAATAGTAATTTAATTTTTGAAGACCGTAGTGTATAGCATATGCTTCTTTCTCAATAATCGGCCATTTCTTTTGAGTCTTGCTGAGTTTATGAGACAAGAAATAGATTGGTCTTTCATTTTTAACCCCTGGTATTCCAGATTCTTCTCCTTCATATGGTTGAACCAAACATGCTCCTATTGCGTTGTCTGAAGCATCTGTGTATAATATTAGCTGTTTATTCAAGTCTGGATGTGTCAATAATGGTACCACTGTTAAGCTATCTTTTAAAAGTTCAAACGCTTTTTGACACTCATCATCCCACTTAAATCTAGCGTATTTTCCCGTTAAATTCGTAATAGGTATTGCTATCCTTGAAAAAGCTGGTACAAACCGCCTATAATACGCACACGTTCCTATAAAAGCACGCACTTCCTTAACGTTAGTGGGAGGAGGTAACTCTTTAATAACCTTTATCTTTTCCTGGTCTGGTTTAATACCTTCCCTATTTATTATATAGCCTAAATATTTTGTTTCTGTCTTTAAAAACTGGCACTTACTAAGCTTTAATTTAACGTCATGCCTTCTTAATCTGTCAAATACTAGTCTAACATGTTTCAAATGATTCTCTACATCTCCCTTCGTAAAAACCAATACGTCATCAATATATGCCAGGGCAAAACTTTGCATACCGTCTAGTACCTCATTTATTAAGAACATATAGTGAGATGGTGCATTTTTGAGACCGAATGGCATACGTAAGAATTCGTAAGAACCCATATGAGTACAAAAGGCACTTTTCCTTTGCGCGTCCTTCGACATCGGAATACACCAAAATCCTGCCCTTGCATCCAGCGTTGTGAAATATGTAGAGCCATTAAGTAACCCCAAAATATCATCAATTACTGGCAGTGGGTACGCTACATTCTTAGTAATTTTATTTAACGCCCTGTAGTCACAGCAAAACCTGTTCGAACCATCAGACTTGGCCACAATTACCACCGGAGATGACCATTCCGATTTTGATCTTGTTATTATGCCTGCTTTCAACATATCTTCTATTGCCTTTTCTACGACTTCTCTATTTCTTAATGGAGTTCTGTATGGTTTTAAACTAATTGGTGGATGATCTCCCGTGTCTATTTCCATCGTAACTGTTTGTGTCTTACCCAATTCTAAATCATTTATCGCAAACACATCTTGATTTTGCTTTATAAGTTGTTCTAACACTTCTTTATTTTCTGGCGAAGTTTTTAATTGTGCTAACAATTCTTTTTCTCTTGTTACTTTGTCTATTGAATGTATTTGTGCTGTATTTCTTCTAGATGAATGGATCAATTCATCCATTCTTACGTTCCCTTTTCTTCTGTATCCGTGTCTATTATTACTTCTTTCATTAGAGGTTTCTGAATAACTTATGCCTGCCATATTTACTCTATCCGTTGCCATTATGTCACTCACGTTATGTTCTAGCTTGGCTATTACACATCCTCTGTATAATTTAATTTCTCTACCTGTGTTATTAATAACCATTACTGGAAATGTTAAACTTTTATCTAATTCTATTATTCCATCCGGAACTTCTAAACCTGGCTCATCAATTATTTCATTTTGCAATTCGGTGATTCTGACTATGTTTCCTGCTACATAATACGGGTTTCTCTTCAGTCTTGCTTGTATCAAATTAACTGACTGTGGTTTTAAATTCATGGTCGTTTTGACTCTAACTAGTGTCGACACATGCATATCTTCTTCTAGATCTACGTAAACATCTTGGAATTTTAATTTATGCAAATCAAATAAAAGTCTCACCCCATTTTTCAATAAAAAATCTCGTCCCAATATCATATTTCTATTTAAATCTTTAACTACATGGAACATATGCCTAACATTTATCCCTCCTAATTTCAAATTTATCATCGTTTGTCCTAACACTTCTAATTTTTGTCCCGTTACCGAATGAAGATTCTCCTGAATTCTAAATATTTTACAATTTTTTAACATTCGATATAAAAATGCTTCCTTAATCACGCTAACTTGTGCTCCCGAATCAACTAACGTTCTAACTTTATATTTTCCTATCTGTACTATACATGAGCTAGGATCTACCATATTTAATGACAATTGTTTTACCTCGGCTTGTTTTTTATTTCTAAATGTTCTATTATAGTCATCCTTTGGGTTTTTAATATATTGATGCCCTTTTTGGATCTTACTATCTTCCCTCCTACTGCCGATCCTATTCAGTAAGCGGGATGCCAATTTCCCTGATTTCCTGACCTTCTAAAATTTCTCTGTATTTCTCCAGAATTCCAATTTGCTGGTCTGCCATTTGCAACTCTATTCTGTATACTCGTCTGAACACCTCTACTATTTTGCGTATTCGATGGGCCACTTCTGTTACCACAAAAGCGAAAAATGTGCCCCCGTTGGAGACATCCCCAACAAACCACATTCGAGTTATTTGTGTTACCTTCCATGTCTCTTACAGTATTTCTCACTTGTCCTCTTCTATCTTGATTATATACATTCTCGTTTCTTTGTACCATCTGTATTTCTCCTCGTCTTCCTCTCCATCCATGTCTATACTGTCCTATTTCCATAGGTTCTTCAACTCTATCTTCCGAACTACTACCTAACTCTCGTCCTACCCTTAACCTAAACCTCCTCCTCAAGCTTTCCTCTTGTATAGCGATATCTACCGCTTGTGACAATCTTGCAGGATTCTCTCTTAATAATTTAAATTTCAATCCATCTGACTTAATCCCATCAACAAAAATCCCTACTAACATCCGTTCCACTTCTTCTGCTCGTACATTCTGTCCCAAAAACGACTCTTCAGCTAAATTGATTAACCTGTCACTGTATAACTGAACACTTTCTGTGCTGTTTTGTCTAGTCTGTCGCAATACTGAGAATGCGTGTTGTGGATCAGTAATTTCAGCATATTTTCTTGCGAGATCATCTTTAAATTCTTCCCAGGTTTCACCTCCCGCTGCTTCTAACTTTCTCCTAATATGGTCAGAAACTGGACTTGTACTTGTTCTGTATGCCAAATTCTTTTTCTCTCCATCTGTAGCGTTTACTAAATATGCATGCTTCTCAATAGAAATAATCCATTTCTTAAACTGATTTGCTTGTCCACTAAATCTTTCCACATCAGTGCTTATATTTTGTTGTCTTAACACTGCATCTAGCCTTGATATTGCCCCGCCAACTCCAGTGAGTACCTGTGAAAAATCTTGGGATTCCATCCTAAAATTTATAATTATTAAGGAATATACAAACAATTCAGACAATATTAATTTCAAACTCAGCAACAATACATAATCTGTTAATTACTCTAATATTATCTAATTATCTTAACTAAAGGCCTCCAGTCGAAGATCCTGATGAAGAAATATTCCTGTTTCAATCCTGAATTCTAACAAAAGAATTTAAATGACCTCCTGATTCGGAATTACCTACACCACATAAAAAAGGACTCTAACTAAGCTCGTTGAAATGAGCAGAACGAAGAAGAGCCTCTGGATTTCTTTTCTTAATAATTCAATCGGAGTCGAAATCAGATCTTTCCAATTCCTGACGTTGATTATGCTCGATATCAGGCTCGCAACAAGAATATTTGATTCCCTGCTCGATTACTGTAGATTCCCTTCGATTAAGGTCACCTTCACGCAAGCGACTTCAGCAAAAAAAACTCACTTTCCAACAGCAATCTGTGATTTTCATATATATATATCAGCGCAAACGTAATCCAGTCAACAACAATTGGACTTAAAGTTGACGCTATTCAGTCTCTTATTTTCATGTGTAATTCTCGGCATGGTCAGTTTAAATTTCTTTATCCAAACCCCGAGTTGAGACAAGTTTCATTTATGCCTTCCTTTAATTGAAGTTACTGTAGAGAGTATTGCAGATCTTGATTTCATAATTATTGAATTTGCACCATACCCTTGACTTCACCTTCAAACAGTCCCACGGGTTAACACTCATAATTTGTACTGATTCTTTGATGCAGAACAGCATTACTTGATCTCAATATAGCATTTTGCGTTGGTCAATTCTCCAGTTAATTTCATAATTATGCAATAACATCAGTCTTTCAAAAAAATAAGTATCAATCAAACCTTTTCTTTAGCGCTGACCTTGAAAATGGATCTCCTTCTTAATCAGGAATCTAGTGAAAACCCAGAACAGTTACCAACAGTCAGCTTTCATCTGTTGCGTTTCTTAATATTTACTTCTTCAGACACACCAGACATAACCATCTTGTATGGCGGTACTCTCTCTCACCGCGACCTCCCATGTTTCATAAATTCACGGCACCAAATCAACCTGCTATAATAGTGTGACATTACAGGTTAGGCACGTGATCGTACAGCACACAAGTCTTCGCGTTGTTAGAAAGATAACTTTATTAGTCGACTCGTTCTATCTCTGCACACATGATGGAGACTCCCTTCTTGATGTTGACATCTCTTCTCGCTAGCACCCAAGTGACGTGTGTGCTTACCTAGATACACTTCTTCATTCGTGCACCCACGTTCACTATGGTTTTCCCCCTAGTCAAGGAATGCGCAGCATTCCTTAACTCTTTACTCTTAACCTAATTCCCTCACTGTTACAATGGTGCTAAGTTACGTACATGTTGTTTTTCATAGGTGTGTAAACCTGTGTACATGTTAGCTAGTTAGTCAGTCAGTCAGTCAGTCAGTCAGTCAGTCAGTCAGTCAATCAGTCAGACAGTCAGTCAGTCAGTCAGTCACTCAGTCAGTCAGTTAGTTAGTTAGTTAGTTAGTTAGTTAGTTAGTTAGTTAGTTAGTTAGTTAGTTAGTTAGTTAGTTAGTTAGTTAGTTAGTTAGTTAGTTAGTCGAGGTTCCAACTTCAAGGAAACGGGTCGTCCCCATTATGCTCCGTTCCTGTGCCAGTGAATATCACACAAAATGCTCCCCACTGTGCAGCGTGAAAAGTGGAACATACAGCAGTCTCGGCAATCCAACAGCCCGCACAGGCACACTGTGCATAATGCCGCCGCCAGAATGCCAACACAAAAGTCCTCCACGAATACCACAGTTCATCGTCGATGGAATCGGCAGTCACCAGAATGACCTCATTGACCCGGGTTTTCTCACATGGCTCTGTCTCTATCCGCAGGGCGACCCGCCGAAAGCGCAGCAAAACTCCGAACTCCGTAGCTCCAGCGCCGACTCTCATGAGTCTCCTGAAAAATGCACTCGTGAACCGAAAAGGCAAATCAGTCAATTCAGCAACAGCCGGCAGCCATTGTTCCGAACATGCAGGTCACTGTAAAATCATAAGCGGACATGTAAAAGCATTCCACGTGAATATCACATCTCGCAGAGTCGCGCCACGTACTCACTCAGTATCAGGGTGACGAAACCATATACTACCAGTCCAACATGAGGAAAATGCGAAATGCAAACCGCAGCCACAAAGATAAATACTCAAAAGGCCGTAGCGGTTCAATACCTAACCGCCATGCTGGGGACCGGAAGTCTTGTGTACATGTCATTTGATCATACCTTATTGTCTCATGGCATACCACCAGCATATCAAAACATCAAATAGTGTAATCATCATAAGCATACTAACGTTTCAACAACACGTTTATATCATCCAGTAGATCACCAAAAGTTAATTAACAAAATGGTAGTTTGTGTAACTCATAGTTCTTCCATAATATTTGTAACTGTATGTGAATGTTAATGTGTAACCTAAGTGCTTGTAAACTCCTTTAAATTACACTTTATCGGGAATAAAACATAATTTTCAAGGAGGGGATAAGTCAGTGAAGTAACTTGCCCTTTTCAATTGTTTCTACACAAACATATTCTGTGTATGTAAATTCATATGTTTCAGCCCTGGCGTACTAAGAGCAGCTACATATGTCTTTTCAACGAGATATATCTTCGCTGTTTTTCTTGAGTATCCAGGGACTGTTTCTTCAATCAACTTACAAGAGACATTTGGCCCGAATTTTCTCTCTTGGATCTAGAATGTAATGGATCCGAATCTGCACCCATAACTAAACGCCAATGTGAGACAACTGGATGTGTAACAGCTCGTGACCACTTAAGTGAGACAAAGATTGGCCACCCATTCCTTTGTGCATTCAAGACTAATCTGATGGCCCTATCAGATAACATACCCAAAGCAGGAAACTACTTAGGGATAACTTTGATTTTTATTTATGTTTACCCCGTGCATCTAATGATTGAAATACTAAATACATAGTCACTGATATTGTTCGAATGTGTAGTATGTTATCTCCATGTTAATCTAAGATTACACAGAAAGTCATTCTGTTTGCAAGGAAACGGCTGAGAGCAACTTACATACGAAGAATGCAAAGACGGTTAGTATATTACGTAACCTAAAATATATACTAGTATAGGTGGGAAAGAGAGTTAATCAATCTTTATGAATCTCTGTACTGTCGACAGATCATAACACGTCGAAGTTGGCCACGGAATATTTGAGTGTTATCAATCATAGAGTTACAAGGAAAAGGCATTTCGTCTTCTGTATTCAACGAACAATAATGGATTGCGCGAATAAATATTGGAATAGTCTTTTAAGCGATTCCAGCGGTTTCTATGTAAACAGAAGGACTTCCTGCTGAATCGAAGATTATCGTTGGGATATCATACTCCACATTCGAACAATAACAGGTACTATGTATTTAGTGCTTCAGCCAAAGTATTCTTCGTTATTCAATTCATTTGACATACAACCTATATTTAGGTTGTATTAATTCCATCCATCCATCATGTGCCATGCCAATAAGCATGGGCGGTCATGTTCTGCCATCTCACCCGATCACCAGAGTCGTGGATCAGCACCGTGTTCCTGTCTCGACCATGCCATGTGGCCAAGCCATCCAGGTATTTACTTCTCGGTCTTCCCTTTGGTCTCTTCCCTTCGATCTTGCCAGTTGTCACCAAGTTCTCCAATTCATTTCTTCTCATAACATACCCCAAAAAAATTTGACTGTCTACGTCTAATGTCTATAATCAGTTTACGATCTTCATTTGTTTCTTGAAAGACTTGTTCATTGGTTTTTCTGTCTGTCCATGGTATTCTTTGCATTTTCCTCAGAAACCACATTTCCACAGCCATCAGCTGTTTTTCAGCTTCACTGCTTATTGTCCACGCTTCACATCCATACAAAAGTATAGGTTCTATGTAGCACCTCAACACTCTTTTTCTCGTTTCAATTTATATCATTTTATTGGTCAGTATGTTTTTCATCTTGCAAAAGGCTACCTTTGCAATGGCAATTCTTTTTCTAATCTCTTGAAGGCATCTCCCATCAGATGTTATGATTGTGCCGAGATAACAGTATCGATTCACTTGTTTAAGACATGCCCATCTACTCATATATCACATTGTGGTATTTCCTTCTTCCCAGTGACGACCATAATTTGTGTCTTCTTAATATTCAGTTCTAACCCTAGTTGTTCACTGTGTGCAACAACCGCATCTACTAAATTTTGCAGGTCCTGTTCATTGTCTGCAATCAAGACTGTATCATCTGCATATCTAATGTTATTGATGTATCGTCCCCCAATGTTGATTCATTCCATATCTTCTATATTTCTGAATATATTTTCACTGTACAGGGAAAAAAGATCTGGAGACATTACACATCCCTGTCTCACACCTCTTTTAATAGGCTGATATTGACCTACATCGTTATCAATTCTGATGGCAGCTTGTTGTTTCCAATATATGCTTTTTACAAGTCTAAGGTCTTTTCAAGCATCCTTATCATGTCGACATGTCTCACTTTATCGAAAGCCTTTGTGTAGTCAATAAAGCAAAGATATAGATCCTTGGTTACTTCTATAGAACGCTCAGTTACTGTTCTCAGTATATACACAGCATTTACTGTGCCCTTGCATTTTACAAACCCACATTGCTCTTCTCCTATTTCGGGTTGTATTTTCTTCCTAACTCTTTGCATGATAATTCTCAGCAGATTCTTCGTGATGTGGCTCAATATACTAATTGTTCTATGTTTATCGCATTCCATGGCTCCTGATTTCTTCGGGATTGCAATAAATATAGAATTACATAATTCAGGATCTATATCTCCAGTATCGGATATTGTGTTCAGCAGTCTGGTGATTTGGTCTATTCCATGTTCTTCTAAGGCATTGATCATTGCTACTGTGATGTTATCTGTACCCTGGGTCTTGCCAGTTTTCATATGGTTAAGAGCATTCGGAACTTCTATCTTCAAAATTGATGGTCCTTCATTATTATTCCGATGATCATATTGTTCTTCTCTTGTATCATCATAAAGGTCTTTCACATAATCTGACCACGCACGTAAAATCTGATCTTTTTCTATTATGATTTTGCCTTCTTTCGTTTTTAGGCAACCCGTTGATGTGTGTGTTCTTTTGTTAGTGATGTCATTAATTCTTTTGTGCATTAATTTGGTATTCCGGGTGTTGTGTTGATGTCCAATTTCCTTGCAATTTTCCTCAAGCCATGTTTCTTTTGCCTCTTTGCTTAGCTTCCTAATTTTCCTGTGAATTTTTCCTTGTTATTTATGTTATTTCTTCTTACTTCCATGAGTTTTAAGATGTCTTCCGTCATCCATTTCTTGAGTCCAATTATCTTTATTTTCGGGATGGTTGTTTCCGCAGCTTGGTTGTCTGATTTCTTTAATATTTCCCATTGGTCACTGACGTCTTGAAATAATATTTCCATATCGGACAATGCATCGAATCTGTTCTTTACCTCTACGTTCAATTTATCGTATTTCCTCACTTTTCAGTGCTTGCAGAACAAATTAGTGTTTCTTGGTGAATATTTGACTTTCTTTAATTGTATATGTAAATTGCTTAAGATTAATCTATGGTCGCTGTAGCAGTCTGCGCTTGGTTTAGTTTTTGCGACTTTTAAATCATTTCGAAATCTTCTGTTGATGAGGATGTAATCAATCTGATTTCTAATTCAGGATTCCTCCATGTCCATAATCTTCTTGGGTGCTGTTGAAACCAGGTGTTTCCAATAATCAAATCTTGCTCTTTTGCCCACTGTACTAGTCTGTAACCTCTTTCATGCTGTTCCCCTAGTCCATACTTGCCTACTATGCATCCGTCCTGTTGATTTCCAACTTTGGTATTCAAGTCACCCATTATGATAGTTACTTCAGAATTCTGGCATTTCTTGAAGGCTTTATCTAAATCACAATAAAATTCATCAATGCTGTCATCACTACTGTCTGCTGTTGGTGCATAAACTTGCATGATGTTGACACCAAGAGGTCTTCCACTCAACTTCATCAGTAACACTCTGTCTGATACAGTCCAATATCCTTTGATCGATTTTGCTCTCTCTGTATCCATTATAATTGCTACTCCTCGCTGTTGTTTCTCTCCACCATAATAGATTATTCTATATTCCTCAGATGCCATAATGCCCATTCCTGTCCATCTGGTCTCACATACACCTAACAGGTTAATATTTAATCTTCTCATTTCATTCTTAATGTTATCAAATTTTCCATCTCCACTCATAGTTCTTACATTCCAAGTTCCTACTTTCAATGTTGATATTCTTTTGCACACAGTCGCCCAATGACGGTCTGGAGTCTCCTGGTATTAATTCATATGACATATAACCTTTATTTATGGTTTGATAATAGCACGCTCTATCAACTGTGAAGATAATAAAAGCAAAGACAAAATAATTATGAAGTGAAATGATTTAAGAAATGAAAACCTGATTTAACGATCCGTTCCGTAGCAAGATCTTGAAGCAGTTCTTCCACTATTTCCTGTTTATCGGGATTATAGAGTGCATATTGGTCAATGCCTTGGTAGAACTTCTGCCACGAATGTCTGTAGGTAAAGAATTAATTACATGTTTCTTAAATAATATTTATAAGTGTATACCTCAATGTTACAATAATTCTAACAACATATATCATAGAAAAAAAAGCATGAACTATTCCAGAGATATTAACAACTGAATCCCTAAAGAACAGATCCGTTGCGTGAACCGAAATAGGGGCAAGAGAAATTGAGTGACACGCTTGCTAAGACGGATGCCTAAGACAAGCAACTGATCTGCAAAAAGATCTTGCCATCACATATAAATATCACGAGTACACTCATAACATCAATGAACAAACTGAGAAGCACATCCACATTTGGCATGAAGGAAAAGGGCCAGCAAGAGATAACTTCTCATTCCTAGACTATATCATCATCATAGCCATTATGAACATCACCAGCTTTCACCTGTTAAAATATCCTGTGTTTTGCATCAACAAGAATACTCTCTCTCTCTCTCTCTCTCTCTCTCTCTCTCTCTCTCTCTCTCTCTCTCTCTCTCTTTCTTTCTCTCTCTCTACCTATTCTTACCTATCCTGCCTGCCTGTCTGCCTGCCTGCCTGCCTGCCTGCTGCCTGCCTGTCTGTCTGTCTGTCTGTCTGTCTTTATATAATTCTATCTATCTGGTGATCGAGTCCAAATATAAGGCAAAGCATAACGAACGACTAAATATACTTCATGTCCCTAAACCTAGGACAGACTTACACAAAATAAGCTTAGTTGCCGCTCAGTTGTGAAACAATCTTCAACAAGAAATCCGATACACCACTATCTGTCTGTCTGTCTGTCTGTCTGTCTGTCTGTCTGTCTGTCTGTCTGTCTGTCTGCCTGCCTGCCTGCCTGCCTGCCTGCCTGCCTGCCTGCCTGCCTGCCTGCCTGCCTGTCTGTCTGTCTGTCTGTCTGTCTGCCTGCCTGCCTGCCTGCCTGCCTGCCTGCCTGCCTGCCTGCCTGCCTGCCTGCCTGCCTGCCTGTCTGTCTGTCTGTCTGTCTGTCTGTCTGTCTGCCTGCCTGCCTGCCTGCCTGCCTGCCTGCCTGCCTGCCTGCCTGCCTGCCTGTCTGTCTGTCTGTCTGTCTGTCTGTCTGTCTGTCATCGCTAAAGTGTACCCTCTTCTTAAATCTGGTTCATTGGACAATGATCTCCCGAACAATTACAGACCCATTTCCTTACTATCATCACTATCTAAGCCACTAGAAAAACACATCCATAAAGTAACATTACAGTATTTAGTTCGCAATAAGCTTATTGTTGACAACCAATCAGGATTTCGACCAAAATATTCTTGCCATACGGCCCTAACAAACATGATAGAAAATTGGCACCAGAATATAAACAACAACAGTCTATGTGGAACTGTGTTTATTGATTTCAAGAAAGCATTTGATATGATAGACCATGTTATTTTAATTTAAAAAATTGAGACAATGAAAATTGGCCCTAATGTAGTCACTCTAATATCATCTGTTCTATCAAACAGAAAGCAAGTAGTATCACATAATAAATGTCTGTCTCATACCACTACCTTCAATATTGGGATACCGCAAGGCTCTATTCTTGGCCCTCTATTGTTTGCCATATATATTAACGATCTACCTTTACATCTTTCGTCGTCCTGCGATCTATTTGCAGACGACTGTACAGTGTACACAAATGCTGAAAACTGGATTTTATTGGAGTCGTCTTTACAACAAGAATTAAATAATGTAGTTAGGTGGAGCTATTCAAACCGTATGCAAATTAACATCACTAAAACAAAATCAATGTTACTAACAACCAGACAAAGACTTAAAACTCTAAGCTCACACACATCACTTCAACTTCACATCGATAACATGCCAGTAGAAAGTGTAATTGAGCACAAAACATTAGGCATAATCATTGATAGAAACCTAACCTTTAATTCCCACGTTCAAGCGCTTATTAAACAAACAGCGTAAAAAGTCTACCAGCTCGCCAAAATTAAAAACTTCCTTGATGAGGACACAAGGAAACTATTCTATACTTCTCATATACAGACACACTTTGACTACTGCTCTACAATCTGGGACGGTTGTTCTAATTCAAACACCAAGCGACTTTACTCACTCCAGAAACGGGCCATGAGTCTAATTTATCTGACAATCCTAGCCTGTATAAACGCCTTCGGTTACTACCACTCCGCAAACGCCTGCTTTTCAATAAAGCTAAACTAATTCACAAAATCCTGCATCGGAATGCCCCAAATTACCTTTGGCCATTGTTTAAATATAATGCTAGACACAATAAACGTTTAAATATATTACACATTCCGAAGCCTAGGATTGACTTATACAAAACAAGCTTAACGTACTCTGCAGCTCAGCTGTGGAACAATCTTCCACAAGAAATCAAAGACATCACCAATCCCTATTCATATAATCGCAAATTACTCGAGCACTATCTCAGTACGGATTATCTTCCCCCTTAATAATAGAGATAATAATAATAATAATAATAACAAAACCCTAGTATAACAGCCAGTCCCCTTTTGGTAGGCCAGTATATTCCACATGGCTAATAACAAGTGTCAGACAATTATCTAATTTTACTGTGTCGTGTAGTTTTGATGTTCGCATTTTGCCCACGCCTTTATAATGCATATCGTTTATATTGTTGCTGTTCTCTTTTAGCCTTGAATGATGTGTGAATGACATAATGTATGAAAGAGAGTGATAGAAGGGCAGAATGTTAGACGGGCCTGCGTGCCCAATTCTTAACCCTTTGAAAATAAAGTTCTATCTATCTATCTATCTATCTATCTATCTATCTATCTATCTATCTATCTATCTATCTATCTATCTATCTATCTATCTATCTATCCATCCATCCATCCATCCATCCATCCAACCATCCATCCGTCCGTCCGTCCGTCCGGCCGTCCGTCCGTCTGTCTGTCTGTCTGTCTGTCTATATGTCTGTCTGTCTATCTATCTATCTATCTATCTATCTATCTATCTATCTATCTGTCTGTCTGTCTATCTATATATCTATCTATCTATCTATCTATCTATCTATCTATCCATCCGTCCGTCCGTCCGTCCGTCCGTCCGCCCGTACGTCCGTCCGTCTGTCCGTCTGTCTGTCTGTCTGTGAGTGAGGGGTCTTCATTTCTCTTCCTTACTGATCTGTATAGTATTTTTAATATATTCACAAAGATATTACTGTTTCTCTGTACTTTAGAGTGTGTATTGAAATAAGGGACGTAAGTTGTATCATTTTGAGTTGTTGTTTTTTTTAATTTATGATAACGCATCGTTGAAATGTCTAAAAGGATTAACACTGGCTCAGTAAAGATGGGCTATGAATTGGGCATTTAAATATTTACCATCTATTAGGGAAGCTGAACGAACTATCACTTATACTTAATCAAAATTTTCACATGTTCGGCGTTAGCGAAAGTATTAAATGGTAACATCTCCGATGATGACATCGCTATTTTTAAAGTTAGAAGAGATCCTTGGCAGAAACAAGAAACGGGTATTGAAGTTTATATTTATATTTCACTTAATGTCCACCCCAGGCTAGATTTTGAAACCTGTGAGATTGAGTGTGTAAGGCTTGAGGTTAAACTTCAAAATCGCATGCCCATAATTGTTGGCTATCTATATCGAAACCCCAGTGCAGGAAATATCTGGTATGAAAATTTCACCACAATGATGGATGTAGTCTTTAGTAATGCGAGAGAAATCATACTGCTAGGAGAATTCAACATAGACGCTAACAAATCAAACAAAACATGTGAAAACATAGAAGAGTCATATAACTTCCAACAGTTAGTCAAACAAGCCACTAGAATAACAAAATCATCTGCAACACGCATAGATCACATTTATACTACTTATGCTGACAACATTACAGAACGTACTGTAACTATTAATGCAATGAGCAATCACTACCCAGTATGTTGCGCCTGGTCAAAAAGAGGTACCAAACTCCGGGACACAAATACATAAGTACACAATATAGAAATTATAAAAATGTCAATCAAGCTGTGTTTTTGCAAGGCTTGCTCAACTCATCTCTGGATTATGTTTGTCAGCTTCCTGACCCAGATGATGCTCTGGATCATTGGCTGAAGACCCGTCTAAGTGTATTTTATAAGTATGTTCCATTTAAAGAAGTTCGAGTTAAACACTAATCCTCGTGAATCACCCAGGAGGTAGTTAAAATTATGAGAAACCGGGACATGTCACATAAAAATAAAGATTTAACCACGTAACGTATTCTGAGAAACAAAGTTCAATATTTTTTTCGCAAGGAAAAGAAACACTATTTTAAGAACTTAAAAACCAACACTAAATATATATGGAAAGCAAGCATTACCTTGACAAACGAACACACGTCAACACAATAATTATATAAATCAAGTTACTTGTGATCAATTCAGTAGTTTCTTTCAACCCGACATAAAATAATTGAAGGCTAAAATACCAGATTCTCCTCATGACATTGGCATCATTTTTATGAGAACAAATGCTAAAGAGAAATTCCCTCCAACATACCGCTAATGACGACCACTGAAGTATTTACACACCTCAGTAACCTTTAAAAAAAAAAAAAAATAAAAAAAACAATAACTCATCAGGGCTAGATGGAATCAGTAATCGGATCCTTCGCTGCGCTGCACCTACGATTTGCGAATCACTAACTTTTATTTATAATCAATGCCTCGCCAAAGGTCACTTCCCATCAGCGTTTAAAATCGCTAAAGTGTATCCTCATTTAAAAGTTGTTTCATTAGACGATCGTTTCATGAGTAATTAAAGGCCAATTTCCATATTATCCTCACTATCCACACCGCTAGAAAAGCACATTCACAAAATAACACAAAAACACTTTGTTCACCACAAACGAATAGTTGACAGTCAGCCAGGGTTTCGACCAAAATATTATTGTCATATGGCCCTAGCAAACTCACACGTTGCCCTGAGTCTTGGAACAAGTATGTGGTATTGTCGCAATTAAGTAATCTGGCCACGCCATATCGACATATGTTTCTTTGTCTCTTTGTTTATCTCCCGTTCTTTTCCTTTCAAGTTAGTTTAAAATACTTTACAGGACGTTGCATTCAACCACATAATCTATTTCGTTGTGTGATTTCTTGGCAAGTTTACGTCCAGTAGCTTGCCATTGCTTTCTGAATGACAGGCGCTCATGCCAATGTAAAAATATATATTCTGGACCAATGCTGTTGATGATATTACTTTATACGAGGGGTCTCCAAACTACGGCCCGCGACGTCAGTTCATCTGGCCCGCCAATGGTACTCGAACTTGCTTGATACAACGTATGGAACACGAGACGTTATGATACAATTTAAATTTAAATATTATGTTTAGAATACTAGGAGATTTTAACACGTGAGGAGACCTCCTGCCTGTTGTGTGCATTAAATTTACTATTTTAAATTTTTAATTATTGTATTTAGTTTACTGTAATTTTTGCTAATTTCGGGTCATCCCAAGTTTTTCTACGGCTCGAGATAGCTCCGCCTACACTCTGACGTTACCATGGTTTCCATGGCAACGCACACAAACACGCATCTTTCCCGCCCCCAGATGCGTCCGACTGTCAACACTGGTCCGACGCTACAAAGATATTTATTTTGTTTTGCCTGTCATCTAATTTATAGGTATGTAACAAGGATTTCATTGTTTGACAGTGATAGGTAAGTGAACTGCAAGAGTGAATAGAGGCAATAAAGTAGCAAACATAGCACACAAATGCCATAGAAGCCTCGTGTTATTACGAAAATATTATCCCCAGCTCAGAAAAATTCCCCGGTCAAGGTGTTAATCGAGCTAGTCTCTAGGCCAGTGTTTTTCAACATTTCTGCTATCGCAGATCCTTACGCAATTGTTTACATTGCTCGTGGAGCTCTGTGCTATGATCCAAATGTCTTTCATACTTTATGTAATAAACAAGATTGGGAGAAATGTTGCATTTAGGCGATTTCTGTATGTTTCTACTGAACCCCTGGCTGCCCCTCGCGGAACCCCGGTTGAAAAACACTGCTCTAGGCTGTTTATTTAGGCCTTGTCCTATTTATATTGCAGTCAGGTCTTAGTCAGATATGACTGAGCTACCGTATAACAGTAGACGGTACTACCTGGTTTCTGTTAGCGCCGAACGTTGGGCGGCGCTTACCAAACCCGACACCCCACATTGTGCCAACGGCTTCGGGCGGAAGAGCGCAATTGGGAGGGTACAAGCCTTACCCTGGTGCGAGGAAATGCAAGCTAAAGACAAAATTGTCATGGCAGGGCAGACCAGGCCCTAAGCCTTGGTTGGCGACTGGTCTAGGATCGAAGCTCCGACAGGCGGACAGTTAGAGCATTGCTTTGCTGATCCGGCAGCTTCTGCAGCTTGTCTTGTTCCAGATGTAGGGGTGTTACCTTTCCTCTGGAGTGAACTAGGCAGGCCGAGAGAGGGATCATGCTGCATGGGCAACACATGATCTCTATATTTTAGCCCAGGCTTTGTGCTATGGAGAGGCAATAACTCCATCCCTGGTCTTAACTGGTCTCGGAATCAAAGCGAGAGGCAACTGTTACGGGTTATAAGTCCTTGTCAGTTGGCGTAGACATGGGGCGCCACGCGTTGCCTCTGACGGTGGGAGACACCTATAGGTGTCACTGATCAGCTACCGCCCGCCTCAAGCTGGGCAGCCCCCAGCCAATTGGGTGCTGATCCGCCACAGCCTGCCTGCTTCAATGGGTGCTTGGGGCTAGGACAAAATCTGAATCGCAGGCTGTAAAACCAATGCACCAGGTACAAACAAAAATATAAATAGAAACCTCAAGCTACGGCTTGCAACCTGGAACGTGAGAACCATGTGTCCAGGATTTTCCACTGACTTGACCAATATTGACGATGTGAGAAAAACGGCTGTGATTGATGCCGAACTCAATCGTCTTAACATTGATATTGCTGGCCTGCAGGAGACTCGCCTCGCTGAGGAAGGGTCACTCAGGGAAAACAACTACACCTTTTTCTGGAGGGGTAAAGGGCAGGCGGAAAGGAGGCAACACGGTGTGGGCTTTGCAGTGAAGAATTCGCTACTGGGAATGATTGAAATTCCAGCAGGAGGAAATGAAAGACTATTATCCCTGCGCTTGGCAACCTCTTGTGGGTTTGCCACCATTATTACTGCATATGCACCGACACTCGATTCCTCTGATGATGTGAAGGATTTGTTCTATGAGGAGTTAGACTCTGTGATCAAGGCAGTTCCAAAATCCGACTACATTTATATGCTCGGTGATTTCAATGCTCGTGTGGGCAAGGACTCGAGTTCATGGCCAGTGTGCCTTGGAAAATACAACATCGGTCGCATGAATGAAAATGGGCAAAGGCTGCTGGAGCATTGCACCAGTAATGACCTATGTATTACAAACTCTTTTTTTAAAACAAAAGAGATGCATAAGGTCACATGGAAACATCCAAGATCCGGCCATTGGCACCAGCTGGACTTCATCATCACACGGAGACAACATCTGAACCATATATCATTGACTCGTAGTTACCACAGTGCTGACTGTGATACAGATCATTCTTTGGTTGTTGCAAGGGTTAGACTGAGACCAAAGAGAATCTACACAGCTAAACACAAATCTAGCCCCAGGATTAATATTATTAACACTCATGATCCTGAAAAGTGCTTTCAGTTTCAACAGCAACTTGAAGACGCTTTCACTGATACACCAGAAAATTGTACAGTAAATGATAAATGGAATAAACTTAAGGAAACTCTTTGTAAAACTGCCGTAAAGGTTTACGGCACTGTGGATCATAAGAGGCAGGACTGGTTTGCGGCCAACAGCGAGACTCTGCAGCCCTTGATTGATAAGAAGAAGAAAGCTCTCTTAAGAAACAAGGAAAGACCAACGCGTAACACTCTGAGTGAGCTAAGGCAAGCTAGGAAGGATGTGCAAAAGGCTGCCAGGCAGAGTGCAAATGATTATTGGATCAAGTTATGTGAGTCCATTCAAATCGCAAGTGATAAGGGAGACATAAGAAGCATGTATGAAGGAATAAAGAAAGCCTGTGGTCCAGTGATCAAAAGAAGTGCACCATTGAAAACCTTGACTGGAGAAGTCATCACTGATAAGAAACAGCAGATGGACAGATGGGTAGAGCACTATTTGGAGCTTTACTCAAGTGAGACCAAACTAGCGGATAATGCCCTCAACGCCATAGAGGCTCTACCAACTCTTGACCACCTGGACACACTTCCCACCATAACAGAAGTTAAGTGTGCTGTAAATGAACTTGCATCTGGCAAGGCTCCAGGTAAGGATGGGATTCCAATAGAGGTTATCAGGAGTGGGCAAGACACACTCACTATACAGATCCACCAGCTAATAGAGCTATGCTGGCGTGAAGGACAAGTCCCACAGGATTTCAAAGATTCAAGCATCATAACACTGTACAAGAACAAGGGCGATCGGAGCGACTGCAACAACTATAGGGGTATCTCACTTCTGTGTATTGTTGGAAAAGTATTTGCCAGAATTGTTCTGCGCAGACTTCAAGTCCTAGGAGATCAAGTCTACCCCGAATCACAGTGTGGCTTTCGACAGAACCGGTCTACCACTGATATGATATTCTCATTGCGACAAATGCAAGAAAAATGCCGTGAACAGAATCAACCACTGTTTATTGCCTTCATCGACCTCACAAAGGCATTTGATTTGGTCAGTCGTGAGGGTCTGTTCAAAGCACTAAAGAAGATTGGCTGCCCACCAACTCTTCTGTCCATTGTGGAATCGTTCCACACAGGCATGAAGGGTATAATCAAGTTTGATGGTGCAACTTCTGAAGAATTTGAAATCAAGAGTGGAGTTAAGCAAGGTTGTGTACTAGCTCCCACCCTCTTTGGAATATACTTTTCACTTCTACTGAAATATGCATTTCGTGATCAGGATGGTGGTATATACATTCACTCACGCTCAGATGGCGGCCTCTACAATGCTCAGAGATTGAAGGCTAAGACCAAAATTAGGAGGGTACTGATCAGAGAGTTGCTTTTTGCAGATGATGCTGCAGTTACGACCCACTCTGAGGAAGAATTGCAATGTCTACTATCTGCATTCTCCAATGCTTGTTCTGAATTTGGTTTAACAATTAGCAAAAAGAAGACACAGATTATGTCACAAGGTGCACATGGGGTACCATCAATCTTTATTGACGACGCCGAACTAGAGATAGTAGACCATTTTACATATCTAGGATCGGTGGTAAATAGCAAATTATCCCTAGATCAGGAAATCAACATCCGGATTGGTAAGGCAGCAACAACAATGAACAGGTTAAGAAAAAGAGTCTGGGAGAACAGGAAGCTTACTGCCAAAACAAAAGTCCTTGTCTATCAAGCCTGTGTCCTTAGTACTCTTCTCTATGGCAGTGAAACCTGGACAACTTACTCACACCAAGAGAACAATTTAAACAGCTTTCATATGCGGTGTCTGCGAAGAATTCTTGGTATTAAGTGGCAAGACAAAATCACAAATACTGAAGTATTGGAAAGATCAGGTTGTGTGACAGTTTATTCCATGCTCAGTCTTCGTAGACTTAGATGGATAGGACATCTTAGGCGGATGGATGATGGTAGAATACCAAAGGATATCTTTTTTGGTGAATTACAGATGGGTAAGAGATCTCAGGGTCGGCCTCTACTACGATACAAAGATGTGTGTAAGCGGGACATGATTGATACAGGCATTGATAATGCACATTGGGAGCAAGTCGCCGCTGAACGTGTTGCATGGAGGGCAAATATCAGAAATGGAATAAAGTCAAAGGAGAAAATTATTGCAGAAAAGTCACACACCAAGCGTTTGAGACGTAAGATGGTGCATGATGGTGGAAATGACCACGTGTTCACATGCACCCACTGTGAACGGACATTTACAGCGCAAAATGGCCTTATCAGTCACACTCGCTACCGCCATAGTTAAAAGTTATTATGCCTTTTTAAAGCACAAACTATCGTCTGTCAAGACGGCAAGGTGCCAATGTGTATTTATATATTTTGCAAACTTTATTATAAGATATGTTCTATTACAAAAGGTACCTATAAACTGTATATGTACATTTTATGTGCCGTAGCTTCACCGGTGACCCCTAATCCTCTGCTTTTCTTGTGGTTCAATAGAATTATAATTATGCTTCTAATTTAATTGCATTTTCATTTTCAGATCCCGTGTACTTCAACCTTCATTATGGCTACTAAGAAAAGAAAAGTGGACGCCGAGTGTCCCGTTTTCAACGAAGAATGGCGAGTACAGTACTTCTTTGTTGAAACAAAGTACCAGAAAACCAGTTGCGTAATATGCAGCGAAAGTTTTCCCGTTTTGAAAGAGTCCAATCTTCGGCGCCACTATGAAACAAAACAACATTTTCAAAGTTTTCTGGAAAGTTACGCTCTGAGAAATATGAGTCCATGAAACGTGGTTTAGAAACACAAAGAAATATCTTCACGAGAAAGTTTGCTGAAAATTAATCCGTCACTCATACAAGTTACAAAATAGTGCATAAGCGGGCTGAACGAGGAAAATCGTTTACTGATGCCAATTTCACCGATGAGAGCAGCAAATGACTTGTGTTCTGAGAAAGCCGATTTGATTGGAACTATAAGCCTTTCGGCAAGTTCAGTTGTGCTGAGAACTGAAGACCTTGGTGAGAACATGGTGCTACAGAGACGCGAGAAAGCTAGGAAAGAGCTGTGGTTTTCTCTGTCTCTGGATGAGTCTACTGATCTCTCGAGTACGTCACAACTGTTCGTGTTCATTCGTGGTGTCAATTTGGACATTCAGATAACGGAAGAGTTGGCATCTGTTTGCAGCATGCATGGAACAACAACTGGAAAAGACATTTTCATGGAAGTGCAAACAATTTTTCAAGACTATAACCTTCAATTGAATCAGCTTCGAGATGTTACAGTTGATGGCGGAAAAACATGGCTGGAGTGCGGAAGGGTCTGGTGGTGCTGATCAGGACTCAATTGGGGGATTTGCAAATCCCGGCACTTTGTTCATACACTACATCATACATTAGCAAGCACTCTGTGGGAAAGACTTAGATATTTCCTGTGTACTGAAACCAGTCATTTCTGTTGTGATCTTCATTTGGGGGCATGCACTCAATCACCGTCAGTTCCAGGCTTTTCTTGAAGAAATTGTTTCTGAATTCTGTGACTTGCCTTATCACACATCAACGAGGTGGCCCATCTGCGGTTTTCGTTTTATAAGCTCCGAAACGAAATAGATGTTTTCCTCACTGAAAACATATAGACCTGATCCACAGCTGTTAGATCCTCCCTGGCTGTCAAAATCGTCAATTTTGGTTAACTTCACATCCCACATGAATGAACTGAAATTGAAACTTCAGGGAAAGAATAGCCTCGTCTGTGATCTCTACGGAATCTTCAACTGATTTCGGAGAAAACTGTCATTATTTGGAACTGGAAGGAGAAATGTTTCTCATTTTCACTGTTTCAAGGTTTAGCGTTACAATCACCGAAGATGTCACCATCGATTTTCAGGGGGACAAAATTATTCGAATGATTGAAGAAGCATTTTATGGAGAGATTTTCTGATCTTGACAGAACTGAGAGAGACATTCTTCTGTTCTAGAATCCGTTTGATTGTAACCTTAATGATGTGCCAGTTTAACTAAGTTGGAGCTCACTGATTTGATAGCACATGACTTGTTGAAAGAGAAGCACAAAGAAAGAAATCTTGATGTTGAGTTTCCGAAACTTAAGAAATTTGCCGCTGGTATGGCATCAGTATTTTGAACAACTTATGTCTGTGAGCAAAACATTTCAAAAATGAAGTATGTGAAGTCAACACATCGAACGAGATTGATTGATGAACATTTAGAAGCAATTCTCTTGATTGGATGCAGCAATTCTAAATCAAACACTGATGATATCTTGAAAGCCAAACGCCAGTTTCACAAATCTCATTAACCTTTTTTTCCTGCTTATTTTGTGAGTTTGGATATGTGCACACTAGATCTGATGTAACTATCTTTTTGCAAAAGTAGCCTACTTTGATAATTTTGTGAAGTAAATAAATATGTTGGTTATCTCTTTTTTTTTTTTTTTGTGCATTGCACGCCACTCACCCATGATCTGAACTTAGTGTTTCGTCTTTTTCTCCAGTGCTTTCGTTCTGGCTTGCAAGTATTGTACAGAATGATTATGCGGCCCGCTATCGTCATTTTGTCAGTTATCCGGCCCACTGTGAAAAAAGTTTGGTGACCCCAGCTGTATACTATCGTCCACACAGCATCATTTCTCTCGGTCTCTCCCTTCCCATTGACAATGCCCAATTATTTTGGTAAAAGACACCGAGGTATAGGTGCGTGTTAGTGTAGTTGATATTGTCCTATGCTGATAATGTAATGAGAGCGTTAGGATGTGGGATATATTCAACTTATAATTTATAAGTGGAGTAAACCACTGCGGGATGCAAAAAGTCAGATAAAAGTTACATATCGACCTTGCTCTTCTTCGTACCTCTTTCGGGGGGAGTTCGTCGTGCCTAGTTTTGAACCTAGAAAGTCGGTGTGTAGAAAATAGATACAGATAACTTACCCATTAGCAGGCAGGTCCAGTTTTAAACTTTCTCCGATTGGTCTGTTCTTGTTAAGTTTCTTTAGAAAATCTGCATACGATTCGTCTCCCACCAGCTTGAACCGTGATTCAAAATTATGTTGCATTGTGAGGTACCAGGCTATGAGCTGGTCAACAGCAGGAACGCTGTGGTTGGCTCGACTACCTCCGCTATTTCTGTTGTTCTGAATATTGGCAGGGAAGGAGACCAATAATGTTATTAATTGGATGTAGTAGTAGAAATAGTAGTAGTAGCAGTAACAGTAGTAGTAGTAGTAGTAGTAGTAGTAGTAGTAGTAGTAGTAGTAGTAGTAGTAGTAGTAGTAGTAGTAGTAGTAGTAGTAGTAGTAGTAGTAGTCGTAGTCGTAGCAGTAGTCGTAGTAGTGGTAGTAGTAGTAGTAGTAGTAGTAGTAGTAGTAGTAGTAGTAGTAGTAGTAGTAGTAGTAGTAGTAGTAGTAGTAGTAGTAGTAGTAATAGTAGTAGTAGTAGTAGTAGTAGTAGTAGTAGTAGTAGTAGTAGTAGTAGTAGTAGTAGTAGTAGTAGTAGTAGTAGTAGAAGTGGTAGTGGCAGTAGTAGTGGTAGTAGTAGTAGTAGTAGTAGTAGTAGTAGTAGTAGTAGTAGTAGTAGTAGTAGTAGTAGTAGTAGTAGTAGTAGTAGTAGTAGTAGCAGCAGCAGAAGCAGCAGCAGCAGCATCAGCAGTAGCAGCAGTAGTAGTAGTAGTAGTAGCATCAGCAGCAGCAGTAGCAGCAGCAGCAGTAGTAGTAATAGTACCATCGTGAGCAACTAGGGATGGAATAGAATTGTAAGAAGATACAGATTATGGTCGTCACTAGGGCGAAGGAAATACCACAAGTAGCCGGCTCCCTGGCCGAGGGTTTAGCAGCTTTCTCCGTTAACCCAGAATACTCTCGTGGTTGACGTGAGCGCACGAGAATTAGAAGTGGTTCGAGTAGCGCTAGTGACTTATGAGAGTATGGAGCCGGGTCGCTCAGAAAGTCGTGGCGTGCTGATGAGTGTAATCTAGCCTAGGAATCAACATACAGCTGAAAGATGCTGGTGTTGACCGCAATATCCTGAAACAGGATGGAAACGCGAATATATATATATATATATATATATATATATATATATATATATATATATATATATATATATATATATATATATATATATATATATATATATATATATATATATATATATATATATATACATATATATATACACAAGTAAATGCGAATATTCTAATTAAACAAGTTAATCGGTACAATTGTCTCGGAACAGTCATAACATCTGATAGGAGATGCCTTGAAGAGATTAGAACAAGTATCGCCATGGTGAACATAGCCTTTAGCAAGATGAAAGAATAACATACTGACCAATAAAAAGATGTCAGTTGCAACAAGAAAAAGTGTGTTGATGTGCTACATAGAGCCTGTACTTTTATATGACTGTGAAGCGTGGGCAATGAGCAAACACGCTGAAAATCATCTAATGGCTGTGGAAATGGGTTTTCTTAGGAAAATGCAAAGAATACCATGGACAGACACAAATACCAATGACCAAGTGCAAGAAGGAACAAGTGAAAATCGTAAACTGATAAGAAAAATTAGACGTAGACAGTCAAAAAACTGTTGGCATGTTATGAGAAGAAATACATTAGAGAACTTGGTGACAACTGGAAAGATTTAAGGGAAGAAAACAAGGATACGACAGAGAAGTAAATACCTGGATGACTTTGCCACGTGGTATGGTCGAGACAAGAACACTGAGCTGATCCATAACTCTGGTGATCGAATGAAATGGCGAACCATTATCGCCCAAGCTTATCGGCATAGCACATGATGGATGGATGTAGTAGTAGTAGTAGTAGTAGTAGTAGTAGTAGTAGTAGTAGTAGTAGTAGTAGTAGTAGTAGTAGTAGTAGTAGTAGTAGTAGTAGTAGTAGTAGTAGTAGTAGTAGTAGTAGTAGTAGTAGTAGTAGTAGTAGGAGGAGGAGGAGGAGGAGGAGGAGGGGGAGAAGGAGGGGGAGGAGGAAAAGTAGATAATGGTTGAAAACGTTAGTTGCATATCCTTCACAGGACGTCACTGTCAAAACCAGCATTTTTTGCTGTTGTGATCTCTTTGCTTTCTGAAAGACCGCGCCAATACCATTTCGTAAAAATCCAACGCAAGGCGGTCTGCTGCTAAATCGACTGCATCCGTAACACCTTCGCCACGGAGCATACAGATAATAAGTACATGAAATAAAAAACAAGGGAATATGACACAAAATTAAACGGTGATAATAAGTATTACACACTACGTATTCAATAAGTATTCACAAGCGACAAACTCATATACTGACCTTGAAATATGACGTGACATCCCAGTTTCTAGAAAAGATGTTTTGCTTTCTAACGTTACCATCCCCTGCACCAAGCCAGTATCCCATCGTGAAAATCATAACCACGGAAAAAACTAGTAAAAGCTTAAACATTTTAGAGTGAACTATCGACACGGCCATTATCACAATCACTTCTTGCCTTGACTGTAAAAAACATGCAACGTATCTAGAGCCCAGATGTTCATGAGGTGTTTATTATGTACAGCAGTCTAACCAAATGCTTGTCTAGAAATACTGTTGAAATCACGTGCTACCCACAATGATATATTCAGTTTAATCCGATTACACGGTAGACTCAACACAGTATTATGTCTCAGTGATTCCCAAATATTACAAGTCCAAAAGGCCAGCGGGAGAATTGAATATGTTCTACAGAAGCTGTGGATATCTGGGACAGTCCTATTCCGAATTCAAAATATTAACATGAGACAACAGTATGTGTTGGGGTAAATTCAATAAGTTCCCTCTGTCATGACAGCCAGAAAGGGTTAGAATAGCGAGCAAGTACACCAGAACAGGGAATTAGAAGAAGTTAATAAAATGAGTACTATAGAGCACTTGGACGGAACAAATGAGACGTCACAAGTGCGTATATTGACAACCAAACGGTTGTCGTGAGTCGTCAGTTGTTTGCCAGCCACGACACGACTCACATGTAGCAGGCAGATTAGAACCTTTTACCTCCAACGCACACATTCGCATGAAGACACTGCACGTTAGATCTCAACAGATTACACGATCAGGCATCAGATGAAGATGGAATTAACAGGTGAAGAAATCTATCACTTCGGGCATCGTCGGATCGCCCAGAGGTTTGAATAACTGGCGGAGGCTGACAAGGTGTTAATGAATCAGTCGTAGCTTCAGACAAGGGAGTGGGCTAGTGTGAACGCAGCTTGCACAAGGTAACGATAGATTAACCTAGACAGTCCAGACTTTAGCCAGGTAGACAGTGCATGTTGTGGGAATGGTGAAGGAATGTTAGACGGGTGTGAGGGCCTGAAGGCATAAGCATCATCAACATAAGAATACTTCATTCATGTCCTGCCAATGGTGAATATATCATTGCTCATCACTGCACCGGAGCTTATTCAAGTTCTTTTGAGTGTTTTACGGTTGTCTCGTTATCTTCGTATGTAAGCAGTCACTTAGATACTTAGTGTACAGCTCACCAATGAATAGTGCAACGAGCCAGAGCACAGAGACGGCTGCTATCGCAATACAGCAGCGCTTTGTGACACCCTCTACACAATGAATGTTGGCTGCAGTGAATTTCAAACATATTCAATTTGTTTGTTTGTTTTGCTGCATTGGTTGTACGCTCTGACAAAGTTGCTTTCATCCACATCTTGATATGTATCTTCCCACGTGCATTGTTGGGCACCTCTTGCTACCTTTCTCTTCTTCTCTTCAGTATGATTTCCATAAGAGTTGAGTTGAGTTAAGAAAGAAAGAAAGAAAGAAAGAAAGAAAGAAAGAAAGAAAGAAAGAAAGAAAGAAAGAAAGAAAGAAAGAAAGAAAGAGCAGACAGACAGACAGACAGACAGACAGACAGACAGACAGACAGACAGACAGACAGACAGACAGACAGACAGAAAGAGCAGACAGACAGACAGACAGACAGACAGACAGACAGACAGACAGACAGAAAGAAAGAAAGAAAGAAAGAAAGAAAGAAAGAAAGAAAGAAAGAAAGAAAGAAAGAAAGAAAGAAAGAAAGAGCAGACAGACAGACAGACAGACAGACAGACAGACAGACAGAGCAGACAGGCAGACAGACAGACAGACAGACAGACAGACAGACAGACAGACAGACAGACAGACAGACAGACAGACAGACAGACAGACAGACAGACAGACAGACAGACAGACAGACAGACAGACAGACAGACAGACAGACAGACAGACAGACAGACAGACAGACAGACAGACAGACAGACAGACAGACAGACAGACAGACAGACAGACAGACAGAAAGAAAGAAAGAAAGAAAGAAAGAAAGAAAGAAAGAAAGAAAGAAAGAAAGAAAGAAAGAAAGAAAGAAAGAAAGAAAGAAAGAAAGAAAGAAAGAAAGAAAGAAAGAAAGAAAGAAAGAAAGAAAGAAAGAAAGAAAGAAAGAAAGAAAGAAAGAAAGAAAGAAAGAAAGAAAGAAAGAAAGAAAGAAAGAAAGAAAGAAAGAAAGAAAGAAAGAAAGAAAGAAAGAAAGAAAGAAAGAAAGAAAGAAAGAAAGAAAGAAAGAAAGAAAGAAAGAAAGAAAGAAAGAAAGAAAGAAAGAAAGAAAGAAAGAAAGAAAGAAAGAAAGAAAGAAAGAAAGAAAGAAAGAAAGAAAGAAAGAAAGAAAGAAAGAAAGAAAGAAAGAAAGAAAGAAAGAAAGAAAGATGTTAGCTCCAAAACATGTCTCCACGAAAATGTTGAGTATCACAGCTGGACTTTCTCAAGCTGCCCCGGA
This sequence comes from Cepaea hortensis, assembly GCA_963921405.1. Taxonomy (NCBI): domain Eukaryota; kingdom Metazoa; phylum Mollusca; class Gastropoda; order Stylommatophora; family Helicidae; genus Cepaea; species Cepaea hortensis. Next base: position 128,991,677 of record OY992880.1, on the reverse strand, counting down.
GGTCCATAAGTGAAGATAAATACCCAGACATGACAGCGGTACACCCGAGTCCTTGCGACTTACCTGTAGCTATGGCGGCTGCGTCTAGTTCTCAGCGCCCACGAAGGTGTGCAAACCGTATTACACTGGATTCAGTTCTGGAGGCTATGGCTCTTATCCGTGAACCGAAGGGCTTACATTTGATGCACCTGAGACGATACTTTTCCTGCAAACTTCCATACCATGGTTCCTCACTTAAGATTAGCTCCCAGATCAAGAAGGTTCTGAAAAAAGGCCTGCGAGAAGGGAAGATTAAAAGACACGGGAGTAGTCGATACCTTCCGTGCAACCCCGATGACAACACTGGTAGTAAAAGGGGTCGTCGGAAATCTTCTCTGGACGATGACGATCTTGTCCTTAAAAGGAGACGAGTTCGTCGTCGCTCCAGGCGTCGCCGCTCTAGACGTAGAAGGAGCAGGCGAGGAAGGAAGGGGAGGAAGGGGAGAGGGAGGAAGAAGAGCAGAGGGAGAGGGAGGAAGAGGAGCAGAGGGAGAGGGAGGAAGAAGAGCAGGAGGAGGCGAAGTAGACGTGGGTGGAGGAGAAGCCGCCGAAGGTGAAGAGATCAGGCATGTTTGAGCTGATCAACTGAATATTTTAATTGTTTTTTTTTTCTAAAGGCCCTTTTTAGGGCCACCTCAATATTCAACCATTGTTGGTTTTTATACAAGTTCAATTTTTATTATATGTCTGTAAAATGAAAACAATTGTATGTCAAACTATAAAGTAAAATTGTCCATATTTCATTTCCAAACATAAATAGTCCGTAGCCATACAAAATACCTTACATTTAACATATCAAACAGAATCAGATCTTAGCTAATGTCTAACTAAATAAAGATCATTAAAATTATCTTAACTAAAAAGCAAATGAAAACATAAAGAAATGATCTGTCTGTAAGCTACTTTCGGGTTCCATGACCAAGCGAATTAGAACTAGACGCAGCCGCCATAGCTACCGGTAAGTCGCAAGGACTCGGGTGTACGGCTGTCATGTCTGGGTATTTATCTTCACCTATGGACCTCCGGGGCAGCTTGAGAAAGTCCAGCTGTGATACTCAACATTTTCGTGGAGACATGTTTTGGAGCTAGCATCTTTCTGTCTTTCTTTCTTTCTTTCTCTCTTTCTGTCTGTCTTTCGTTCTTTCTTTCTTTCTTTCTTTCTTTCTTTCTTTCTTTCTTTCTTTCTGTTTGTCTGTCTGTCTGTCTGTACGTATGTCTGTCTGTCTGTCTGTCTGTCTGTCTGTCTGTCTGCTCTTTCTTTCTTTCTTTCTTTCTTTCTTTCTTTCTGTTTGTCTGTCTGTCTGTCTGTCTGTCTGTCTGTCTGTCTGTCTGTCTGCTCTTTCTTTCTTTCTTTCTTTCTTTCTTTCTTTCTTTCTTAACTCAACTCAACTCTTATGGAAATCATACTGAAGAGAAGAAGAGAAAGGTAGCAAGAGGTGCCCAACAATGCACGTGGGAAGATACATATCAAGATGTGGATGAAAGCAACCTTGTCAGAGCGTACAACCAATGCAGCAAAACAAACAAACAAATTGAATATGTTTGAAATCCACTGCAGCCAACATTCATTGTGTAGAGGGTGTCACAAAGCGCTGCTGTTTTGCGATAGCAGCTGTCTCTGTGCTCTGGCTCGTTGCACTATTCATTGGTGAGCTGTACACTAAGTATCTATGTGACTGCTTACATACGAAGATAACGAGACAACCGTAAAACACTCAAAAGAACTTGAATAAGCTCCGGTGCAGTGATGAGCAATGATATATTCACCATTGGCAGGACATGAATGAAGTATTCTTATGTTGATGATGCTTATGCCTTCAGGCCCTCACACCCGTCTAACATTCCTTCATCATTCCCACAACATGCACTGTCTACCTGGCTAACGTCTGGACTGTCTAGGTTAATCTATGGTTACCTTGTGCAAGCTGCGTTCACACTAGCCCACTCCCTTGTCTGAAGCTACGACTGATTCATTAAGACCTTGTCAGCCTCCGTCAGTTATTCAAACCTCTGGGCGATCCGACGATGCCCGAAGTGATAGATTTCTTCACCTGTTAATTCCATCTTCATCTGATGCCTGATCGTGTAATCTGTTGAGATCTAACGTGCAGTGTCTTCATGCGAGTGTGTGCGTTGAAGGTAAAAGGTTCTAATCTGCCTGCTACATGTGAGTCGTGTCGTGGCTGTCAAACAACTGACTCACGACAACCGTTTGGTTGTCAATATACGCACTTGTGACGTCTCATTTGTCCTGGTACTGGTAAGTGTGAGTCATTGTGCTGGTACTGGTCAGTGTGAGTCATGGTGCTTACACTGGTCAGAGTGTGGCTAGTCCTGGTACCGATCAGTGTGAGTTATTGCCCTGGACCTGGTCACTGTGAGTCATGGTACTGGTACTGGTCAATGTGAGTTATGATCCTGGTGCTGGTCAGTGTGAGTCATGGTACTGGTACTGGTCAATGTGAGTCATGGTACTGGTACTGGTCAGTGTGAGTCAATGTTTCAGCTTTCTCACATGCCTGTGCCAACTTTGGGCTCAATATCAACTTGGAGAAGACTGTAGTTATGTACCAGCCAGCTCCAGGGAATAATCACACTGTGCCGAATATCAAAGTGAATGATCATAGACTAAGTGTTGTGGACAAATTCACCTATCTTGGCAGCACCGTGTCACAAGCTGCCACAATCGATGACGAAGTGAATGCAAGAATCTCCAAGGCCAGTGCAGCCTTTGGCAGACTGTACAAGAATGTATGGGACAGAACTGGAATAAGCCTGCAAACAAAGCTAAAAGTCTTCAAAGCAGTTGTATTATCCACACTGCTATATGCTTGTGAAACCTGGACTGTTTATCAGCGACACGCTAGAAAATTAAACCACTTCCACACAGTCTGCCTAAGGAAGCTACTGAAGATTAAATGGCAAGACAAGATTCCAGACACTGAAGTCCTAGAAAGAGCATCCATGCCCAGTATCCACACTCTACTGATGAAGAATCAGATTCGCTGGGCTGGTCACTTGACTCGCATGCCAGATCACAGGCTCCCTAAACGAATTTTTTACAGCGAACTGCGTTGTGGTAAACGCTCCCAAGGTGGCCAGAGGAAACGTTTTAAAGACACTCTGAAAATTTCACTGAATGCTTTTGGAATTCCTCATGACACCTGGGAGGCTGCAGCCAGAGACCGAAATTCGTGGCGTGCATCATTGCGCAAAGGTGCAGTCATATGTGAGGCAACCAGGACTGCAAGAGCTGTGAAGAAAAGGCAGGACAGAAAAACCACTGCAGGAAATCCTCCTCCAGAGACGTCAAGCATTCTTTGCCCACATTGTCAAAGAACATTTCGAGCCAAAATAGGCCTTATCAGCCATCTTAGAACCCACGGCTCCACACCTTCAACCCCACTGGATGAAATGAATGGTCATCATCATTCTTGATGGACAAACAACACAACTGGTCAGTGTGAGTCATGGTACTGGTACTGGTCAGTGTGAGTCATGGTACTAGTACTGGTCAGTGTGAGTCATGGTACTGGTACTGGTCAGTGTGAGTCATGGTACTGGTACTGGTCAGTGTGTGTTATGGTCCTGGTGCTGGTCAGTGTAAGTTATGGTACTAGTGCTGGTCAGTGTGACTTATGGTCCTTGTGCTGGTCAGTGTGAGTCATGGTCTTTTTGCTGGCGCGATGTGAGGGTATTTAATTGTCTTTGCAAAGCAGATAACATTAACTGGGACACTCGATGTATGGATTGACTGGAGAATGGTTGTGTTTGTGATTCGTCATTAAGAGGGGCATTTGTAAACGTAGTTTTTAACAAGTGAGGCGAAGGCCGTACTTTGTTCATTCTAGTGACTGCCTTTTCTGTTGTAGAGCAGTATCAAAATACCAAATACTTTATGTCTACAGGTAAGAGCCAAAACAATGATATCCCAAGAGTCGCTCATCCACAAGGAGTTGGTGACAATTCACTTGCGTCCTGATGGCATTCAGGTGACGACAAAAATTTGGTAAAATATATTTTCCACATTAAAGAATCGCTTTAAACTGACAATCTAAACAAGACATCGATACATAGACTGATGAACAACCAAAAAACATTGTGCCTGAGTGGCCAGGTTACACACATATATAGTTATATGTGCACGCTTGAGTCACACGAAATATATTGTTATAATATTCACGTATAACATGTCACACATAATCGTTCTATATAGGTCACACATCACAGTTCTCTAGATGTAACATATATAACAGTTCTATATAGGTCACACATAACAGTTCTCTACAGGTCACATATAACAGCTCTATATAGGTCACACATAACAGTTCTCTACAGGTCACATATAATAGCTCTATATAGGTCACACATAACAGTTCTCTACAGGTAACATATAACAGTTCTCTACAGGTAACATATAACAGCTCTATATAGGTCACAAATAACAGTTCTCTACAGGTCACATATAACAGCTCTATATAGGTCACACATAATAGTTTTATACAGGTCACAATTAACAGCTATATATAGGTCGCACAAAACAATTCTCTACAGGTCACACATGACAGATCTATATGGGTCACACACGACAGATCTATGCAGATCACACGTAAAAGGCCTATACAATCTAGTCCACTTAAGTCGAACTCGGATAACTAGAATTTCGCTTTAAGTCGACGTTATTGGCTTGGTCCCGGCCAAGATCATTCTTTATCTTTGTATAAAAATTCCTGATAAGTCGAATTCGGTTAACTCAAATTTTCGGATTAGTCGAACATAAAAATGAATACCGACTATATAAATGTCCACGTTTAAGTCGAACTGTTCATTTCACACCACCCCTTCCTCCCCCCCCCTACCCCCCCAAAAAAATTTTGTTTCGCGAAAGAATCTGTATTTTTAGTCAGCCCGAAGAACAATCTCGCACATAATATGTTGTTACATGACAACAATGGCTGCTAGTGGACGAAGCTTAAAACTTTGACTTTAAAAAGAAAGATTGAGCTGTTGGAAGAGGTTGAACATAGTGGGAAGAAAAAAGTGGATATAGCTAGAGAATTTGGTATTCCAACATTGACACTTTCCGGCATTTTAAAGCATAAAGACCGCTACAAAGAATTGTTTTTCGAATGTCAAAGCGACAGTGATAGGCAGAGAGCTAGAAGAACTCCTGCGTGCGATTTTGTTGATGCTGCCCTTTTAAAATGGTTCACTGTGATTAGATCGGCAAATGTACCAGTAAATGGGCCTTTACTTATTGCGAAAGCAGAAGAATTTTCACGTCTTGGAGGTCAGACAGACTGGAATTGTGTGCTGGATGGTTGGATCGTTTCAAAAAACGACACTGTATCATTTACAAGAATGTGTGTGGAGAGAAACAGTCAGTCGACGAAGCAACGACTCACTCATGGATAGAAGACATGCTCAGACCTGCTTTAGCTAAACATAATACTGCGGATGTATTTAATGCCGATGAAACTGGATTACTTTAGAGATTGCTACCTGATAAAACATTTTCTTTCAAAATTGAAAAGTGTCATTGGGGGGGGGGGGAAATCAAAAGAAAGAATAACAGTGGTTGTGTGTTCCATTATGGATGGTAGTGAAAAATGGCCTTTATGTGTGATTGGAAAATTTAAAACTCCTCGTTGTTTCAAAGCCTGAAAACATTGTGTGTGAATTACAGAGCCGATTCAAAGGCATGGATGACATCAGAACTGTTCAATGAGAGGCTACAAGAATATGATTATTCAATGGTGTGTAAACAAAGAAAAGTTCTTTAAATTGTTGCTAGATTGTATAAAGGGCTGAACATTGATCCAGAGGAGTTTGTGAACATTGACAATGCTGTTTCTACTAGTGCCACTCTTTCAAGCACTGATACTATAGGGCTATATATGCCAGTCATTCAACCAACAGACCCTTCCAGCCCTGACTCTGATGATGAGGATGACTATGGGCTGGCTGCAAGCACAACCTGTATCGCAGTCAGATATTTTGGCATCAATTGACAAAATTGACATTTACATGATGCAGAATGGATGTTCAGATGATGCAGTCCCGCCATTTTGTGCCTTTAAACAGGCAATGGGAAGACATTTTTCACAAGACAAAAAGCAAAGCAAAATCATAGAGTTTTTCTTTAATTAATTTGGAAATTTTCACAACTAAACATTTCAACATTTCTGATATTGTATTGCTATTTATTTATTCACTACCTGTGTTTCCTAAGTGGTACAATCATTTTACTCAATGCTACTGCATGGTACACATGTGTTAGTGTAAATTAGTGTAAATATGTGTGCAGTCTGGATAAGTACTTATCCAGACTCCACTGTATAAGTCACACATATCAGCTCTCTACTGGTCACACACAACATTTCTCTACAAGTCATATAAAACAGTTCTATATCATCATAATCTAGTGCGTTGCCAGCTGGCGTGGGCGACCATACCTCTCCAAACATTGCGGTCTCTGACGGCATGGATCAATTCGTGTGTTGACTTCCTTCCGTGCCATGACACAAGACTGTCAAGAATTCGCACGCTGTCTTCCAGTGTCTCTCTGTACGCAAATCTTTCCTGTTGTTACGACATGTTTAAGTTTTTATCTTCTCATAATGTGGCCAAAAACGATGAATACTTCTTTCTGATGTTCGGGATAAGTTGTCTTTGCAACTTAGCTTACATTTTAGCTGTCCAACTAATGTTCAGCATTCTTCTAAAAAAAAAAAAAAAAAAAACCATATCTCCAAGGCTTCTTAGGATTTTTTTTTTTTTTGCCTGTTTACTTATTGTCCAGGATTTGCAGCCGTTATGTTAAAATTGGTTCTATGTAAATTGCAAGAACTGTTTTGTTGTATTGTTTTATATATATATATATATATATATATATATATATATATATATATTGGTTTTTTTTTTTTTCCTTTCTTGTGTTCTTTCTTATTTCTCGAGTTAAAGATTTACACTTCATCCTGCTGTTATCGGGTTCTCCTCCTTTCTGTTTCAGTTCTCTTCGTTGTTTTATTAATTCTAGCTTGTCTGATGTAATCCATGGCTTATGTTGCTTTTTCTTGGTGGGAATTAAATCTTTGGCTGCAGTTATCAAGATATCTCTAGCTTGTACTGCCAATTCATCAGGTGTAAATTCCTCATGTATTGACATCAAGACCCCAAAAGATTCTTCACTTCTAAGTTGTATGCATCTGGTGTTTTTGTGAGATCACCTATACCTGTAGATTTATTTATTTCTAATATTCTCTGACATCTGATATGTTCATGACATTGTTATTATTTATATTATTGTTGTTTGTTATCCAGAAATTGGTATTGCTTATATTATTTTGATTATTTGTTTTTCAGTTATTTGACTTTCTACATAAATCATTCTTAGTCTTCCTCTGTCTCTTCCTCTGTGTGTGTATGTATGTGTCTGCCTGTCTGACTGCCCGCCTGTCTCATAACATGGTCAGACGGACATGCGTGGCCAATTCTTAACCCTTCGAAAATAAAATGTGTTCGTTCGTTCGTAATATGCATTGTTTGTGTTCACAGTATTCATTCGAAAATGTTTTTATCTATATTAATGTAGCATGTAAATTAGATCATTGATCTACTTCAGACGAGTGGTTGGACGTACCGAATGTTAGTCATGCCGGCGTGCCCAATTTGCGACCCTTTGAAAATAAAGTTTGTTCTGGTTCCAGTATTTTGTCACCCAAGACTGACGCTTTTTCTATTGATCATATTCGTCTAGTTGTTTTATGCTGTGCGGACTTTTGTCGTCATTATCGTCTTTAAATTTCACTCTACCTGACATACATTGTGCTTCTTCTACTTTTGTGTGTGTAAACTATCTACCCCGTCTTGAATCAACATTGTGGTTGTCTTCTTCTCGACTACCTCGTTATACCCCCTTGACAATTATGTATTTCAGACATTAACGTCTTTTTCCTTGGCCGAAATATTTCATTTTCCTCAGTTTTATTTTCGTCTTAATAAATTCGTCTTCAATTATGAGATTTTATTGAAGAATGAGGCGACACCCCAGTTGCCAGAAAAGATGTTTGACTTACTAATGGTATCATCCCCTGCACCAAACCAGCGCCTTCACGTGAACATCACAACAACGGAGAAAGCTAGTAAAATGAGAAACTTTTTACAGCAAGCTCTCAACACGGCCATTATCACAATCACGTCTTGCATTGACTGTAAATAACTTGCAACGTGTTTATAACCCAGAGGGTTGTATTAATGTAGAGCAGTCTTAGCAATAGCGTGTTTTGAAAGAGTATTGAAATTACATACGACCCAGAAAGATTTGCACAGGTCAATTCGATTATAAGGTAGACTCAAAACAGTTGTATTTCTCACTGGTAAAATATTACAGCCTGTCTCCCTGGCGAAGGTGTTAATGACGCTGTTCGTAATCCCATATACTCTCGTAAGGAACACAGCTGCGCGAGATTCGGCAGCGGATCGCATCGCGTTCATTACTTACGAAAGGTATTGAGCCGGTCACTCAGAAAGCAATGGCAAACTGCTGAGCGTAATCTTGTCAAGAACATCAACAACAGCTGAAAAATGCTGGTGTTGACTGCTACGCCCTGTAAGGGATATACAACTTTAAAACAAAATATTACAAGTCCCAAAATCCAACGGGAGCGATTTAGTTTATTCACCGTAAGCTGCGGAAACCTGGGGCAGTTTTATTCCAAATTCACAATGTTAACATTAGACAACAGTATGCCCTCTACAAGTGCCCCCTTCACAATAAAGGTTGGCTGCAGTGGATTGCCACCAGGTTCTGTTTGTTGCGGCTTATGGGAATGTCCCGAATGCTGTGATGTCGGTTCCTAGATCAATCAATCAATCAATCAAATCTGTTTGTTGCGTTGATTTTAGGCTCTGACATAGTACTGTTAATACCACGTCTTGGTACTTTATCTTCCCACGTGCATTGTGGGTACCTCTTACTACTTTTCTCTATAATATGATTATCATAAAAATAGCATGTCCTTAAATTAAAACAAAATATTTGGCTAATCCCTTTATTGACCAAGTCCTGGAAGAAATAAATGACAATTTAAAACTGAATAAAAAACATTAGACGTAGACAGTCTAAATTTGTTGGGCATGTTATGAGAGGAAATAAACTGGAGAACTGGGTGACAACTGGCAAGGTCGATGGGAAGAGAACAAGAATACTGAGCTCATCCACGACTCTGGTGATCGTGTGAAATTGCGAATCATCACCGCCTATGCATATCGGCATGGCACCTTAGGATGATGATTTATAAACATAGTTTTGTAGCAAGTGATATGATGGCTGTACTTTGTCCATTGTAGTCACTGCCTGGCTAGAACAGTTGTAGAGCAGTGGCAAACTACCATGAACTATTATATGGCTACAGATAAAACAACCATATCACAAGAATCCCCGTCCATAAGGTGTTGGTGGCAATTTACTCGCAGCTGACGACAAATATTTGGTGAATGATATTTTCCACATTGAAGAATCGCTATAAACGAACAGTCTAAAGTGGGCATAGTCACATAGATAGATGGATGAACAAGCAACACGATTTTGTGCCTAGAATCTGACTTGAGTTGCCAGGTTACACACATATATGTTAATTCTGCAAGTTTTTGTCACACGAAATAGATAGTTAAAATATTTACGCATAACAGGTCACGCATAACAGGTCACTCATAACAGTTCTCTTTAGATCAAACAAAACAGTTCTATATAGGTCAAAAATAACAGTTACATATAGGACACAAAAAGCTTAAGGTAAACTTTCCAAGAGATCAAAACAGCAATAAATGCTGGTGTTGACTGCAAGGATATGCAACTAATTATAGGTCACACATAACAGTTCTATGTAAACCACACATAACAAGTCACACATAACAGTTCTATATAGGCTCACAGATAGCAGTTCTATATACGTCACACATAAGAGGTCATATTTAACAGGTCACAATACAGTTCAATATAGGTCACACATCACAGTTCTTTGCAGGTCACACATAACAGTTCTATACAGGTCTCACATAAAAGTTTTATACATGTCACACACAACAGATTACACATAAGAGGCCACACATAACAGCTCTCTACAGGTCACATATAACAGCCCCTACAGGTCACACATAAAAGGTCACAAATAACAATTTTATACAGGTCATATATAACAGGTTACATATAACAGTTCTCTATAGGTCACACATTATAGGTATCACATAACAAGTCACACATAGCAGCTGTCTACACAAAATAGTTTTATACAGGTCACACATAAAAGTTCTCTATAGGTTACACATGACAGTTCTCTACATGTCACACATTATAGGCCACAAATAACATTGCGTGCGTGTGTGCGTGTACATATATGCCCATGCTAGCGTGAGCGCGCGCGCGCGCGTGCGTGTGTGTGTGTGGTTCGACAAGCCAATGAAAAGACGGGCCTATGTTTTCGATTTTTTACCCTATAAATGTTCGTTTATTCGTACTTGCGTTGATTCGTTCATTCTTTTCCTGCGTGGTCTCGGGGTATGGTGTCCGCCTCGAGTGCTGGAAGTCCCGGGTTCAAGCCCTGGTGAGGGCCGGGATGTTTTCACGTGGACTTCTAGTTACAAAATTTCTCCTGGTTACTGGGTAGGTCACTGGACGCCCGTGTGTATTGTTGCGCACGTAAACAACCCCTTGGCAGTTAGAAATCGAAAATGAGTAACCTTAAAGCGCTTTCCGGGCACATTTTCGAGTTACAGATCTACCCAAGTATTTCAGGATCCTCGCCGGTGCTACGGAGTTCGTGCACTGAGCTGAGATTATCTGGACTCAGACTTGAGTTAGGAGTAGAACGGAGCACTTATGGGCTACACCGTGTGCCGTGATGTTGATCCGTCGACTAAACTAAAATATTCTTTTACTCTGTCTGTCAGTAGTTATGTCCGTGGTATTAAAGTAGTTTTGGTTTCCGTGGCAAGTACATTATGGACGCGCTTCGTAATGCCGCTTAATTGTGTTCGAAACACAGCTGCGACCGATTTGTAGCAGACCCTATCGCGCTGGGTTGTAACGTGTTGGTATGGGAGCCGGTCTTTCAGAAACAATGGCAAACTACTGAACGTAAACTTGCCAAGACATCAACAACAGCAGTGCTGGTGTTAACAGCGATGTCCTGTAAATAGGATATGCAAAAGGAAAAAAAATTCAGGTATTATTTCAGGATTAGATAGTGAATATACTCGTTATTTGTTGTCATGTGACGTCATCACGGTACGGCACAAAGTCAATCCTGAAAGGGGGTAACTGGCGAAGGACAGAAATTCGTATTATCTAAGGGGAGCTAACTCGTGTGGCAAAGAGGTAATTAATATATTGTTACTAAGGGGAGTTAACTCATAAAGCTATCACATTTAGGTTTTTCTGGTCTTAAAAATATGAAAATTAGAGCTGTGGGGTGGTGTGTGCGTGCGTGTGTGGGTAGGCGGGCGGTCGGGCGGGCGCGGTCAGCAAATGCGGGCAGACGGGCTGGCTGGCGCGGTCATGCGATTGTGGGCAGACCAGCGGGCGATAGCAGGCGTCGGGGATTTGAACACATTAATCTACGTGGATAGGTGGGTGGTTATTATTAGTCATGGATCCTAGGTGGAAATACCCCATTGCAGCTCCGACTGCGGGACCAACAGGCAGTGGTAATTCCGTCTCAGCTATAAAGACAGACAGACAGACAGACAGACAGACGGACAGACACACAGACAGACAGACAGACAGACAGGCAGGCAGGCATGCAGGCAGACAGACAGGCAGGCAGGCAGGCAGACAGACAGACAGACAGACAGGCAGGCAGGCAGGCAGGCAGGCAGGCAGGCAAACAGACAGACAGACAGACAGACAGACGGACAGACACACACACAGACAGACAGACAGACAGACAGGCAGGCAGGCAGGCAGGCAGGCAGGCAGGCAGGCAGACAGACAGACAGGCAGGCAGGCAGACAGACAGACCGAACAAACGAACGAACGAACGAAAATCTTTATTTTCAAAGGGTTAAGAATTGGGCACGCAGGCCCGTCTGACATTCTGCCCTTCTTCTCTATTTCCTCTCATACATTCTTTCATTCAACATCTCTTATGAAGCAATTCTTTGACAACAAAAGAACAATAAGCATTAAAACGCATGAAAAATAATCAATAATACATGATTCGTTGAGGCAATGTTTAACATGGGCATCATAAATACCCAAGTCGGGTGTAACGTGCCACACATATGGGAATGTTTCTTTTTTTTTTGGTGTTTTTTTTTTTTTTTTTGCTAGTTGTCGTTCGAGATAATTTACCATTATTATTGTCTTTGTTGCTGTTTTTTTTTTTTTTTTTAAGGGGGCATATAGTCTGTTCTGAGGTACTGTTCAAACAGGTTGCGACTGTATGTATAAAGATTGGTGATGTCTTTGATTTCTTGTGGAAGATTATTCCACAACTGAGTGGCAGAGTATGCTAGGTAGACAGACAGACAGACAGGCAGGCAGGCAGGCAGGCAGGCAGGCAGGCAGGCAAGCAACCAGGCAGTAAGACAGACAGATATAAGACAAGGGTCTCGGTGACAAAACATATCCTTGTCTTACCTCTTGTTTTATCTTTTAATAATTATCTTTATTTCACATTTAATTGCCGCTACCTGGTTCCAGTAAATAAAGTGTTTGTTGGTTTTATTGTGACTACATACCATGTTTGATGGTTGGGTTTACTTCATGTATGTCCTTACAGTGTGCCACTAAAGTTGAATGTCCTTTGTAATTTAAATTTAAATAAAACAATTTACTTCTACGGCACAAGTAACAATTCAGTCTATATATGCAATAAACTTCAGAAAATCTAATCAACTCGATTCAAATATGAGACTGGTTATCTGGAAACAAGAATTTACAGAGTAATAAAATCACTGACACGCCCAATAAAAATGTAATATAAGAGAGAATTAAGTGAGATTCGAAATTTACAACAGGCTTGGTGGATGTAGTTCAGCGTTGTGAGATTAACTCTTGTCGGATACTAAAATAAAGTCCCTTGGGTGGGAAGATCCGCAGAATCGCAACCTTTTAGTAACCAAGTGAAGCTCTAGGGAAAGATTGAAGTTAATACAAGAAAAATTTATCCTTTGTTAAACAGTCAATGGTATTGAATTGGAGCGAGTACAGGAATTAAGCATAAGCTGGGAGATGCATCACAGAGGGGAAAAAAAACAGAATAGGACAAGCAAACACTGCATTGTGTGAAATGAAGGGCGTCTGTTGCAATTCGTGCCTGTCATTGGAGGTTCATTGGACATTTAATGCTGATGCTGATTAAGAGGAGAAGTATTTAACTATTAGTGTTGATGATGTATTGCTAGGAGACCTAACGTGCAACTAGTGTTGCTGTATTACTTGGAGAATTATTGGACTGTTAATGTTGTTGTTGTATTGGTAGCAGAACTATTTTTCTATTAGCGTTGGTGTTGTTTTGTTAGAAGAACTATTTGACTATTAGTGTTGATTTTATGTTGCTAGGAAACTGATGCTCTGCTAATGTTGCTGTATTACTGGGAGAACTGATGTATTACTGGTGTTGATTGTAGTTTTGATGGTGTATTGTTAAGAAAACTATTGAAATATCAGTTTTGATGATGTATTGCTGTGATAACTAATGTACTATTATTCTTGCCGAATCGCTGAGAGAACTATTGTATTACTAGTATTAAATCTGTATTTCCGTGAGAACTATTGGACTTTTACTGTCGAATCTATATTGCTAGGAGAGCTATTATACTTTTAATGTTCATGGGGTATTGTTGGGAGAACTATCATACTACTTGAGTTGATGGTGAATTGCTGATTGTGTATTACTTGGAGAACAATTGGTCTATTAGTGTCGATTGTGTATTGTTAAGAAAAGTATTGGACTATCAGTTTTGTTGATATATTGCTGGGATAAGTAATGTACTTCTATTGTTGCTGTATTGCTCAGATAACTATTGTATTACTACTATTGAATATGTCTTGCCAGGAGAACTATTGGACTATTACTGAACAATGTATAATATATTGCTAGGGGAACTATTATACTGCTATAGTTGATGAAGTATTGCTAAGATAACGATTGGGCGATTAGTGTTAAATCTGCACTGCTGGTGAAATTATCATTCTTCTTCTGCATTCATCCGGAGTTTCTTTTTTTTTCGGATGTGACTGCGTTGTGCCTGTTTACAGCAGAGCTACGTTCTTGCGCCGTTAGGCCGACGCATTTGTTGACCGGGTTAACCTTCCCGGGGGAAATTATAATTCTATTAGTTTTAGTGGTGTATTGCTAGAACTATTGGACTATTACTGTTCAATGTATAATATATTGCTAGGGGAACTATTATATATTGGACTATTAATGTTAAGTCTGCACTGCGAGTGAAACTATCATTCTATTAGTTTTAGTGGTATATTGCTAGAACTATTGGACTATTAATGCTGGTGCTGTATTCAGAAACGAAATATCAGCCTATTATTGGGGAGCCGTGTCACAGATCAAGGCTTGTCCCCAGAACAGGGTTACAAGTTGTTTCCAAGAATCATATGAATATAATGATACTGCACGTCCTCTGATCGGTAGTGAGATCAGACACTCAGCTTTCTCCTATAAAAGCGAAACAGGAGGCACTGTATGCAAGCTGCTCACTTTAACATAGCAGGCCTTCAGGCTGCTGCCTTGGAGAAATTCTTACGAAAGAAGACCTGATATAGACAGAGATAGAGCCCGGTTACCTTGGATGCAATCTGTCTAGAAGAAGCAAACCTTTTACAAATGCATGTCGAAGTCGGAAGCTGACCTTTAAGGTGCATAACTTGGTGTGTCACACTCGTCTCGAACGAAGAACGATGAAGAAAAGAACCTTGCATGTTACTTATTGTTAACGTTAACATATAACTGTGAATTGTGGACAAAGAGCAAACCAACAAAACAAATTCCTTGAGGCTTTGGGGATGTGATTTCATGAAATAGTGCTGAACATTCCTTGTACTGTCATAACGAGTAATCTAAAGTCGCACCGGGTTTTATCCCATATGGCTCGGTTTCTTTCCGCACGGCGGCTTGCCGAAAGCGCGCACAAAGCACGAACTCCGTAGCTCCATCGACGACCACCAGGAGTCTCTGAGAAAAATGCACTCGTTAACTGAAAGACATAGACCGAAATCGAGCCCACAACCTTCGGAGCGCGAGGCAAACGGCTTGACCACTTCACGACGGAGATTACAAACGAGTAATCTACGTGTTGTGAAATCGGTAAGACAGAAAGGCAAATGGTCACAAATATCAGACAGAGGCAGTTATTTTTACGTGAGAATAGAATGGAACTGGTGACGACTGGAAAAAAATATGTGTAAAGAGACCGAGCCATGTGGGATAAAACATAGTGCATTCAAGTCGACTCTCTGCCTTTAAAGCCTTTTGTTTTAAGTTAATAGTGCAGTTGTAGAATCATGAAAAATGACTCCATCGATATGCTCTATTGAATAAGACTTAGAAGGGCAAGAAAACATGTGTACACTTTCTGTCCCAAGCAATGCATATTGTGAGGACCCTTGTATACTTCCTGTCCCAAGCAATGCACTATGTGAGAACCCTTGTATACGCCATATCCCAAGCAATGCACTATGTGAGGATCCTTGTACTCTCTCTCTCTCTCTCTCTCTCTCTCTCTCTCTCTCTCTCTCTCTCTCTCTCTCTCTCTGTCTCTCTCTCTCTCTCTCTCTCTCTCTCTCTCTCTCTCTCAAGAAATATACCATGTGAGAACACTTGTATACTTCCTGCCCCAAGCAAGGCACCATGTGAGAACCCTTGTACACTCACTCCCTGTCCCATGCAGTGCACTATGTGAGCACCCTTGTACACTTCCTGTCCCAAGCAATGCACCTTATGATAACCCGTGTACACTTCTTGCTCCGGGCAATGTACCATGTGAGGACCCTTGTACGCTCACTCCCTGTTCCAAGTAATGCATTATGTGAGAACCCTTGTACACTTCTTATCCCACGAAATGCGCCATATGAGAACCCTTGTACACTTCCTGTCCCAAGCTATGCACCATGTGAGAACCCTTGTATACTTCCTG